>VWYO01016658.1:372393-421339 GCA_013400275.1 Rhadina sibilatrix
CTCGGAGCTCCGGGGGCGGCTGTGGCCGGGCAGCCCCAGCTCGGGGCCGGCCGGGCAGCAGCGTTGCTGGGCTGTCCCCCGGCCCCCCGGGCACGGGACAATCCCTCTGGCTGCTGATCGCCGCGCTGCTCCCCCTGATTTACTGCTATTGGCACTCAGCAGCCTCCGCCATTCATATTCGGGGCCAAGGCTCAATTTACAGTATACTTTCTGCTTCAGCTCACACCAGCCTCTATCTCCACCTTCCACATTAATGCAGGATATGTGTGGAATTCATCTTGGAATTTATTTAAAAACCATCAGCCATCCTGGCTTTAATACATTCCCTCATCAAAGCAGCGCAAAGCTCCATTTAAATGAAAATTGGGGAACTGTGGATTGTCACCCGAGCCAGCACCCCGTATGTGCTCCTGCTGTGCTGCCAGTGTCCCCTTTGGCACAGCCACAGCCAGGCCCACAGGGAGCCACAGCCACTGACTGGGATAAAAGTAACATGCCTGGGAAAGTAAAATCTGCAACAAGAGCTGCCCCGAGTTTCATCAGGGCCTCAGGAAGAGTCTGCTCTGTCACAGTCGGCAAAGCCAGCACCTCCTGCTGCCAGGGCCCTGCACAGGTCCTGCCCTGGAGCTGGGAAGATGCTGCCCTACCTTTGGCCTCAATCCACTAGCAGCAATCAGTGATGGCTGCTGCTTTCCTTGAAAGAGTGTGGAAAATGGGCTTACAGTTAAAAAGGGAATTAAAATACTGAAGCAATAGTCCAGCAGTGAGTAGCACATAATCCCTGCAGAATAAGCAGAGCTAAAGAGCTGAAAGCAAAAAAAGAGCATAAATAGAAAATCTGCAATTGTTGTGCAGCTTTGCTTGCTGGGAGCTGCTCCAGCACCTGCACAGACACCCTGTCTGGGGGGCAGATCCTGCACCCAGAACCCTGGGCACAGGAGCCCACAGGGGCTGGGGCTCTGCCCATGCCTATCAGGGATGCTCCCTATCAGGGTGATGAGGAGCCCCGGGTGGCCTCAGAGGATGCCACAGGAGGGCTGTGTGTGCAGAGAAACGATGCACGTGGCCAGGAGAGCACAGGCCAGAAGAGGGTCCTGCAGAGGCTCCAGGGGAGCCCTCATGCCCAGGCAGGGGCAGGGCTGAGCAGGGGCAGCATGCTGGGTGGCAGAGTGGCTCTTACCCCAACTGACAGATGGATCCATGTTCCTGCAGATGAACAAACAGGCTTGTTGGTGTGATGTGTGGCCAGTGCAGGGGCCAGCAGTGGCTGCAGGTGCTGTGACATCCACTGCTCCACTGGGGGGGCCTGGGAAGAAGACCCCCGAGTGCTTGGGCCAGTGAGTGCTGAGTTTGGGCCTGGGGGCAGCTCAGTGAGGGGCTCTGCTGGAAACTGAACTTGTTGGGGATGTGAAGGCTCCAGAAGGCAGCTCCAGACACTGCCCACCAGCCAGGGAAGGGCTGGGGCCACAGGCTCACTGCTGCAGGGAGGGGGCTTGTGCACAAAGTCAGGAACAAATGACAGATATTGCAGAAAACCCCTGTTCCCCACATTTGGCATCAATCTATATTCTTTTGGAGAGCCAACTATTGCTCCTTTGAGGAAGGGACAAAACAAATATCATTGACAAGTTTTCCAGCTTCATTACAATATTCTGTAAAACAAATGTGCCGGTGTATCAGAAAATACAGATGTTGCAGCTGTCATTTGGGATAAACCGATTATCCTTTTATTTCCAGTTTTGTTCCAAACAAATTAGCTGTGGTGGTCTGTTCAGAGAGATAATGAGGGTCAGGCTGAACAGCAGAATGTAGGAAGCATTCTCCAGGTCAGAGCCACACCAGGCTGCAGAGCCAGCCCTGTGCTCGAGCCTGCTCATCACAGTGTGCCCAGGCCCTTTGCTCCCCTCCCAGAGCCACTGAGGATGAGGATGAAACGCCGGTGGGAGAGGAAGGTGCTGCAGG
Organism: Rhadina sibilatrix; assembly: GCA_013400275.1. NCBI lineage: Eukaryota > Metazoa > Chordata > Aves > Passeriformes > Phylloscopidae > Rhadina > Rhadina sibilatrix. The sequence continues at coordinate 374,356 of VWYO01016658.1, forward strand.
GCGGTGCGTGCAGCTGCTCCAGCCCTGCCGGGTGCTTCCCCCGCTGGCAGGCGGGAGCGCTGCGGGCAGGGCAGGGCAGAGCAGGGCTGGGCAGGGCAGGGCAGGGCAGGGCTGGGCAGCCAGGGCAGGGCAGGGCAGGGCAGGGAAGCCAGGGCAGGGCTGGGCAGGGCAGGGCAGGGCAGGGCAGGGCAGGGCAGGGCTGGGCAGGGCAGGGCACACCCCGCCGCCTCTGTGGGCGCTCCCTGGCCAGCCTGGCGCTGCTCCGAGGCAGGTTTTTGCTGGCTCGGGAGCGAGACGCGGCTGCTGTGCTGCAGGTGCTGTCCCGCAGGTGAGCCGGGTCTGGCCAGGGCTCCCCCACTCCGGCTGGACATTGGGACTGGGAACTGCTTTGCTTCTGGGGCTGAGCTCAGTCTGATTAACAACTGCATCCAGGGCAGTCTGTGTGCAGATGCAATGCCCCCATCCCCGTTATGAACTCCACTCACTTTTCAACAATAAAAAAGTGAAGAGGTTTTCTTTGCAAGTCTGATGTTATTTTGGCAGCTGTAGAACATATCAATCTTTGCAGAAGCTAATTCTTCTGAATCAGGCTATAGTCAAATCTCTTTTTTCTGACTGTAGATATTTAAAGCCCAAATGATTAGATAATCCTGAATACAAATTAATAAAGCCCAAGAAAAAGGAAAAGGGAAAACGAGCCACTTTAGTGAAGTCCCATTCCATATGTTCTGACAAAAACAATGCAAATAAAGGCAGGTGTAGGTGTGCGGCAGGACTGGAGTGTGACTTTGCAGACTCGGTTCACATCCTTGGTTTGCCTGCGCTCTGCACGATCTACACGTTCTCATGTTTCAGAGGTTTTTCTCACGCCTCCAAAGCTGCTCCCGGGCTGCGGCATTTGCTCCAGGCTGGCTCCAGCTCCAGCTGCGAGCGGCGGGTGCAGGGGGGCGGCGAGGAGCCGCTGTCCGTACTCATCCTCTCGCCTGTGTCTGAGCCCCAGGGCGGGTTATTGATGAGCCGGTGGCTGCCAGAGCTCCTGCCCGGCTGACAGGGACCGGTTCCGGCCACCCTGGAGCCACCCCCGCTCCTGATGGAATGACAAGTTTGCCGTTTTACTGATCAGGAGTAACCTCGATCCCGGGGAGTGCGGCTGAGGGCCGGGAGGGCAGAGCGGGGCTCGGCCTCCGGCACAGCGGACACAGGCTGGGCTCGGCCCCGCAGCACCTGGGGATGCCAGGCTGCCCCTGGACCTGCCTTCTCTCCCGTGGGGCTCTGCAGGGAGGCTCCCAGCCAGGAAAGGTGAAGCACTGGCTCTGGACCAGCAGGTGAAAGGAGCTCAAGCGTCCCGGAGTGTATTGGCACCGTGGGGAATGAGAGGGGCAGGAGCAGCGTGCCAGCACCGCGGAGAAGGTGCTGAGCAATGCTGGGGCTGGACACTCCCCACCCGGCAGGGCTGGCTGCCCACACGCTCATAAATATTCTCGATGCAGGCGAGACCGGCTGGGTTTTGATGGTGGTTTTGCTAGAGAGCTTTTGCAGGGATCTTTATCATTCAGTGTCTGTGTAAAACACTTTCCAGAGTCTAAATTCTGCTATAGAAAAACTATATATCAAATGCCCCCCTCTGCTGATACACTGGACAGGAGTTGCCAGCCTGTGCTGACAGCCAGCTCCAGGCAATATGATAGATATGTGGCTAATAATCAATCGATACTTTTGTTTAGGCCTCTGTCTATCAGTCTGGCATTGTGTGAACTAATTAGATGATAAAATGTGATGAATGTGTATTAAAGTCAGCTTCCTCCTGTTAGCACTCCAGGGACCCTTTCCATTTTCTAGCTGACCTTTTAGATCTCAGCTTTATTGTACGTGAACGCAATTAAATCAATTTGTCAGATATTTGCATTGCTCCTGCTAGTTCAGAATTCAATTAGTCAGTGTCACTTTACCGTCCTTGTCAGCCTCTGCACCAGCTCGGGGGAAAAGAACAACAAAACCCCCACCCTAAAAAGCCTGTTCAAACCAAACCAAATCATACCAAAACTCGGCTCCTCTCGCTGTGGCTCCTTCCTCCATGGCTCACGCTGTTTCCTGCTGCTGCCCTGTGCAGAGGCTGCATCCCAGCTGGTCCACAGGGCTGTGACACCCGAGGGTCCCCTGCCAGGGTGGAGGGGACCTGGCTGGAGCAGGCAGACCACAAGGGGCTGCTGGGGCAATTAGCAGGCACCCCTTGTTACCATTGCTCTGTGCAGAGTGAAATCTTGTCTGGCAAAATTATTCCCAGAAGCAGAATGAACCTGCAGCAGCCATCGCCACGCTACAAGGGTTTTAACAATATTCAAATGAGAGCCAACCTTGGCAATTATTTTTCTTCCTGCTGCTCTGAAGTGATGGCTCCTTTATCCATATTTTATCAGCCAGCAAGGAGCTCTGATAGTTAAGATTCTGCTGCTTGCTTAGATCCATGAGAGCACATCCTGCAAGTCTGTTTGAAATTAGCACACAGGAGCAGGGCTGTGAGCCAGGGCTTGGTCTTTGCCCTCCCCACTGGAATGTGGAGTTACTCAATGGTAGGGCTAGCAGGGTGGGAGCTGGACCGATGGTCCCTGGGCAGCACCCCTCCAGCTAGACTCCTTGGCACTGCCTCCAGCCCCTGCCCCCAGCACTGCCTCCACCCTCACCCACAGCTGGTGTGTGGCAAGACAGCCACGTCCATCCTCCACCTCCTTGGAGCTAAAAACTCCCATGGGGGAGTGCCAGCTCCAGGCACTGCCAGACCACTGTGTAATGCTCCTGCTCTGTCTGAGCTGGGCTCAGCCTCATCAGTCCCCAAGGTCTGACCCAGACCTCCTGCTGCAGTACAGGAGCCACCCTGTTTGTAGCCACCCTGGATGGGCTTTGAGCCAAGCTGTCTCTGGAAAGCACTTGTAAAGGGCTCTGCAGATGTTTCCAGTGAGAAGCTATTGCTGGGGCCCCACAAAGTGGAGAAATGTCACTAGGGAGAGCCCCAGGGAGGGGCTGGGGCAGGGGATGGGAGCTGCTGCCCTGCTGCTTTGAGCAACACGCAAGAGAGGGGAGATGAGGCTCAAGGGATCTAATGTTTGGATGAGAGGAGCTTTGCTTGCACAAGCTCACCTTCCTTCACAGAGTTCTGGCTGGGATATGAATATCTGCACCATGCCAGGTATAATTAACAGATGGAACTGGCTAATTATGTCCTTTGCATGTGCGCAGAAGACGCAACTGTTAATTGCTGTTTGCACATTTATTATTCTGAGCACCAAGGCCGCTGGCATTTACTGTGACATGTGCCCTGTTCAAAAACAAACACACCGTGCTCCTGTCTGCGCTCCGGGAGGATTGAAGGCCTAATGAATCTCAGCTGCCCTGCTGCCCTGTGCTTTGTCAGGGTGCTTGGAGGGAGGGTGCCAGTGGCAGCCCCCAGACCCCACTGATGGAGCTGGGGCCTGGCTGCATGGTGGGGACAACACTCCAGGCTGTGCAGGGGAATAGGTTCACAGGGAACCAGCCACTGCCCCACTGCCAGCATCACAGGACTCTGAGTGCTCCTCACTGAGCTCCAGAGGCCCTGGAATTTCACAGGGTTCTTCTGTGGATGGCTCAGGAGCCAACACAGAAACCCTGGACATTTATGGGACTCTCAGTGTCTGCCAGCTGGAAGAGCTGAGACCAACTGCAGGTCACAAGTTGCTTCCAAAACCCCCACCATGAGTTGGGGCATGCAACATGCCAAAGCCTTTTCACTTCTGAGCAGGTCCCAGCCCCCACCTCATCCCCAGCTCTGCTCCAAAATCAGCAGCAGGAGCAAAACTTCTCATGTGGGGCAGACTCCTCTGGACCCTCTCTCAGCTTCAGGTGAGGGCTGGCCTGCCCAGTGAGAAGTGACCCCACATGCTGGTGGATTGGGGGGCAGCAGGGACTGAGGGGGGTAGGTCAGCACAGCCTGGTCCTGGCTGGGCACAGGATGAATCCTGCTGGTGCACAACCCACAGTGAAGCTGGGTATGGGCCAGAAAACCACCCCACCTCTCTCTGCCTCTCTAAAATATAACAAGGAAAATAACAACTATGCTTTCAAAAGCAATGGTTAAATCTCGAATCTTGAATAAGTATCTGTTTGAGATCAGTGCTTGGAGCTCAGCAGCATGTTATATAAAACACTGGAGAGGAATAGCAGAGGAATTTCTACCTTTTCTATGAAAGAGTTGAGATGTATTTCAATGAGCACTCTTTCACCAAGGGGTCTGAGCTAACAATCTCCAGGTGAATGCGTTCCTTTATGATTACAGAAAGCTGTCTCTGTCATTTCCAGAGAAGCAGGACATGCTGCGTAAACCTCTGCTCCTCGACTTGCCAGAGGTGAGAGACCAACCCCAAAGCAGCACAAAGAGCGTTGGAAACAACCACGGGAGAAAGGAGGGAGCCCGAGCCCACCCCCTGGGGTGAGCGGCTCTGGGAGTGCAGGGCTGCCCGGCTCCCTGCTCAGGGAAGGCAGCGGCTGCTTTCCCCCGGAGCTGCAGCTCATTGCAGCCACGTGTGCCCTCCTGCAGCGGCACCAGCTGTGCTGCTGACATCCCAATGCTTGTGCTGAGCACCCAAAGCCCGGGGAAGGTCAGGGGGTGACCTGCTCAGATGAAACACAGTTGCCTCTGGTGGATCCCTTGTGAGCAGGTTCTGTGCTGAGCACTGATGAGTGCCGCTGCTCGGGAGTGCCAAGCACCACACACTTTAGAGAATGTCCTGCGTGGAGCATGGGGACCCCAGGCATCAAAAGCAATCCCTTCAACCTGACCCCACCAGCGAAATTATGGATTGGAAATTTCAAAATCTTGGAAATGCAGCAGTTGAGTTTCTAATGCTGATGTTAACTCAGACCAAATTGAATTTAACTTGTCCATTTTACATAATATGTCTTGATGTACACTTTGTCATGGAACTCAAAATAGGAAGTATTTACTTGTTCCAAAGATGATGAATTTGTGTTCCTGTTACAAATACATATTTTACACGCCTTTGACTGATGACTTTCAGAGCCCAGTGTAGTGTTGTGATGCGGGCTTATATTTTCAGAGCACAGAAGGGGAGGGGCAACATGGGCAAGAAGGGAATAAAACCCACAAGTGAGCTTGGCATTAAACTGCCTCAGAGCCTGTACTCCTGCCTGTCTGGGGCATGTCTCCCTGGGCTGGCAGCTCAGCAGAGCCCCTGGCCCAGGGCATGGAAGCTGCTGGGGCTGGTTGGATCCCACTGCAGTGATTTTGGGGGGACTGGAGGGAGATTCCTGGCTTGGGGCTGATCAGACCCAAAGTTGGGCTCCTACCGAAAGGGAGAGACTGTTGGGCAGGGACCAGTGAGTGCCCAGGCCACAAGCTGTGATATTCAGCCAAGAAATGTTTAGGCTCTGTTCAGGGAATTTAATTAAAATATCAAGGAAGCAGAAAATGCTGTAACAGTTTCTTTACTTGCCTTTTTTTTTTTTTTAAATTTCTTTATTTAAACATGCCGAACTTGGTCCTGGGTACTTATAATCTGCTCCAGTATCAACCTGGTGATTTGGATAAAATTATCATAGACCAAAGTGGGATTTTCTACCCTCAGGAGGCCCCAGAGGCACAGAGGGTCTGTGGGGAGGATTTGGGAGGGTGATAGGAGGTGATAAAAGGAGAATAAGGTGAACTCCTGCATGGAGATGCCCTCCCTCCACCACCCTGCACTGCTCTCCATCCCAGGGGGTCACGAGAGCTTCCCGTGGCTCCAGCAGCACCCCCTGGTATTACTGTGCAGGGACTGTCCACAGGTTCCATCTCCTGCCCGTCCCATCTGCGCACAGGGAGCTATTCATTATTCCTGCCGCTCCCCCTGTGATAAATGTTTTCCAGAGATCAGTTCAAAATGTCCTTTTGCAGAGCCTGCTCCCATCCGTCCCTCCTGCACCACTGGGCAGAGCTCTTGGTTGTGCCAGAAGAATTACAATTCTGCACCACAGAAGGAGGAAACAGAGCTATTAATTTCCTAGCAAGTCTGCAGGGCACTTCCAGGACGGATGCTGCCTTTAGTGAATGCTGCTCATTTCTGGATGGAAGGGGAGTGCTTGCACCAGTCAGGTCCCCAGCACCACCCTACACACCACCCCTCATGAGGGGCCACACATAGAGTGCCCAGGCAGGCGAGGGGGACAAGAGCTGAGTCCCAGGGGAGACCCTCCTCTGAACAAGGGGCTGGAGCAGGGATGAGTTACACACCTGGCAGCCAGGAACACCAGGCAGGTGAAGGGCAGAAGGCAGGGTGGGTAGAATTGCCTAAACACCCCAATTCTTATAACTGGAGCAAGTGTAAATCATTGAAAATGCCAAAACATTGACAGTGTAATGAGTTATACCCAAGTGTGAATTCAGTGATGCCTTGGGGTGCCACTCAGCAGGAGCTGCCACAGCACATGCCTGGAGCACCAGAGGAGCAGGGGCAGCAGGCCAGGAGCTTCCCACTGCCCTCAAGGGGCTGTCCCCATCCCAGCAGGCTGCTACTGGAGGGGTTGGCATGAGGCTGGTGCCCTCATGCTGTGGACAGGGCAAGGCAGAGCTGCAGCTTTGCATGGCCCTGTGCAGCCAGGTGTGGTGGGCAGGGTTCCCTGAACACACTGAGCCCCTCGCCCTCTCTCACAGGCTCTTGACTGGCCCTTGCTGGGAAGGAGGTGGCGATGGGCTGCTGGAGGCCAGCCTGTACTGGTACCCTGTGCCCACAGCTGCCAGCTGAGGAGGCTTTTCCTTTGCTGGCTGCTGCTGTGGCAGCTGGGCTGGCTGCTCCCACAGCTCCTGCCCTCTGGCCCTGCTGACAGTGATCCCAGTTCTGCATCCATCTCGTTACTGCTGTGTGGTGGGAGCAGGGACGTGCAGGGCATCAGTTCTGCCATCAGCCATGCTGGCAAGAAATATGTTCACAACTTTCCCTCCAGCACTGCCCCTTCAGCCCACACACCAGCAGCAGCTGTGTGATTGCCTTGGGTGGATGAGGAGAGCAGGCCACCATCAGGTGTGGGTTAGCTGCAGTAGGCACATGCATCTGCCTTGGGGATCCAGGTGCCTGGTGCCAGCCAGCACCACTGGCACCAGGCAGGGCCCACACAGGGACCTGGCAATGAGCAGCTGCTAGTGCCACCAGGACAGGGCCAGGCTGGGCTCTGCTGCTGCTCAGAGCCAGCAACCAAATGCCAGTGGCAGGGATGTGGCTCAGCACATTGCAGCTGCACTTCCAGGACAGGTCAGTGGGGTTGGCTCTGGGGTGCCCAGTAAGTACCCAGCATGTCCCTGTCCCTTATCTGATGGTCCTCTGTCCCAAACCTTTGCTCCCACACAACCACACGAGGCTGTCTGCCAAGCGAGTCAATACAAATCAATCAATGTTTGCACCCTCTCAATAACTCTATTACACCCTCAAGGACAGATCTAAACCACCCAAATGGGCCCGAAGCAGCTGCTGTGCTGCCAGCAGAGCAGGCGCGCCAGGGACTGTAAATCACGCCACATTAATATTGTCACTGACAATGAAAATCTCTGTATTGCCACGTCTGCCCGCCAGCGCTGGCCTTCAGATGTGCTTCATGAGCACCCACGCTCCTGCAGCCACAGCAGAGGGTGGGTGAGGGACACGGAGCAGCCTGGGCCACGGTGCCTTTGCAGGCAGCTGAGTCTGGGCAGCCTGGCAGGGTTCAGGGAGCTCACCCAGCAGTGCCCACCCCGCACTATCACAGAGCAGGAGGATGAGCAGTGACCCCTGGAACTATGCAAACAAAACCTCCTCTGACAAACCTGGAAAGGCAGACACCTTTATACCCATCACACGTCCTCCAGCCCCAGCTCTGCTCTGGGCTCCCAGACCTGTCCACAACACAGGGGGCATTTTCTCAGCCAAAATTTAGAACAGGGCAGTGCATCCTCAGGATGTCCAGAATCTGCAGAGCAGCAGAGGCAGGAGGAGGAGGAGGAGGAGGAGGAGGAGAGGGCGCAACGTCTGCAGAGAACTGACAGGGACTTGCATTCCTGGCTCCAGTGAGGAGAAGAACTGGGCTGATGGCCACAGCACTGAGGCAATGCCAGCTGGAGATGGAGCAGAGAGTGCAGGAGAGGCCCCAGAGCAGCAGGGCCTCTGCTTTCCCTCAGATGTTATGCAAAGAGCTGGGAGATTGATGGGACATGCAGGGACCTGTTGATGGAGGTGGCTGAGCCTGGGTTTGGAGGATGCAGAGGGAGATAAAGCACTTCTGAGCACGGCAGAGAGGAGGAGCTGACCATCAGGGCGGCTGCCTGGCCTGGAGCCCTCCCTGCCCACCGGCCCAGAGAGCGGCCCAAGCAGCACTGCTGCCTCCCACTGCTCTCAGCCAGAGCAAACACGGCCCCCCGTGGCCACACCAGCCTCATGCTGCCAGGATTCCGGCCAGGACAGCATTGCTTTCGGCATTCTTTAGATGTACAAGACACTGTTAGAGCCGGAGCTTCCGAGTCAGCCCAGCAGGACAGAAAGGTCAGAAGACATTCTGTCGCCTGTAAATAAATAATAATAAATTACCATGTTTCAGCACACTCAGGAATGCCTCTGCGTGCAGAAACATCAGGCTGGATTAGTGCACAGCAGTGACATGGGGACAGGAGGGTGCTGCCACTGCTGCCTCTCTGCCTGTGGTGAAGGGCACGTCCTGCCACTCCAGCAGCTCTGCTGCAGCTGAGGTGTCACTGTCACCTGATGGGCAGCACCACAGAGCCTCGCTCCTCCCTCATGTGTCCAAGACAGACACCACCTCAGCTCAGGAACATCCCAGCCCAAGGGAGCAGAGCAGGGCCTTGAGGAGCAGAGATGGCTGCAGCAAGACCAAGGCTGAAGGCAGTGCTCCCAAAAGGCCCCAGGGGAGATGAGGAGCTCCTCCAGCTGCATCTCCCAGGAGATGAGCCCTCCACTCCTGCAAGTTTCAGAGCAAACTGGAGCTCATTCTCCCCACCATCCCACAGCCCCTCAGCCCTGGCAGCTGCTCCATCCATCGAGTGCCTGCTTGAGGTCTATACGAGCATTCATATGGAAAAGATCTACTCCTTTGAGTCATTTTTCATTAGTTGCAATACTACTGAGCAAAGCAGGGCTGGTTTTGTAAATTAAAATGGGTTGCAGTTCAATACAGAATACTTCATTTGCAGCCAAGTTAAATAAGAGAATCGACATAAATATAATGCAATTACTTTTGCTACTTTCATAATGCCTTTATGAGGCAGATAACCATCCCCATGAATACATTATCCCTCAGTATCTCTGCATCATTTCTGGACTTAACTCTTTTGAGTAGTATCAGAAGAATGGATACATTTAATTAAGTATCTTATTTTAGAAGTCAATTTTACAATGATCAGGAAGCAGTATCTTTAATTTTCAGTCATGGAAGAGGCTTTCTTTCTGCCTGCAGACTGTTGTAATTTTAAGAATGCAGACTTGAACAGAGCCACTACATGTGTGTGTCTTGCAGGAGAAGCTGTAGAGCCTGGATGTCCCTCTGTCACCAGGCCAGGGAGGGCTCCCGGGGTCCCCGGTGTGCTGACTGTGCCGGCTGCCAGCCCGGCTGCAGCCCTGGGTGGGCAGTGGCTGCTCTGCCCAGCCTGTGAGGTGACCCCGTGCAATGGCCAGCGATGGAGCAGCCGCTCCGTGGGTGGGGACACTGGGCTGAACCTGGCGGCCGCGCCCGGAGCCGCAGGCGGCGGAGCCCTTTGCTGAGCTGGGCGTAACATCCTCCCTCGGCAGGGTGACAATCTGAGGGGCTGGGATGCACAGCCAGGCTGCAGGGCAGCACAGGAGCTGGCACTCTGCTTTGATGATGCGTTACACTTACCACACATTTTCACATTTCTGCCCCCTTTACAATTAATTTTCAGTGCTCCAGCATAACTATTACCTGCTGCACCCCAGCCCATCCTCACCAACTCCCTTCATTAGCGAGGACTTCTAATCAGCACAGAGCTAATTGCAGGTCTCCTGGGAGAAAGGCAAGCTTGATAAAGCACATTTCTAAGGGGATCATTGTATTCATGTTCCTCTCAGCAGATGTTTCATGTAGGGACCAGGAGAGATGTTACAGGGCAGGGAGATGGGATGGTAGCGTGGGGAGACAAAGGACAGGGAGCAGAAGGACCCTTCAAGCTGTGCCTTGGGTGTAGGCAAGGAGGGGAGAGGTGGGGGCTGGCCCAGCCCCTACCCCAGCTACTCTGGGCCCTCCCAGCCCCTCCACATCCCCTTCTGCACAGAGACAGCATCACAGGGTGACAGCCTGGGCACTGTCTCAGAAGCCTGGCTCCACCAGAACAGAAACCCTGGAGCTGTTCTGGCTGGGAACAGCATTGTAGGGTCAGGTGCTCAGTGATGAAAAGAAACATTTTATTTTTTAAAAATCATTGAAAAATGTAAATCTTCATTAAATTAGGAACATGTAGGTCTTACTTAAGAGTCCCAAAGGCAGAAAGCCCCAAGAAGGTCCCTGACCACCCAGAGGGACCCACTGCAGACATAGCAGAGCCTGCTTCCAACAGAGGGGGGAATGCTGTGTGCATGCTAAAACCTGCTCGCATCACCCTGTTTTACTTCAGTCTTAAAATACAGAGCATAGAGAGAACACCAAATTCCTGAAACTGGACTAAAACTCCTTTGAAATGTGCTTGGTACCAGAGCAGATGGAATCTGTCTCCTGCAGGAGGGGCCTCTGCAGGCACATTCCCTATATTTGCTTTTACATCACTAGCTATTTTAGACTTGCAGTGCCACTTCTCCATGAGCAGCCAGTAAAAATATCCTGTGGAAAGCGCTGGTATTCCTACCTCTGCACTTGGAGCAACGCTGCTCATCTGGAGTGCAAAGCACCAGCAGCTCTTCGTGGCAAGCAGCATCTCCTACAGCCACAGGACAAGCCCCTGGTGCTGAGGACACTCGGGGCACCCCGCAGAGGCTGCCCAGCCGCACGGTGTGCTGTCCCTGCTGCCCCGGGACACCCCTCAGCCCCGGGGCGCAGGGCTCAGCCGAGCGCACGGACCGGCAGAGAGCCCCGGGGATGGAGGGCCATGTGCCCTGCGGGAGGGGAGCGGGGCTGGGGACACGGAGCGCTGCTGGCTCCGAGCGCACGGACCGGCAGAGAGCCCCGGGGATGGAGGGCCATGTGCCCTGCGGGAGGGGAGCGGAGCGGGGCTGCGGACACGGAGCGCTGCTGGCTCCGAGCGCACGGACCGGCAGAGAGCCCCGGGGATGGAGGGCCATGTGCCCTGCGGGAGGGGAGCGGAGCGGGGCTGCGGACACGGAGCGCTGTCGGCCCGGCTGCGGCAGCACCGTGCACACCGTCCCACACGCATGGGAAGAGAAGCGGGCTGCAGGCGGGTCAGGGTGTGAGGGGGCTGGGGCTGGGGCTGAGGCTGAGGCTGAGGCTGGGGCTGAGGCTGAGGCTGAGGCTGAGGCTGGGGCTGGCTCAGCCCAGCAGCACCAGGCAGCCCCGTGCCCATCTCCGGGAGCGGGAATCGGCAGGCACTCACCACCTGCAGCTGCCCTCCGTGGCATTTGAATGACACAGCTTTTCATCTCCAGGCTGAGTAGCTACATTTTTAAATATGGAATATTAGGGGTTTATGACAAAATCAAACAACACTTGCTGGAGAATTGATTCTGCCTCTTGTTTCCCTCCTAGCTGCTGCCACGGTATTGCTCCTCGGCGAGCGATATATAAGCCCTGTAGCAGCACAGGGCTGGTTTTCAGGACACTCTTATGGCTGGCTTTTCAGCATGAGGAATAGCAGCCCAGCTGCAGATGGGAGGATAAAAAGCCCCTCTAAAATTCCTCCAGCAGATCCATACTCCATTTCTGGTGGTGCAAAAACAACCGCACAATTGATTGGCTCTTAAGCCCAAATTTGTGAGTTGCAGAAAGTTGCTGGCTCCAAAGTCACTTAAATTCCTGGCATGTCCCAGAGGGGCTGTTATCTCTCGAGTAGCTGAAATCACTGAGCTGAACCCCTCTCCTGCACCCCCACCAGCCTGGAAATGGTCTGACCCTCACAGAGCTCATGCAATCCAGCTGCTAGGAATGGGTCTTGCTCCACATGTGACAGCTCCTGTGTTTTGTTACGCAGGATGAGACAAAGAATCCCAATCTTCCCCTTAGTTATTCCTTCCCTTCTTTCTCCCTGATTGCTCAATACAAAAGCTTCGAGCCATCTTTAAACCAAATTGCTTCACAAATGACAAATAACAAGAAAATAGGCTTCATAACCAGGAATAATGAAAGAAATCATTCACTTTGATATCAGGAGCTGGTCGGTGCTAAAGGAGCCCTTCAGCCTGAATAGCAGAAAAGCACATTGCAATTTTCATGTACTTACTGGGATAAAACATGTGACTCCATGGATGCTGCAGCTGTCATCTCGCACTGGTCTTTGCACTTTGATGCTGAATTGCACAGGTTATCTTGACACTTGCTGATAAATTTTAAATCACCTCTTTTGCTGCATGCGAGAAGGGGCAGGGAGAGCACATCTGAATACAAATGTTAATGATATTTTTTTAGACCTTGCCAGAGAGTGGGAATAGTGGTGGAGATGGTGTTCAGCGCTGTGGCCCCAGCTCTGGACCCTCCTGCCACAGCAGGGCTCCAGAGAACAGCTGCCAGTCCCAGCTCTGCCCATCTCTGCTTAGCAGGGGGCTTGCTGCCCTTCCCACCCCGCAGCTCCTCACCCTGTACACTGCTGACCAACACAACACTCTTGGTGCAATTAAGCAAATTCCTGAGCAAACCCAACTAATTTTCCAAAGCTTTTATCTTGGCAGCTACAATAATGGCTATAAGAAGATAATGGCTACAAATATGTGTGCCCACACCAACTGGCAATTAGAAAATCATAATTTTGATTCCATCCTGGTTTTGTCCACAAAGAGCTCTGCTGGGAGTTAGATTAGCTTGAGATGGCAAACTTACTATTCAAAATATATATAAAAAGTGAGGACACTCAGAAAAATACCAGAAGCAGCCCCTGCAGAGCTACCTAGTCAGTTGTGCCACTGTGGAAGAAGGCTGGTGCTGCTGGTGTCCAGTGTGGGGTTTGGGAATGTGGGGCACAGAGCTGGCACCCAGCTGCAGGGCTCACAGCATCCCTGGGAAGCACCCAGCTTTCCAAAATCTCTTCCCCATTCTGATCTGACTCAAACAGCCACAGCATTGGGGCCTTTTATCCACCTCAAAAACGTCTTTGCCCTTCTCCCCCTTCTTCCCCAACTAAAACAGAACACTCAGGGTGCAGAGAGGAATTTGCCCCAAGGATGTTCAACTGTTAGGAAAATCTCTAGTGCAAACAGATTAATTAATCTAATCAGACACATCTCTCTAGAGGAATTGGATTAGTCTTTTTGGATAAGGATTGCATTAAGCTGATAAGATAAGTAACACATGCAATGAGATGTTGATTTATTGCAAAGGGAGGATTTGGAAATTCTCACAGGTTCCTGATCTCATCCTGGAGCTCCAGGTTGCTCCTGAGCAAGTAAAATAGCCACATGCCTCAAAGTTCCCTTTGACACTGCAGAAGCCACTGAGCCTTGCATGGCCAGGGAGTCACTCCTGCCCTGGCACCTGCTGGCAACCACTGGCACACAGCCACTGGCCTGGTCACCTCCATGCCCCATGCTGCTGGGAAACAGCCCTCTGGGATGTGCACCCAGCACATTCAGGCTCAGGGTAAGCAGGGGCTGAGGGAGCATTTGGCACACTGTAGGCTCTGCTGGGGTGGGGATACCCTTGGGTAGGCCAAGGGGGTGCTTGGAGGGGGCTGAGAAACATTTAACTACTCCAAGACATCAAATGCTCTTTCTTCCCAGTTGCAGCTCTGTTCCATGGGGGCAAGGGCTGACGGAGCAGGAAGGACAGCCAAGGTTTGATTTTTTTAAAGTTTTTTGCCAGAACATGAGCATATTCAGGGGAAGATTTTATCTGAAGTTAGAGAATTCTGCTCCTTGCCTAGCTCACACTTGAAGTGCCAGAACAGACTTCTCTGCTCTCGTCTTGTGTGAATACAAAGCACCATCTGTTTCCTCTTGTCCCACAAGTCTTGGCATGCAAAGAGTTACCAGGTGCTGCTCTGTCTGTCTTCACTGAGATGGAAAAGTCCCCAAGACAATCAGGGCAGCACATCCTTTACAGTCTGTCCATTTAATGACTGTCCACAAGACATCAGACATCCACCCCCACTTAAACAGGTGTCAGTGGTAGTTCTACCCACATCTGGCATGTTTAAATGCACAAGCACAGCTCTGTGCCCCAGGGATCCACTGCCATTCCAATGGCTCCCCTCTATGCCGGCTGATGGCACCAGGACTTGCTCTGGCAGTTTGGGGATGGATGGGAATGTTTCCAAGGTCCTTGTTTCCCAGGCAGGGGAAGCACAGATGCACTGGGGCAGAAGGAGCTGGCTTCAGAGTGTACCTGGGGCACAGCATGCTCCTGGCTGTTAGGGAGGAGCAGTGCATCCATGGAGATGCATCTGGTGGCTGGTGTAGGGAAGGCACCAGGCCAGAAGGTCAGCTTGGCAAGTAGAGCATGAAGTGGACAAGAGCCCATCAGCAGGGCCAGGTGCCCGAGCCTAGTGCCAGCTTTCATTAGGTGCTCAGAAAACTGTGCCACAATGGCTTTATCACAGCTGCCTTCCCCGCCTCCAGATTTCCCTACAAAGCTGTTGTTTTCCTTGCTGCAGTTTCCTCAGCATCACCTCAGGAACCTGAGTGTCTCTGCGCAGCTACACTCGTCCTTTGCTTGGCTCTGTGCTGCCAGCACAGCAAAAATACAAGGGAACTGCAGAGAGCAGCAGTTGCCTGGGGCCATGCTGTCGGTCACAGTTACAGCTGCTTAACAGAGTGGAATGAAGTGGCAGGCGCTGCTCTTGGAGCCCCATCCACAGCGAGGAGGGCAGGTGAAGGCCGATCCTCCTGCCCTGCTCCCTGCCGTGGTGCGAGCTGCAGCTCCCCAGGTCAGGGCACAGGCCTGGCTCCCCACGGGCTCGTGCAGGCGCCCCAACCTTCTGAGCAGCAGAACAACAACGGGCAGCACCTCCAGGGTCTCTGGGGCCCCTGAGGCACAGAACGGCTCGCAAGCGCGCAGAGCCGGCGCTGAAGCGGGCAGGACGAGTGGTGCACTTGTGCACCCCTGGCCTCAGCTGGTCCCAGCATGTGTTTGCACGTTCAGGGGCGCCACTCTCTTCTCACAGGTAACAAGCAACAGCACAAGCAGAAGCAGCCCGGGGTTGCGCCGGGGTCACGGGATGTGTGAGGAAATTCCTTCCAGGGCGCGTCAGGGCCTTCCCACGAGCTGCTCAGCCCGGGGACACAGCGCCCTCTGCTGAGGCACCGCGGGAAGGCAGCGGGCGAGGCGCTCCGGGCAGCGACCGCCACAGCCCGCCCCGCGGCCGGCGCTGTCGCTATCCCCGTTCTTGTCCTCGTTCTTATCTCCGTTATCCCTGGCGCTATCCCCGTTGTCCCCGTCGCCATCCCCGTTATCCCTGTCGTTGTCCCGGTCGCTATCTCCGTTGTTATCCCCGTTATCCCCGTCGCTATCCCCGTTCCCCGCCGCCCCTGCGCTCCGCGCCCGCCAGGGGTCGCTGCCGACCGCGGAGCCGTGAGGCGCGGGCAGCGCCGCCTCCCCCGCAGACAAAATGGCGGCCTGAGGGGCGGGACGGGGCGGGCCGGAAGGCTCCGGGGGCGTGGAGACGCCTCAAATTTCAGGATGATCCGTACATCTCTCTGCTATTTTCTGTGTAATAAACAAGACTGAGAGCAGAGGTTGGAGGAGCTGATTGGGCTTGTCCCTGGTGTTTAATGGAGAAGCAGGATGGTTGGACACATCCCCAACAGGTGATGCGGAGGAGCAATGACAGCTGCTGCCACACTGCAACGGACTCTGGCTTCAGCTTCCCCGGAGCTGCTGCACCTTCAGAGCGAGTTTTAAAACACACCCCTGAAGATTCAGACAGAGACGCCCGAAACAGTGCGATCCGAGTCCCAGAATCCCAGAATCATTTAGTTTGGAAAAGACCTTCAAGACAATTATTGAGTCCAACCCTTGGCTGATCATCACTTTGTCAATCAGACCAGAGCACTGAGTTCCACGTCCAGTCGTTTCTTGGACACCTCCAGGGATGGAACCTCCATCCCCTCCCTGGGCAGCTCCTTCAGTGTCTGACCACCCTTTCCATGAAGAAGTTCTTCCTGATGTCCAACCAGAGTCTCCCCTGGCACAGCCTGAGGCCATCTCCACTCATCCTGTCCCTGGTTGCCTGGGAGCAGAGCCTGGCTCCTTAGGGAGAGCTCCCACCTCATCCCTGCCCAGCGTGCTGGGGCTCCCATCCTTCGGAGGCACAGACCCGGGCCTGGCAGGTGCCTGGCAGCGGGCTTGCCTCCCTGCAGGGACCAGGTGGCCCTGGCCTCGCTGGCCACGCTCTCCCATGGCTTAACTCCAAGCTACCGCTGAGGAGAGTGGGAGAAACTACAAAAACAAATGGTTTTCCTCCTGCATTTCTCTCTTTTACTAAAGGCCCCAGCGCAGTGATCTCGGTGGCATTGTTTAGCCAATTACTAATTTACTAGGAATTTAGTTTAATGCATTAATAAATGTTGTCATTTTCATGACAAATTATCATAATAACGCATTTTAATGGGCTGCAAGAGTTGGGAGAATAGTGGGAAATAAATATATTTTAGTATTACTTATTCACTACATTTGTACCTAATTATGTTTGCAGAATAATTACAGTGGCACTGCTTCCCCACACTGAATTTGTGTTGACAGCACGGGGGTGATAAATCCCTGGCAGCAGCAGCAGCAGCCCCCTGCCCTGGCAATCACAGCCCTCCATCATGGCAGGGCAGCCCCCAGGTGACACTGTCCGGCTGGGCCCACTGCCAGCTGCTCTGATTTACCTGCCTCTGCTCAGAGGAGCTTGCGTGGGAGATGGATTGCTGGAAGGACCCTCTGTGCCGGCCATGAATCACTCTTTAATCACAGCCTCTCTGGGCTAAAGAGCACAGAGCCAAGGTTGCACCAGGCAAAGAGCCCAGGTGATTTTGGTGCTGCTATGGTGAGTGGTGTGATGTGGAGCCCTGCATCCCGCCATGGTTCCTTGGCAGCCCCCAAGCATCACCCTGACCAGGATGCCTGAACATTAGGATTCCTGCAGCGGGGAGGGGATGGTGGGGGCAGGGTGACAGGGCCAGGTGTGCAGGCAGCTGTGGCAGTGGGACCCGCTGCCGGCCAAGGGATGGGTGATGGGCTCCCATCTGCGGTGGAAAGGGTGTAGAACAGAGACTCTCAAACGCTGGGCCTGGCGTGTGAGTGTGAGAGCTGCTGCTCCTGAGTGGTGTGTCACCCGCTGCCTGTAGGTGGTCTGTCACCCCACAGGGCAGGGACAGACAGGGTGGAGCAGACCAGCAGGGCTGTGTGTAGGGCACTGGCAGGGAGAACCTGGGAGCACTGGTGCAGTGACATTGCTTTCAGAGATGCAGGAGGACAGGAGAACAGTGGGACAGACTGCAGGACACGAGGAGAGCTCTGCACATACTCTCATAAAGGTCAGCACTTGGGCTGGTGATGGCACCGCTCCATCCTGCCACTTTGTGTGGGCTCTGAAGGGTCCTGGGCAGCAGCAATGAGCCACAATTATGCAAGACCTTTTGATCATAACAGATTTATTCAAAACTCATGCATAAATATTAATGTCCCTGAAGATTTTGAACAACTATTTGGCATAAGCAGAGCAAATATTTAAATCAAACCTGACTGCTGTGCATTGCAAACAGACGGGCAGCTCTGCACACGATGGCACCTCTGGCAAAGCCTGTCTGTGCACTGGCATTTGTGGGTGCCCACGGGCTGCTGTGGCGTGCATGGCACGTGAGCCTGCCCCCGCAGCTGCCCTCCTGTGCCCTGCTGTCAAGGGGCTTGGTTCAGCCGTGTGGGTGGCACCTGGGTGAAGGGGACTCCCTCTGCCCGGCCTGGACCTGGGCTGGGGGTTGGGGCAGCCCTCGCCCTGTGATCACCCTCCCACAGCTGGCAGCAGCACAGTCCAGCAGCCACTGGTGCTCAGGAGGTCAGCAGGGACTGGCCACAAGCTGGAGCCCCTTTGCCCCATTTTGCCCCACTCTGAGGGTAGCACACCAGGCATGCATGGTGATCCTGCAGTAATGAACACAGATGTATGTGCTGTCATCAGGCAGCGTGAAAAGTTATGAAATTATACTCAGCTCCTCTTACCACTGATGAAGCGTGTCCACTTTGAGCAAATTGCCATTTTCTCGTTTAACAGGATTTCAGCTGCTCTCCAGGGAGCTGCCCAGGGGCCCATGTGGGGCTGTCCCTGCACCGACACCAGCTGGAGCTCCTGCCCCACAGGACTTGGTACAAGCTGGAGGCTGATCTAAACCCTCTCTGCTCCTGCTTCTTTTCCTGCTGGGGATTGCAAAGCAGGTCTACCAACCCTGATGCAAGGACAGTGTTCATACCCCTGCTCTGCCCTCATGGAGGGGGAAACTGCTGGCTGTGGGAAATGCAGGGGTGTGGCAGGTGCAGCTTGCTCCCTGACCAGGCTGTTGCCTAATGACCTGGTCCATGTGCATTGACTGTTGAAGGCCTTCATTCCAGGACACTACAGGTGGAGGGTCAGTCTCAGAGGCTCGCATTCTCTGGCAGCCATGGTGTGAAGCAGAGGTGACAGAAGTCACCTGTTCAGCACTGATGAAGGGACCATTCAGGCTTTGCCATGCAGTGCTGCATGCAGTGCTGCAGTGGGGCCATGCTCCCTCCTGGCCAGGGATGTGCAGAGGAGCAGGAGTCATTTGGGAGATCACTTAAAAAGGAACATCTTCTGCTTTGAAGTACATAGGGACTCTCTGCTTTGATGCCTCAGGGTTTGTCTCCCTGCCTCAGCTACACGAGGTGGGTCAGGCTCTAGTGCACTCCTCCAGGACGGCTTTGGGCAGCTGGCAGCCCCAGGGCCTGCCTCCCGAGGGAGGCTCGAGGGGCAGCTGAGCCCAGCACTGTGCACGCAGGGGCAGGAGCTGGCACTGCCTCTGCCCCCTCTCCCTCATGCCCTCCTGGTTCTCCACTGGCATCAGCAAATGCAGGAGCAGCAAATACCTTGGGCATGCCTGGAGCTCGTGCAGAACTGGAGCAAGATAAAAATGCCCTGGGAGGTGCTTGAGGTGCGTGATTTCACAGAATGATAGAATTCCTTGTGAGGTTTAGAGAACAGCCCCAGCTCTGTCCCTTTGAACAACAACAAACATCCTCTTGTATGGGGAAACTGGCAAATTGCAGCAATTTTCTGTGAAATGGGCTGTTTTGAGGCTACAGATGTTGGCACCAGTCTGTCTAAAATAAAAATAATTGCAGACCATTACGATAAAGTAATCTTTTCAGATGAAAAACAATTATGTTTTTCAAAGCAAGCGCACATCTTTACACCTCATAATTATCAATTACAGAGATACCTGCTCTGTTATCTCAACAGCATCTCCAGTCGGCTTCTCAGGGCTAATTGCAGGGGATTTAATTCAGAACTCAAACACTAATGATTTTGACCTTTATCCCTATTCCTGAGGTGTGATAACACTTTAAAGGCTGCGCAGAAATGATCTGCCTGTGGTTTGCATTGCACTTGCCCACCTTTTAGCACAGGGAACCTCTCTTTGCCCTGTCTGCCCTTCCTGATATCCCTGGCCTCTCTCTGTGAGGGCTGGACAGGAGGGGATGGGCCCTAGCCACAGTCACAGCTCCAGACCCCCAGGAATGCTCCTGGGACTCCAGAGCAGTATCAGGCAGGCAGAGCCCAGCAAGGAACAAATTCAGGCACAGAGTAACTGCAAAGCAGCCAAATGTCAGGGATAAGTGTGCCAGAAGTCCCAGCAGTGGATGGGCTTCTGTCACACTCCAAACAGTGTCATCAGCATTGAACGTTTTCTGTAGAAATGAGCTTGGAAAGTCTAGTCTCCAAAACAAATTGTCCCTTTTGCTTGCAGAAGGTGAGAACCTGATCCCACAGGACCCTTGAGGCTGACACAGGCCCCCTCCCCTCTCCTGCTCAGTGTTACATTTGTGAGTTTTAATATTTAATTGGTGTTTTTTGCTATTTTGGTCTCCTGGCACTTTGCTGCAGTTGAGAGCTGGAGGTCAGCAGTGACGGGAGGCTGTGTATTAGTTCATCAGGTTTTTATGATTTATTTGTTATGAATGTGTCACCAGACCTTTCCCAGAACTTCTTCCCTTATCTGTTATTTATAGGCTGTCAGCCCTTATAGCCTGGGCTTTGACAGGCTCACCGATGGAACCCACCTCAGGGGTCTGGGACCCCACAAACCTCCCAAACAGAGACTGAGGCAAGGAGAGGGGAGACCCAGGGGGAGATGGAGGCTGGGGAATGTGGGGGAAGGCCTGGGACAAGAGTGATGCAGCACTTTAAGAACCCCCAGGTGACAACTTAGTGCCCGGGGATGCATCTCTGCAGCTGGAGGCACCCTGGTCTCAGCCAGCAGCCCCTGGGTAGTGTGGGATCAGGGGCAGGGTGGGGATCAGGCTGTGGCCAGGGGCTTAGCAAGGCCCGAGGGCGGTGCGGGGGCCACGGGCAGTGACTCACCTCACTCTTTGCTCAGCTCCACTTCTCTCCCGAGCTGAGCTCCTTGCGCCAGCT
Source organism: Rhadina sibilatrix (assembly GCA_013400275.1). Taxonomy (NCBI): domain Eukaryota; kingdom Metazoa; phylum Chordata; class Aves; order Passeriformes; family Phylloscopidae; genus Rhadina; species Rhadina sibilatrix. The sequence continues at coordinate 395,105 of VWYO01016658.1, forward strand.
GGCATTGTGCCTCTGTTGTCTAGGCAAAGGTTTCCATGACACTAAATAAAGTGAAATATGATTTTGCACAGCTGGATTCTGTCTTAGATGCAGGTTAGGGACAGGAAATGCACATCCAGCAGAGAGCTGTGGGTAGCAAATTATAAGGGCTGTGATCCATGATGACAACAAGCAGAAAAATACCAATTTTTAGGAGTTATTCAGCTGACTCCCAACCAGATGTTTACTTCCAAAGCTGTGTCTTGTTTGTTGGTCTTGCATAATCAGCTCATGGCATGAGGACAGAAAGTGTTCAAGCCATGTCATAGAATAAATGAGTAGCTGAGGGGATGTTTGTCTGGGCCTGGGCTCCCACACAGCAAGCTCCCATTCTGGCCAGGATCAACCAGCAACCTTGGCCATGTGCTAAGCCACTGGCCCAGTCTGGTACCAGTAGCACCTGCAGATACTGCTGCTGGGCAGGTGCATCTCTCCACAGAGGGCTTCGACACTGCAGCTGGTGCAAGGGTTTGTTTAAGTACCTTTGAGGTGTAGCATTTGGTAGGATCATCTCTGTGAAGAGAGAAGCTTTACACATCTTATTTTAGGAAATTTAATGGAATGTTATGGGATGTCAAGTATACTATGTTAATTGGTGTTAATTGGGAAGTTGTCTGAGTTCTGGAGGCTCAATTAGAAGGAATTAAAATCCATTCTCATTTATTCCTACATACAAAATACATACTGCCTTTCCACTCCTCTCTTCCCATGAGAAGCCAACAGCATGTCCAGACCCAGGGTGCACCCAGCTTTCTGGGGAGAAATAGGTGAGCAATGCCAGACTGGAAAGGGAAATGAGAATAAAGATGCATTACAGCCTTAGGGAGGCAGCTGGAAAAGAGCCTTCTCTGGTCACAGCTCAACCGATTTGCAACAGATCAAGAATTAAGAGCAGCTCCAGGTGGCTGCCAGGCAGGGATGGGCTCAGACAGAGGTGAGGGGAGGAAGAGAAGACCATGCAGGATACCTGGCAGGGGACAGGCAGGGCTGTGACCATGGGGTGGGAACAACAGGAGGCTTGGCTGTCTGGGAGCAGGTGGATTGCAGGTGAGCAGGGCCCTTAACCCCCCCTTCCCACATATTGTGTAGACAAACACCCAGAGGTTGCAGAATAATAATGTAAAAGTAAGAAATAAATATATACTGGGACGAGGTAAGGACTGGGAATGCCTGACCAAGCAACTGCTGGCCCCTGCCTGCCCAGCACTCACAGTGGCTCTACAAATTAGGAAATGGGAACATGATGGGAGCTTTGAAATAGGGAGTTTAGGGAGAGTTTATAAAGTGTTTAAAAGGCAGAAGCAACACAAAGCCTCCATTTTAATTATTGCAATTTTAATCGGTGGAATAGTTTTTATGCCCTGAATGGTGAAGTAATTGGAAATGAGAACAGAGTTTGCTTGTGGTGTAAATTACAAAGTCAGGAGAAGAGCAGCCCAGCTCAAAGGGGCTCTGGGGAGGGAGGGGGGTGCAGGAAAGAGAAGGCTGGGGGTGCAATGGGGACAGTGCACTGGTGCTAGCCAGTTGCTGGGGTGGCAGGTGTGTGTGTTGGGCCCCCACCTCCTTTTCTGCCAGCTCTGCCACTTAGCATGGGCAGCTCTGCCTGCTGCTGTCCTTGGAGGCTGGTGGCACGTGCCTCTCCCGTGGGTGGTGGGGGGGTGCTGGCAGGGCTGCAGGACCTGTGCAATGAGCACAAAGCACTGCAGGCCCCAGTTATCCCTGAGCTGCCATGTGGGTGCCCTGGGTGGACACTGGCTGGACAAGGGTGGGTGGCATTCCCCCAGGACAGGAGGATCGTGTGCCCCTGGAGCAGGAAGATCACATCCCTTCTGGGACAGGTGGATTGCATCCACCTGAAGCAGGTGGATCACATCCCTCTGGGGTAGAATGGCTGCCTTCCCCAGGCAGTGCTGAGCTGTCCCACAGGGTCCCAGCTGGGACAGGGGAAGCCAGGGGCTGGGAGTGTCTGTGCCCAGAGCCAGGACACAGGCAGAAGGGTGGCAGGGTGAGCTCTGGCTGTGGCAGGGGAGAGCAGCCTGCAGGGATGAGTTATGTGGAAGTCATTTGATAGCAAGGAAGGGATATTCCTGCTCTCAGTCATGTTTAGGTAATTGGAAGTAAATAACTCCTTTCATCCTAAAACCGGGTGACTTCATGCACGAGGTAAATGGAAGAAACAAAATCCCGATTTTCGTTCGTGTTCCCCGCACGTAGTAAAAATGAACCTTCGTCTGCAGCAATTCTGAGCTAATGAAAAACGAATGAGGTTTTAAATCATGCCCAAACGCAGAGCTCTGCTGCCAGAGCCACGCGGGGCTGCTGTAGGACAGCCTCCATTTCCAAGGCTTCTTGCAGAATCCTGAATAATTTTATTAGATTTTGAGCGAGGCTGTTGCCAAAACATTCATTACTGCACCCTGCAAACAGCGGGAGACTGGGAGACTCAGGGGTGTCTGTAGGGCTGATGCCGTAGGCTGTCCTGGCTTTCTCTTCTCTCCCTGAAGTTCCAGAGGGCTGAGGTTTATTTAGTAGTGTCTGTACATCACCCAGATGATGCAGAGTGACCAGCCCTGCCTGATCACTTCTTCTGGAAGGGTTCCTCCTGCACAGCCTTAAATCATGTCTGAACACGTTATAATTCTCCCATGTGCCTGGTGACTTCTGTGTATTTGATCAGTTCAGATTCCATAAAAATGTAAATAATCAAAGCCCTTCTGCTGTTATTTATAATGCCTCACTCTGGGCTGTAATTTATGAATTAATTTCAGCTGCAAGTTTCTGGAGGGAGGGGAGAAAAAGATGAATAATCGGATGTGTGGCTGCCGGTAAAAGCCTGACTGCCGGCGTCTCCTCCACCGTACATCCCCCAGCCCCTGCAGACCTGACTGCGGCTGCCGAGGAGGCAGGGGCCGGTCCTTGCCCCGGCATCTGCCATCGGGGCGGCCGCAGTGGGTCCCACGGGTGCTGGGAGGGTCCAGGGCACGCCGGCCGGGCCGGGGTGCTCCCCTCGGCCCCGGCGGTGCAGCGGTGGGCGCTCCGGTGCTGCGAGCCCCAGGGAGCAGGCAGGAGCCTCCCGGGCATCGGCGCGGCACAGAACAGCGTGCGTTTGTAGCACAGAATCCGCTCCTTGGCACTTATCTCTGGCGTGTCTTACAACCTGCCAGCTCGTAGATCGACGCTCGTGCTGGTCTTTAGAGCCGATGATCCGCCCGGCAGAGGTTGGCAGAGGCAGCCGCGGCCCCGCTGCGGCCAAGGCAGCGCCACAAGCCCCGGGAGCCGGCACAGGCTCTGCCCAGCTCTGCCCAGCTACAGCCAGCAGGGAGCTGCAGGCTGGCCTGGCCACGCCGGCCCTGCCCTGTCGCCCGCTATTAGCTCTCTGTTAAGCATCCTATCTGATCCAGACACAGCATTATATGCATTTCTCTGTGAATAAGCTCTGCTTGACACAGTCTGTGATTGCTTTTTTAAAACCATGTGGGGAGGATCAGTTCTTTCATCCACTGATAAGGTATCAGGTGACAGAGGGATCAGCATCCACCACATAAATCTGCAACTAATCCTTCAGAATCAATATTTTTCATTAAGAACCTGTGAGAGTTGGGCCATTATAGGGAAAAATCTGTTTAGGTTGACACCTTGATGAAGTTATTCAGTTCAGGGGCTTAAGTCATTGGAAGGTAATAAAGAGCAAAGAGCACAGAAAGATTGAGGTGCCGGTTATGAGAGTTCGCGACGGGAATAGGGGCTTTATTGCAGAGAAATTATCATACTGATTTATTGTGGAATGATGGGAACTTTAAAAGGCTGGCAGCACTGCCCCGATGTCACTGCCGGCTGGGGACACTGTGTGGGTGTTCCTTCTTGTGCCAGGGGCTCGCCCCTCCCGTGCTGTGCCCTCCCACAGCACTCTGTGCCAGCCAAGAGACCATCTGTGCCCAAACTGCTGCCACCAGTGCGGGCATTGCTGGGGCTGGAGGAGCTGCTGCTCCATGGCTGGGGCACAGGGATTCCTGGGCACGCAGGAGCTCTGGGTGATCCCCAGGGCCACCAGTGTCACAGAAAGCTGGAGGCCAAGAACGAAGCTTTTCTTCCACCGCCCTGGGCATCATCCTCACTGTGCCCTGCGTCCCTGATGCTCTTCAGCTGTCCACACCCTGTATCTTTGATGCTCCTTAGCTGAGCCTTATGTCCTTGATGTTTCTCATCTGTCTGTGTGCTGTATTGTTGGTGTTCTCCAGGAGAAGTCTCACTGCCTTCCCACACTGCTGCTTCCTCCATGAAACACTTCCAGACTCAGCAGCAATGTCTGGGAAGCAGCGAGGGGCTCGGCAGGAGAGAAAAGGCTGCAAACTGTAAGAGAAGGAGTGTACACAAGCTCATACACACCAGGGCTGCTTCAAATGTGCAGGATGCAGCTGGCTCCTCTGTGCAGAGTGAGCAGGCCTGCTACCACTCTGCAAACCCAGATTTGATAACTGAAGAGGCCAAACTTATCCTGAAGTTTCCTTTATAGGTTAACCGAGGTTAATTGTGCAAGCTGCAAATGAAAATATCTTGCTCATAAATCCCCAAACCTCATTAAAGAGGATTAAATGATACGATTACTTTGTAAATCCTAAAATTTCACACAAACCTCTCATAAACAAACACGAGGCCCCTAACATGCTCAGTCTCTGCTGAGGCAGGTGCTTGTTCCAGGAGCAAGGAGAAACCAAGAACCCACCTCTGTGCAGCCACGGGGGTAGGCACTGCTGGCAGCAGTGGCACCAAGGGCCCGTGGCTGCATGCCCAGTGCTGCATGGCCAGTGCCCACATCCTGCCCGCCTCAGCCAGTGCCCACAGCACAGCACCCACAGCACAGCGCCCACAGCACCCACAGCACCCACAGCACCCACAGCACAGTGCCCTCAGTACAGCACCCACAGCACAGCACCCACAGCACAGCTGTGGCAAGTGTGAGAGCACAGCCAGAGCCCTGCCGGGCACAGAGCCGTGCCAGCTCCCAGCGCTGGGTATCCTGCTCTGCCTGGGCCAGCAAACAGAGGCAAATCGTAATCCCACAGATCTGGGTAATACCAGGGAAATTCTGCCTTAACCACCTTGGCTCTGAGCCACCACTGATGTTTTTTCTTCCAGAAAGATTTTGTTGTGCACCTCCTACAGCAATAATTTGTTTCCATCCTCACTGACTATCCCCAACCAGCACTAAATACAGTGGGGAGGGAGAGGTGCAGAGAGCAGCACCAGAACCAGGGTGCAGCACCCAAATGGGAGGGCAGCACCCGAGGCAGGCTCAGTGGGCAGGCACTGCCAGCAGCAGTGGTGCTGCTCCCAGGAGCAATGGAGTCCACTGAAGTGGAGTTCTGGCCAGCACTGCTGCGGCCCTGCAGGGATACTGCTCCTCTGCCATGCAGAAAAGGCATAAACCACCCAAATCTTAATGAGCAATTAAAAGCTAATCAAAGGCAAATCTGTCAGATAAGGGTTGTTGTGTGTGTTTTTACTTGGCTTTGCATCTATTTGTGGAACAAAACATATTGTCAGCAAGATTTGTAGCACTAAGATTTGCATTTTGGTTCCTGGATCTAATTCAGCTCTGTATCGATGGGTTGGGAAGGATGGGATTCTTCTGTTAACAGCAGCCTTTAGATCTAAGCTAACATCTATGTGCTCTGTAGATACCTGCATGTGCCAGGCACACTTCATTAATTTATGATGATGCTGTGAACTGCTGTCACTTCCTCTCCTCTCTCTCAAAATTCCCTTCCATCCCACTGGAGCAGGGACATCAGTGTCCCCAGGCATGGCTCAGCCCTGGCCATGGAACTGCATGGGGCACTGTCCTCTCACCCTACTGCCATGGTTCACAGGGGCCTGCACTGCCCCTTACAGGAGGGGTTTTAGCTTTGGCTTTAAAACAATGTCTAAAAATGTTTATAAAGAGGACCGAAAGGCCTGCATACAGTGTGACCCAGTGGTGCCCCCCTGCCAGGCCCACTGTATTATGTGCAGTGAAAGGCTTGGTGGTTCTGCCCGCTGCCCTGCGCTCCAGTCAGCACCAGTGATACATCCAACACTCTCAGTTCAGAAGATGTGTGTCCACAGTGAATGCTGAGATCTGAGATCTGAGCAGGAACAGATGATGCCGAGTATCTTCCACATTCCTGATCTATTGATTAACCTGGGAGTGGGAATCTATCTAGAAACATTCTCCCGATTCAGTCTACATCACTTCAGGTTCTTAACTAAATCCCTTCCAAATCCTTGCAAAAATCTAACAGAGAGCTGGTGCTCCTGGGTGGGGGAGCGGCAGCCTTACTCAGCCAGTAAATGGCGTGTGAATATGAGGGAGCCTATTGTTGCCTAACACAGTCCCATCAATAATAGATTCACAGACCTCTGAGGGAGCTAAAAATTTCTCCTTTAGGTATGAATTATGGATGCAGTTTAGTGTAATGTAGACATATCTCAGAGGTTTTTCCCAGTTTATATGCTAGTAAAAGCCAGCAATTTGCTTGTGTTCCATCTATAGGTTTTGTAAAATAAAGAAATCCTCTCTTCTGCAATAAATTCTGGTATTAATGAAGGTGAAGACAAATCTTTAACATGCATTTTATGCACAGGATGAGTGTGTCCTGGTGGGAGGTGTGCAGGGCTGCCAGTGGTGGTCTGGTGCCAGCAGTGCTGCAGCAGCACCCAGCCATGTGCTACAGGCAGTGGGAGGGAGGTGTGCCCGGGGCCAGAGCAGCCCCGGCCCCACAGGGCCACTCACCTCTCCCCTGGGGCAGGTGGGCTGAGAGGATCTCTGCCCCAAATAGATTTTGGATGTGGTGGGGCAGGGGAATGGAGTGACACCAAAGGGTGCTGAGCACAGCCTGCTCCAAGGGGCTGCCAGGAGCAGGGTGTCCTGCTGCTCCACAAAGGGGCTGCCAGCAGGGATGGCCCTCAGCACAGAGGGTCAGCAAGCAAGTGGTGCCAGTGCCTGCTGCCAGAGGTTCCCACTGCCCAGCACCTTCCCCTGATGCCCTAAGGCATCACCCCTGTCCTGATGAACAGCCCCTGGCCCCATAGATCTGTGGGAGACACTTGACAAGCCCAGAGCATCTCCAGGGGTCAGAGAGCTTATGCCTTTTTTAATACCCTCTAATAATTAATACTCTATCTCTACAATGAAAAATCGTTATAAAAAGATTGGTTATAACTAAGTAGCTCCTTCTCAAGCACAGAATGAGCAGCAATCCCGAGGGCTTGGCTTCTGTCAAAAAAAATCCATAGCTGCAGATTCATGTCAGCATTTCCTACGGCTCCAACAACCACAAAGTGCCCAGTGGGAATGAACCCACTGGCAGCTGTTGGCCCTGGTAGGACCAGCACAGCAGGATCCCCTCCAGGCCTCCTTGGGCAGGAGTGAGGTGCTGTGGGGTGCCTCAGGGTGCTGTGGGGTGCTGCTGGGTGCCATGCAAGCCAAGAAGCACCGCTCAGTCTTGGCTCTCACTTCCATCCTGGGTGGGAATCTCAGCTGGCCCTTTGTGACTGTGGCTGAGGGGATTCCTTATGGATCCAGGGCATTGCAGGATCCACTGTGATGCCAGTGCCAGTGGCTGGCTGTCCCCACGGTGCTGGCACTGACATGAAACAGGGGACAGTAGTTTTGCAGCCTGCCCAGCCCTGCTGGAGTGAGCATCACTAGTCCTGTTGCTTGGGGGGTGACCCCAGCAGAGCCCTGCCACACAGGATAGGGGTGTGTCCGCTGTGGGAGGAAGTTCACAGTAGCTGCAGCATTTCCACAATCTGGGGCCAGAACAGTCAGGGAAATTCCCAGTTTTCCAAAGGCGTTGGCCTGAAACACAATTTATACACAAAATCTTTATCACTTCCTATCAGCTATAAAGGGGGTCTTTAAGCACATCTTGCAGATATAATGTTTCAATTTGCAAGTTTAATTTTTTTCCATTTTTTTCCACTTTTTTCCAGAGAGGCGTTGTCAAATATGTATTTATTTTTTAAAGAAAGAACAAACTTTTATAGACCTTCTGCAAAACCTTGTAAAAATATCATCTCTCCTTGTGCCAGACAACTGGTGCTTGCTGACTCAATTGCTTTTATATATGACAAGGCTTGAAAAAAATGATTGCTACTGCCTAACTCCAAGCAGATTGGAGTGAAGTGCGGGACTCATCCATCAGAGGTGCCATGTTGGGTACGTGGAATGCAGAGCTCTGGGGCTGGGAGCATCACAACGGTTTTCTCCTAAATCTTCCCTTCAGCCATCGCACTGGAGGGCTGAGGGCTCCTGGCTGCTGCCGAGCAGCCAGAGCAGCATCACAGGGTAATACCCGAGTGCTGTGAGTCAGACACTGCTTCCAGCTGCCTGTCAGGCAGAGTAATTGCAGGCATAAACTGTCTTCAATTTAATAAATATGCAAAACAGTGTTTAACAGCCCTGAAATAAACTGTTGAGCGACGTGGCCCATAGAGCTAACGCCGTCCTCAGCCCCAGCCCCGCAGCCAGATGAGTGCATGTTTGAGGGTGCCACGTGTGCTGCACCCACTGATGCATCCCTGCTCCCCAGTCCCGCTCCACTCCACTCTCAGTCTCAGTGTCAAGGTCAGTGGGCTCCTCTCCCCTGGGTTAGGACAAGGCTGGGCTTGGGGGCAGCATCCTGCTTGCACAGGAGACAGGGGGTGTCTGCTGGAGCAGGAAGAGCCAGGTTGGAGGTGGGTGTGATGGGAGTGTTGTCAGTTAATAAACTGAGGAGGTGACAGCCCAGTGCCGTGCTGAAGGCAGGGGTGGTATTTCTTGGAAGTTTTGTGGTGCATGTACTTAGGCAGGACCATCGATCTCAGCCCAGCCGGAGCGCACGGGAGCAATCGATAGGGCGTTATTAACGGGCTCTGCTCATACCTGCTGATGGCTCATGAATAAGTGGCCTTGGCTGGGGCCAGAGGTCAGCCTGCTCTGCCATGATGGATGCCTTTCCAAATTGCTGGATTTGAGTTGTCAGTGTTTCATTCCAATGGGTCCTGTGGGTTACCTGTCCTTTACTTCCCACTTCTACACCGCCTTGGCTTGGCAAATCCAGTGGGCAGAGCCACACCGCTGCTGCTGCTGCTTCTTTCATATTCCCCTTCCCTTAGAGCAAAGCTGTGTCCCAGGAAAGTCCCCATCTGCCCTCCAGTCACCCCTTTCTGCTGTTGGGGCCCTGGCTCTCACACTGGGCTGGGCAGCTCTGTTGGGTGGGTCAGCTCAGGTCAGTGTGGGTTGGCGTGAGTCAGCACGGGGACAGAGCCCAGCCCGAGGCTGCAGCCTGCCACAGTGACTGTGGCACCTTGCAGGGACTTGGTTTGATGCTGAAGCAATGGCTTCTGTCACTGCAACTGCTTTCTTGCACCAGACCCTGGCATCACCAAGCACTCCAGTGCCACTGGTACCTACTCCTCCTGCTCTGGGACCAGAGACAGGGTGGGAGGGGGCAAGTGAGACCACTCAGTCCATCTTTGCCACTCTCTGAGAGGGGAAGAAATTCCCCCAAGAAAAGCTGTTCCCTGCTTCTGTTCCCTGTGTCCACAGTTCAGTGTTTGAGAGCTCTCCCTGTGCCACAGAGCTGGTACCAGGGGCCACCCTGCAGTGGGGATCTGGGCAAGGTGCATCCATCCCATCAGCTGCCTGAGCCTTTGGCTCAAGCCTGCAGCAAGCACAGCACATCCCCTTGCCTAGAGTGCCCATGGGGCCCACAGCATGAGAGGGCTTGAGTTACAACAGCCAGGCTGAACTGGGGAGTGTTTAACCGACTAATTAAGCACAGACCTTGCATGTGGGGACTTCCTGAACAGGGAGATGCCAGGGGATATTTCTGAATGCTGCTCTACAGCTGAAAATTAATTCTTTGAGATGTTGTGTGCATTAAAAGACAGAGCCAGGCTGGAGCTGGTAATTAGCAGCTCTGGGATTGGGCAGTCCCAGCTCACGGAGCAGCTACTCCAGGGTGGAGACCAGCCCAGAAAGGAGCTCTGCCCTGGCCAGAGGACAGCAGGTATGCTGGGGACACTGAGGACATTCGGGTCAGGCATCCACCACGGATGTCAGTGCCCACGATAACCAGCACACAAGACGAGCTGGGCAGATGAAGCATAACCCCATCCCTGGAGCCTCACTCAGAGGGCTCAGAGCCCCAGAACCAGGGACAGGAGCTGCCAGGCCCTGTGGTGGGAGCAGCAGGAGGCAGCCCCCTCTCCTTGGAGTGCATCTGCCCTGGAGATGGGCGAGACCCTCTTGGCCAAACAACTCCTGCCACCCATGCTGATGCTGAGATGTTCTGAGGGAAAGTGTCAGCACTGATGAAACTCTCAGTGGAAAATACTGGCAATGATTTGAGGTATAAATGCCAACTTTCATTACAGCTCTCCTGGCTGTTTTGTTACAGCTTCCCTGTAGCATTTTCTCCTCTATGAGACAAGATCACATTCACATTATCACTGAAACATTCCTTCCTCAGCCTCTGAACTCACCTTCTCCTCAACTGCCCCATTCACAAGATAGGTGAGAATTTGACTTTGTCCTGGTTTGTGATGACCAACAGTCAAGGAAGGTCTTTGTGAGCCCAGAAAGCAGGGATCTGCAAAGCTCTGGTAGGAAACAAGCCCTGAGCCTGCAGAGCTGAAGGACAGAGCAGGAGGGGAAGGTGTTGTACAGCAGAGATGGGGGGATCCTCTGACCCCTCCAGGGAGCATGGAGGCTGCTGAGCTGCTGCGTGATGAATGAGAAACCCAGAGATTACAATAATTTTGTTAAAGGGTTCTTAGCTCTGCTCTGCTCTTTTGATTAATGGGATTTTGTGAAGAGTGCAGGGAAAGGTCATCTGACACGTGTTCAACAGCTGATGACATTATTCAGCTCTGCCAGGGAATTGCTGCTCCCAAGCACCTGCTGATGTGCTTCACTGGCAGCTGTGGGAGTCCTGCAGCATCTCTGCAGCTGCACCGGGCATCCCCAGCACCTCCACAGGGATGGGTAATGCCTCCAGACAAGGCTTGGTACCTGAGTCTGCAGGACAAGGGGCACAGGCTCCCTCTCTGCCCTCATCACATCTGTTAATAGCTGACTGTCTGTGCTTGCCATTGCAGGCAGGTGTCTGGTGCCTCATACATGTTCTATATGTTATATACATTATATACAATACATTACACAGAGCCAGCAGCTGTCTGCCACGTCCATACCTGCCTGCTCCCTGGCTGCAGCTGCCTGTGGGGCTCAGTGCTCAATTCCCTGGCACTGACTGGTTTGGGACCTCAGCCCTGCACAGCCCACCCCAGCTGGGATTCCCCGAGGTGAGTCAGACTCATCCCGGTGCTGCTGCTCCCAACCCAAGCCAGCTCCTGGCCTTATCCCTCCTGATCCATGGAGCACCCTCTGGAGCACATCCCAAAGCACCCTCTGGAGCACATCCCAAACGCATGAGGAGATGAGGCAGTTACCACCAGCCCCATGTGTAAATCTCAGCCTCAACAGCCCTTGCTGACAGCTCCCAGCAGAGCTGGCCGGGGCTCCTGACATCCCTTCACACGCTCTGTTAATCACTGCTCCCTGCCACCTCTCCAGCTAGCACTCAGCCACAGATTTACGGGCCACAGGAAGCACAGTGCCACTGGGATGCACGGTGCCACTGGAATTGTGCCTCCGTGCCCTGCTTGCCCCAGGCTTGCACTCAGTGCAGACACGATCTGGGGTGCCCCACACCTCCATCCCCTCTCTGGGGGCACAGGTGTGGGGACAGGCATGTCTCAGCCCTGCCCTTGCCTGGTGCAGCTCAGGTGCTCCTCGTGGTGCATCTGGCAGAGGCTGACACTGCCACCCTGGGCTCACATGCACCGCCAGCTGGTGCTGAGGCTGGAACGTGTTCCATGGCAGTGCCAGCTCTGGCTGGTGCTCATTTTAACTGCAGGTTGTTTCCCCAGGAGTCCTGAGTTCTGTGCAGGAATCAGTGTTCAGCCTGCAGCCAATTAAACATCACAATAGCTCTTAAAAGTGGCGCCTATTCCATGTCTGGGAGTCCCTTTACTTCCAGACGAGGATGTTCCTGGTGGTTGGGGGCACAGGTCAGTCAGCAGTAGATCTGTGTGTGGTCCTGTCTGTGGGCACTGTCACAGGCTGGTGTGCTGGCAGACTGATGTCAGAGGTGTTATTCCTCCTTTCCTATGCTGTGCCTCTGATGGGTCCTGCCCCCATGCCAGGGGCTCAGCACCAGTGTGGAGCAGCAGGAGTGCCCCTTCCCCACTCCACATGTTCTGCAGCTTCTGCTGTTCTTCCAGTAACAGAACTTCTGTATTGTGATATGATAATCTGCTGGGTGTAAATGGCTTGTCCAGCCAGCCCTGCAAATCACCTCTTATCATCACACTCAATGGGCTGTGTCAACCCAATTTCACAGACAAACGCTTCTCTCTCTGACCATGGGCACTGACATGGATAACTCTGATTTACAAAGCCAATAAAAATAAAATCACTAAGAATTACTAAGAATCACTGACTTAATATAGGAGATTAGAATCTCCAAATTTAGGGTGACTGAAAGCCATTTGATACTTGAGCAGTGGCAAATGGGTTATAGAACTGCCGGCCATGCCAGGGTCAGGTGCCACAGTGTGATGATTTATGGTGAGAGAAGGGCTAATTGGTCAGCTACCTTTGATGCTTTCCACAGAGGCCAGATTATTTATATCAGAGTTTGTTTGTCGCTTTTTACTTTTGGGGTCAACCAAAATTTTTTATGGTAAGAAAAACCTCAGCGTCCTGTTCATTAAAGTAGCAAGGTCAGGCCAAAGGCTGGAATTGAGCTGGAAATAATCAGGTTGGTGTGATTAACTCCAGCTTCACTGCCTCTCAGAGTGAGCCCTGGGCACAGCCAGCCTTTGGGGGACTGGCCACCAACCACGGACAGAGGCAAACCCAAAAACCACCCATCAACAGGCAGAGGAGGTGATGTACAGCAAGGAGAGGGAGTGCCTGTGTTTCTTACCTTGTCTCTGTCCCTCACTGGGTGCTGCTCCTGCCTGGGGAGGGTCCCAGGGTTCCCTGTGTGCCCTGCAGGGGTGAGAGAGCATCCAGGGAGTTGCAGGAAAACCCCAGGAGCTTCCTCTGGGATCTCCCTGCCTGGGAGCTCAGCCTCTCCCCACCTCTTTGCATGATTTTTACTCTTAAAGATCTTCCTGTTCCGTCCCTTGTCCGGCACCCAGTTTGCAGATGTTTGCAGATGTTGTTTGCTGTCATAGCAGAGTCTTCAGGCTGAAGGCTTGTCATTCAGGGCAGGAGATCAGGGGGTTGCACCTTCCATGGGCACAGGCACAGCCAGAAAAAGGGGATCCATGAGCCAGATGGCAGCACAGTTCCCAGGTGCTGGTTAGGAGGGATGGGAAATTGCAAATGAAAGGCTTGTGTAGACTTCAAACTTCACTCTGCCTTCATAAAGGTGTCAGCTGGAATTATTTTGGGCATTTACTTGCGTGGTCTAGTGCATCACTAGCTAAAACAGTTTTTTTTAAATAATGGAATTTGCTGCTTGGCTCATGCATAAAAAATAGCAGGAATGCGACCCAGTTGCATAATTTTTTAGTAATAAATAGAGTCAAAAGTGTTGAGCTCAGCTGCTGGCACAGTGAGACACCCTGAGTGGGGGCAGAGGGCAGGGAGCCCCAGGGGGCAGCCCCTCATGACATATTGGGAGCACATGCTCAGGCAGCATGCAGGGGAGACCCTGGGAGATGTGGCACCTCAGTGGCCAAAGCATCCTGTGCCACAGGGGAACCCTTCCCCATGGGGCTGCCCCGGCTTCATGTCACTCCTGCATCCACACATCCTGCCCAGCTCAGTCCCAGCATGGCAGGGCTCCTCTTCCCACTCCAACTGCTCCATCTCCAGGAAAGCCACTCTCCTCCTGCAGAAATGTAGAGCATGAACCGTGGCACCTCTGCGCTGTTAAACCATCGGTGTGTGAAACACGTTTCTAAAGGAACACACAGATGTTCACTGGATACAGCCCAGCATGGATGGGGCAGTCACTGAGCCTGCCAGGAGTGCGAGGTGCAGCTGGAAGGATGTGGCAGGAAGGACAAGGACAAGGACAAGGACAAGGACAAGGACAAGGACAAGCCCAGCCCTTGGGCCCCGGTGGTGTCAGGAATATCCTGTGATCTCCTGTACCTCGGCACTCCTACTGGGCTCTGACTGTCAGGCTGGGCTCAGCTGGACCCTGCTGCTGACAGGCATCACCAGGGGTCTCTGAAGCTGTGGGTGGACACAGGACCAAAGGGACACACATAGCAGCCTCCTGCTGACTGGATACCCTCTCCTGCCCCAGCTCACCAAGACACATGCTCCCACTGGACTGCTGACCATTGCAGCAACTCATGTTGCCCGTGACAAGCCTGGAGAGAGGCACAGGGGCTGGTTATGGCCCCCAAGAAGCCATTCTGTTCCTCATGCCTGGGGCAGGCCTGGGGACTGGGGAAGGGCGCAGACAGACCCCCCATGACACTGCCACTGAACGCAGTGCAGGAGTCTGGGCAGGGGACAGGCTGGGCCTGGCCCTGCTCCCCTGTGCCGTGGGGTGCTCGGGAGCCCAGGGGCTGCAGTGGGGGAATGCCCTGCCCAGGCAGAGCAATGCCCTGAGCACAGGGCCAGCAGCCCCTCCTCCTGCAGAGGCCGTTGTGTAAGAAGTGGCATTTTGATTGATGCCATTTGACATATGGAGAATTCCCCATAGCAGGCAGCCACTCACCCAGCTGATTACGGACTCTGACTTCTTTCTCTAATTAAAACTCTCCCTCCCATTTTAATTCCTTTGCCCCAAACTCCCTGTTCTGGATCATCTCATAATGTGACACTAAGTGTCTGAGACAGGCACCAGGGATGCCCCACGCCCAGCTGGCCAGCTGTGATGCCACCGGGCACAGAGCCCGGCCCTGTGCCACAGGCTCAGGGCATCAGGGGACACCCGACACCCCTGTGCCCCCACAGGCTGCCTGCCCTGGCCAGATGTGACCCGGCCCAGCCAGATGGGCCCCTGCTCCAGCAAAAGGCATGTCCCACTCTGCCCCTGACTGTTGTTCACTTGTGCCCATGGGGACACTCAGACCACAGCTCAGTCCTTGCGAGATCAAGCTCTGGATTTTTGGTGGGCATCAATTTGCAATGGCCTGACCAGGAGTATTCCTGTACAGCTTCCCCTGCACCAAGAAGTCACATTGGTGACTAACAAGTGACTAAGTTGGAACAATTTCCCTCTGCCCCCAAATCCCACACTGGATAGGAGCCACTCCAATCAAATGCCTTCCCTTAAAACCATCCCACCTCCTGCAGGCAGGGCAAACAGGGTGGGCAGGCTCAGCTGCAGACCACATTTCATCTTGTCTCTGGTTGGAGCTCACCGAAGCAGGGTGAGTAAACCAGGGTAAAACAGGCTTTCTGAAGGAAGGCAATAGTCCTCCCAGGGGCTGCCAAACTTGACAGGTCCCACATGGACTCTCGGCCTGCTCAGACTCAGTTTTAATGTAACTTAGAGAAAAATATGTTTAAACATGGGATTTAACCATCTGACATGAGCTTCATTCTAGCTGAGAGTAAATCCCCAGGAAGCAGAGGCCAGGGCAGAGGGCACACAGCCCCAGTGCAGAAACTGGGGGGACCTGGGCAGAGCCAGAGGTGGCAATGCCAGCAGGACATGGTGCCAGAGCCCACCTGCAGACCCCATTTCTGGGACCATGGCCACCTTCCCCCCTTCCTGCTCAGCTGTGCACAGCCTTCCCAGTGTCTCCCTCCTGTGTCCTCTCTGCGGGGGGGTTGTTGTCCCAGCACATCTGTATTCAGCCCCAACACCCGCTGGATTGAGGCTGTTTGCCACAAAAACATGCTGTTGTTTTATATAAACAAGTTGCCAAGCTGGAGTTGGACTGCAGTGGTAAATACTGGGTCAGACCCCCGCTCAGCAATGTCTGTCCCACCATAATTAATATTGATTTTGTGCAGCTGAAATATAGCTACACAATTTAATTTTGCTGCTAAGATTTTTGACATGGCTGTTCTTAGAGATTAATGTGGGATTTAATGAAGGATTTGGGCTCTCATCTGTGATGTTCCCTCATCCCGTCGTGTGCCGCGGAGCCGCTGCTGGCTGCCTGGCCACACGGCTCAGAGCTGCTGGCCCCGTGGGCAGCGCCTGGCCCCGTGCCCTCAGTGCCAGGGGGCCGGGGGTCCCCAGCCAGGCACACGTGCCCTGTGTCACTGTGCTGCTTCAGGGAAGAGCCAGGGACCAGGACACTGAGCACACTGCAGGAGGGAGGGCTGGGCAGGGGTGCTTCACTGCTGCTGAAGCACGGGCTCTCAGTGACCCTGCCCACCCAGTGGGGCAGTGAGACCATGGGCAGCAGGACTGGGGACAGGGAAGGCTCCTCTCCTGGAGCCCTGAGGTGCAGGATAGCTCCCAGCCTCTAACAGAAGTGTAAATTGTCCAGAAAGGTCCAGAAAGAACAAGGTGGGGCGTGTGGACCCGCAGCCCCTTCATTCAGGGCTGGGACCAGGGGCAGCACAGCACAGCGTGGCGTGGCACAGCCGGGCAAGAGCCAGGCTCCTCTGCCACAGGAAAGGGCAATGCAGGGTCTGGCCCTCGGGCTCAGGGTGGCACTGTCCTTGCTGGTGTCTCTGTGGGGACACAGCACATGGAACAGCGACCATGTGCTCAAAGCAGATTTTTCGCTTATCAAATCAAGGAGCAGCTGGATTAGAAGATTAGAAACCAAATTAATTACTAATGACTTCCTGGGGCCTGGGTGGTTCTGACAGGGGTCTCCAGGCAGCGGCAGTGCCGGTGGCGCCAGGCAGGCGCAAGGGGACCATCCAGCAGCAGGCAGTGGGACAAGTGTGCGGAGCCAGAGGCCACAGCCTGGTCCCTGCTGGGGGCTGTGTGCCACACGGCCGTGCCACTGCCTGCCTGGCAGAGCTGGGGCTGGGGAACAGTGCAGGTCCCCAGCTCCAGCTCCTGCTTGGCTCCTGCTTATCCATATTGAGATGTGGCCCCCTGCCCAGGAGGAGTTTGAGTCAGGGGCTCACCGTGGCTGGACTTGCCAGCCCTGGGATGAGTGGGCACTGCACCCATTTCCCTGAGGGATTTTGCTGCTGGGGCAGCATGTCACCCAGCACCTCTGTGCTGATAGTGTCTGTCTCTGCAGCATGGCCTTGTGGCCCAGCCTGCTGGGTGCTGCTGGAGGGGGCAGCAGGTGTGGCAGTGGGCGAGGGCTGGGGCTGCTGCCACAGTTAATGGAGTGGGTGAACAGTCTCTGGGAAACAGCCACTCCTGTCCCTGCTGGCCAGGACAGCCGGGCTACTCGCCATCTGCTTCCTGACCTGGATATTAAACTGTAGTAGATGATGAAATATGTCAATGGGAGGAAAGTTTTCTGCCTGCCAGAGCCTTTTGTTGAAGTGAGCAAGGGCCAGGCAGAGGGATGGAGGGATAGAAGGAAGGCTGGGAGGGTGAAAGAGCAGAAGTACATCATAGAGAAGAGTGAGCCAGGTAACAGGCTGACCTCTGGATGGAGGCTGGGTTGTTTTTGGCCAGTTACCTCACAGCCTACAGAGGAGCTTCCCAGGGATCTGGAACCCCCTGAAGTACCTGGGGAGAGCATGGGGCACTCCCAGTTAGTACAGGTCACTTCAGCCCCTGGCATCACTGCCCCTGAGGGCCAGCCCACTGTGACCATCCCATCTCCTGCAGATGTGGGATACAGAGTGTGTGGACAACTCTGCACAGATGGCACTGCCTGGCAGGGCCCTGTGCGGGGCTGCTGGAACACCCCTGCCTGCGGGGCAGCCCCAGCTCCTTACACTCCTTACACCGGGCTAATTGGTTTAACAGAGATTGCTGGGTCACTAATTATGGAGCCTATTGAACAGCATATCTCAGCTTAGGGATACAATTAAAAGTTCACCCTAATTAATCAGAGGTAATTAACAGACCTTGCATTTCTCTGACATTAATTAATCAAGGAATTCCTAGCAAATCGATATAGGCAGGGGGGAGTCAGGGGATGGAGGGAGTGGGTGTTGCAGAGGTGATGTGCTCCCCGACCCCCTTTTCTGGGCTGAGAGCAGAGTTGGGGTCCCCACAGCAGTCCCAACAGCATCTCTATCTCTGTCACCCCCTGCTCACTGCCAGAGCTGGACCCTGTTCTGCTCCCTCCTCAGCATGGGAGTCGATGTGGCCGCAGTGACTCAGGATTTGGGTGCTGCTGCAGGTCCAGCCCATGACAGAACCGCAGCATTGCCACCGGCACTGCCAAGATCCTGTCCTGCAGGGTCCTGCATCCAGCCCCCTGGGCTCAGCCCAAAGCCTTTGTGCCTTGCTCCAGCCATCCTCACCACGCTCACACAGGCAGCAGTGCCCATGCAGGCTGTGTGCCCAGAGGGCACGGGGCCAGTGGCCAGAGCCCCGCGGTGCCCTCGGCTGAGGGCTGCTGCAGCTGTGCCAATTGTTAGCAGTGGTTTGGCTGCAACTGCCTCATCTCCATCTCCCCGAGGAGATGCGTATTGAGATAATCCAGAGAAAATGATAGATGGACATCGGTGTCTTGTGTATGGATCTGGCTGGGGGTTTGCAATATTTTGCTGCTAAAGAAGCCCTCATCTGTGGCGTGATCGAGGACCCCATGCCAAATCAAGGAAATTGATGTGCTTGTAGTAGGAAACTTAATCACCAAAGGGGAAATGCCCACCTCGTTTTTCTCATGAAAGAGGAATGCAGTGCTTTGATTTTTGGCTCTAGTATAAACAGGGTGTGATTAAATATTGTTTCCCCACTCTTTCTTGTCATTAATCAGGATATAGCTGCAAGCGCTGGGCGTGACGTGGGGACACTTGCTTTGATTCCTCAAGTTCTTAAATGGTTTTGTTCTCTTCTCAATCCCATTAAAANTCGGACTGCGCTGCTGCAGCAGAATCCCTCAGCAGCCGGGGCAGCGCCGGCCCTGCCGGGGCAGTCCATGCCCGTTCTGGCCAGCACAGGCACCGGACACGGGGAGCGCGGGGCAGCCTGACCCCAGGACCCTCGGCAGGGCTGCCTTGTCAGCTGGCACGGCCACAACCAGAGGCTCACTCAAATGAGCGTTTATCCCCAGACAAACGTTTATTCCCCCGGACGGTGAACCGGGGAAGGGAGCTGCTGCCCATACACAGAGCCCCTGCCACAGAGCTGCAGGGGGGCGCTGGGGTGGGACAGGGCTGAACACGCCAAGCTGGGAGCCCTCTCAGAGCAGGGGCTCTCTTCCCGCGGCCCCTCTGCTGGCTGCCACACCTGCCACCTTCGGCAGGGACAGAGCTTNATAGCAGGCGGGGTGTTCAAAGTGCTCCTGCTGGATAGAGAGAGCTTCTGATGTGAAGGATGCGCGCTCACGGGGGACGTGCCTTGGGCAGGGAGCGCACCCGCCCGCGGCCCCGCCCGCACCGGCCGAGCGGCATCGCTGAGCCGAGCCGAGCCGAGCCGGGCCGGGCCGGGCCGGGCCGGGCAGCCTCGGACTGCGCTGCTGCAGCAGAATCCCTCAGCAGCCGGGGCAACGTCGGCCCTGCCGGGGCAGTCCGTGCCCGTTCTGGCCAGCACAGGCACCGGACACGGGGAGCGCGGGGCAGCCTGACCCCAGGACCCTCGGCAGGGCTGCCTTGTCAGCTGGCACGGCCACAACCAGAGGCTCACTCAAATGAGCGTTTATCCCCAGACAAACGTTTATTCCCCCGGACGGTGAACCGGGGAAGGGAGCTGCTGCCCATACACAGAGCCCCTGCCACAGAGCTGCAGGGGGGCGCTGGGGTGGGACAGGGCTGAACACGCCAAGCTGGGAGCCCTCTCAGAGCAGGGGCTCTCTTCCCGCGGCCCCTCTGCTGGCTGCCACACCTGCCACCTTCGGCAGGGACAGAGCTTGCTGCGCTGCCAGGGGCGGCTGTTCTGGGCTGCTGGCAGCAGGCGCAGAGCAGCGCCGAGGGGAGCAGAGGGCAGGCGCAGGGCGAGCTGCTGGGAGACCCTCACACGGGTCAGGGCGGGCCCAGCTGATGTGGCAGCCCCTCTGCCCGCCCGGGCTGGCAGCGCCCCTGCCCGGCAGCTGCCTGCGGCCCCGGCTGCGGGCACCGAGACGGGGAGCGCGTCGCTTCTTCACTCCCACCTGTGCCCTTCACTCACTCACAGCTCCGGAGCCCATGGAAATGCACCAGAAACTGCTGTCAAACGAGTTAATTTTAGTACAGAGCTGCTACCAAAGCTTCTGCTGTTCTGCCTGTCACAACCTCTCGTGTCTGGTAGGGCCGTGTTCCTCTCCCTGCCCCATGAGCTGCAGCCCTGCCCCTGCCCAGCATCCCCACGGCGAGCCCCTGTGGGTGCAGGTGCCCTCTGGTGCCCCAGCCCCAGGTGAGGTCAGTCAGGACACTTCAATTGGCTGTCGGGGAGGCTTTAAAAGCCTTCAGCAGGGCAGGGCTGTCAGTACAGGGGTGGGCATTGCCTGGACCTTCTGCATGTACTGGCTCTGTGGGGTTCAGGTGGGTCCCCTGTGCTGTGCCCAGCTCCCCCTGCACCAAAGCCATGTGGTTGCTCACCCAGAGGGTACAAGAGGAGGGAATCACTCCCAGATGCCCAGCAGTGCCCGAAGATGGTGCAGGTGGGTTGATGTTGGTTTTGCAGGGGCCTCTCCTGGGTGAGGCACTGCTGCCTACACAGCTTCCCTGCAGCCCAGGACCTCTGCAGCACTTCCTGCTCTCCTGTCTTTGTGGCTTTGTAGCCAGTCCATGGCTTTCAACATGGGCAGTGACACCTCCTGTTATGTGGAGGGGGGCCCTCAGTGAAGTGAGGAAGAAGAGGGCAGGCCTTCCTCCACCCGGTGATGGTGCCCGAGGAGGCAGCAGTGTTGGGAGCAAGAGCGAGTTACCCAGTCCTGTCCCTTCAGTGGAAATGGGGCAGCTCAGTTCTGATTTTCTGCCTTCAAGTTTATGTAAGGCAAGGACGGGGTTACAGAGCTGTGGAAGAGCTGGGCTGAACATGAGGTGACACTGAAAACAGGCTTCAAAAAAAAATTACCAGCTTGTGTTTGAGTACAGATTCCTCATTTGCAGTTAAATATAATTGTGAAGGTCTGTGAGCCAGAGAGATATTTCTAGTTATTGGAGAACTAGCTCCTGCCCCTGTGATCCCCGAGGAATGATAATGAGATTTACCCTAAGCAGGCGCTGCGGAGAGCCTGGGAGAGCTCCGTGCAGTGATGGTGTCTGATGAGAGCAGAGATGGTTACAGGGTCCCCGCCTGCCGCAGCACACAGATGAACCCTGCGACTGCATCATTTTCTGTGCTGTTCACACCGTGCCTGACGCTGACAGACCCGGAATAGCTGTCTGGAGCCCCCCAGCACCAGCGAGATGGCTCTGGCTCCTTTCGGGGCTCATGGGGGAGAGGGGGAACCAGGACAAAGGGAACCCGTGGGTTCCCCTTGCTCTGCCTGCCCTGCCTCCTTCCAAAGCCCTTCCCTCCTTTTCTTCAGGTTCTGGTGCACTTGCAGCCCAGCACAGCCAGCAGGTGTCCAGTCCCACGGACGAGATTCAGCCCACCGTGCCACAGCAGCTGCCTTCCCTGCCCAGGCGGTGATGGCTGGGACAGAGGGCCAGCCTGACCTGTCATTGCCATCCTCATTGTCAGAAGGCAGCAGCGGGGTCGGTGCCTGCTGGAGCTCATCCCAGCAGGAGCAGCAGCGGCCCCGGCGTGCAGGGCAGCAGAGCTGTAACAAGACTCCGCTACCGGGGGCAGGAGCTCTGAGGGGCCGGCACACCCCTGCCCACCTCCGTTATGGTCTTTGCAGCGTCAGTGACAGATATGTAAGGATTAAATTGCAGTAATCTCTGTAATCTACTCAGTGAGATTAAAACCTGCCCCCCGCCCCCAGACTTTATCCCTTTCATTCCAGGACTCTTGAGCAGTGATTACAGCCGGGGGAAGCCATTTAGCTTTTAAGCACCACTCCATCCTGCTTAAAAATGCATTTCAGAATCAAATGAGTTTGTGCAGCACAGCCAGGGCTGGCTGCTCCGGCTGGGCAGGAGGCTCAGAATTAGGACCAAAGTAGCTTGAGTCAGAGTCAAAATTAAATTTATTGTTTCTGACCTTATTGAGAATACAGTGCATTTACAACTGATTAATGAGGCTTAACAGGAGTTCAGACCCAATTCAAGGCAGCTCCACAGCCTGCACTTCCATCCTGCTGTCTGACGGGCACTTGGAGACTCCACTGCCCTTAGGAGACCCCAAAGTGCAGAGCTGGGAGATGTGCCAGCCAGTGTTGGGTCGGCTGTGAAGGAGCCGAGGGGCTTTGTGAGCCAGGATCAGCCCTCAGAAGCAGCTCTGGGGCCAGGGCAGCTAAGTGCCATTAGCTGATGGGACTGAGCACCACTTCCATCCTCTGCAGCACCGGGCCTGTGGCTCTCACCAGGCCAGGAGGGGGCGAGGGCTACACCAAGGGGGAGGGAACCACTCAAATGCTGGCGGCTGCCACAGTGATCCCGGAGACTTTGGGAGTGAGGATGCAGCCCCAGCGTGCTTGCAGTGCTTGGGAACAGCTGAGTCCTGCTGGCCTGTGCACTCCCACAGTGTCCACAGTGTCCTGGGGATGTGTAGCAGTCTCTGAGCACCATCAGCTCCCATCCCTATCCTTGCATCCTCCTGGCCCATCGCTGCCCATGGATCTGGCTCAACTGCATCCCCCTGCTCCACTGGCCAACTCCAAAATGCCAAAACGTCCTTTTAGCAGCTCCAGGTTTCCTGCCACGACAAGGAGAACAGGGAGGCACTCGAGCAACAGACCTGGTGTCTGTGTCAGGACCTGACCAGGGCCATGAGGCTGAAGCAACTCAGCTCTGGATGCCCCGCAGCACTGAGGATCTCCCTGTCCATGAACAGGTACTGCTCAGGCTCATTCCTGAGGCAAGGGTAGGTGACAGTTTGTCAGCCCAGAACCAAAAGGTTCTTAATGACATAAATATTAGACGCAGCAAACTGGACTAACAGTGACACTTTGGCACTGAGCGCTTTCCTTGGCTCTGGAAATAAATTCTGAACTTGTTCTGCCTTCAACACGGAGGCAGAATGGGCAGGACACCACTTTTAATCTTATTTGCTATTTCTAGCATGCACTTTATTGCTTCCCTATTCTTTTAGGTTTCATATGCTCCTGGCACAAACTTTGTGTATTTCTGTAATAATCTCCTGGTCCCTACACTTGGGCAGCTTTTCTCCCTGCCTGCCTGGCAGCTGTCTGTGCTCGGGATGAGCCCTGGACCAGGTCCTCCCTGGAAAACACACAGAGCAGTGAGCCCCCAGCAGTGTCAGTTCATGGTATGGTGAAATCAGCCTCTCAGAGGGGAAAAAAGGTAAGAGGGCTGCCCTGAGGACTGAAGACAGGCTCCAAATCCCTTCCATGGTGTTTGTGTCATGAGTGCTGTTCAGCCACAGCCCCACAGTCCCATGAGCCAAGTGCTGCTCTGAGCAGGGAGGAGCAGGAGAGGCTGCCGGGGCCATACTGAGAAACTACCCTGGGCAAACCAGCATCGAGGGGCTGCAAGTGGCCTGGGAGGGACAGGATGCTGGGGTCCTTCAGGGTTAAAGTCAGACAAGGCAGTGGGGTTTCTTGCTGCTTTGGAAAATCCCAGTACAGCCGGAGATTGGAGAGCTTGGGAGTGATGAAGGAGGCAAGATGGGAAAGATCTGCTTAGGAACAGAGCCAGGGACCCACAGGGATCCAGGAGAGATGGGGAGGAGAGGGAGCACTGGTGGGACGCTGAAAAGTGGCTAAGGGAGGTGGGGAAGAGAAGATGAAGGAGAGGATGGTGTAAGGCTGGGAGCAGGATGCAGCACCAGCTCCACAAAGGAACGGGTGAGGGGGGCAGAAGGAGGCAGGATGTTTTCCAGAGCTCACTCTGTTTTCCAGAGCAGGATGTCTTCCTCTAGCCCCCATGCTGCAAAGCACTGGCTGAGGAGAGGGAATCTTCTGCAGTAATCCAATGGGCCCCCTCCTCCTGCAATGCCAGGGCCTGGTACCCCGCTCCAGGGATCCCACTGGGGACTGGCTCCTGGGGCTCTGTTAGCACAGGCAGCAGGGCTGGGAGCATGCTGATGGCACCAGAAAGCTGTTGTTTATGCAGAGTGGGGTGTAAACAGCAAACATGTCATGGGAAAGACATGCCCTGCACGGATACAAAGACTGGAAGCAAAATTGTCGGCTTTACAAAACATTCCTCCCTTGCAAGTAGAGAAAGCTGGAGGTGTTGAGGCATCCGCAGCAGCTTTATTTATCCAGACGCCTCTAATGTTCATGCTTAGGCAATGTGTCTGCTGCCGAGGCTGGATCACCACATGGAGGTGGTGATCTAAAATGGAAAAAGCAACTTTTCCACAGATCTGGCAGTTTGTCATGGAGAGGAACTAAGTGATACTTTCTGCTGTAGAAAGCAGAACCTGCCTATGCCTGGCCCCTCAGGTACTTCCACCCTTGCTGTTGTTGCCCGGGCAGGGCAGTGGCCCTTGGAGAGGAGGCTGAAGTCCCGTGGGCTCTGTCAGTGCCACGGCACTGGCACTGCCCTGGCTCTGGTGCAGCACTGAGCAGTGGGAGAACCAGCCCTGGGTGCGTTCACATCAGTCAGGGATGGCCAGTGCTGTCCTCTGGGCTGGGGCTCTGCACGTGGCTCCATCCCCTGCTTTGACCCACACAGAGGGGCTGGGGCTCAGCCCTGCCTGGCAGAACCTGCTGCCACACTTGACACAGCACCCAGTGTCCCAAAAGGAAAAACCCGTGGGTCACTGAGGATGATGAGGTTTGTCTGCACGAGGACTCAGCCCATCCTCTAGATCCAGAGCTCTCCTGAGGTAACAGGATATTTCTTCCTGGAAACTCCACTCCTGCTCCCAGAGAGGAGCAGTGCCACGGCTCCTGCGCTAGCCCAGGTGAGAGGCTTCAGGCAGCACTGCTTTTCATTTTTTCTCCATTGTTTCTTATGTCTGCACCGAGTCCTGGGTGTTGCACAGGAGGAACCCGGTCCCTGCCCTGGACTGGCTGCCGGGAGCCTGCGGCATCCTCGTTTGTGTCAGGCTGGCACTTCTTGCCCGTCTCTCCCTGTCACCATCCCTCTTCCCAAGGAACAAGACAAGTAGTTTTCTGCAGCCGCTCGAGCTTCCAGTGCTGAGAAAGCGGGAGCGATGGCTGCTAATGTCTAAGCGGTGCCGCACGCAGCCCTTTGGCTCAGCAGGAGCAGCCAAGCGGAAGCCTGGGATGTCGGGGTGCAAGAAAAGGGGAGCAGGGGATGGGGATGGAGCAGTCCGCATTCAGGCTCTGCCGCAGCCGGTGGGCTTCCCGGGTCAGCCTGCATGTGGGGCATCAGACCCGGGACAGGCGGGGCTGAGCAGCCCCAGCCCGGCAGTGAAATTTAATTCATGCGTCACTTCAAAGCTTTTCCCTCCTACTTACCGGCGGCACGGCGGCGGCCGATGGCTGCTCCTGCTGCCCTTGCCGAGGACAGAGGCGTCTGCTGCCGTGGGGCGGCCCCGCCGCTCTCCCCTCGGGGCCTGATGGTTCGGGCAGCGCGGCCGTGGCACCGGGCTGGGGCATCCCGGGGACCGGCCGTGACCCTGCAGCCCCGAGCCCCGGCTGCCGCTCCCGGGCGAGGGCTGCTCACACCGTTCCGGTGCCGGTCCCCGCTGCCGGGCGGAGGTTGCGCGGCTGCGGGAGCCGCCGCTCCCGACCCAGCTGCGGGGACGGAGGCGAGTGCCCCCGGCTCCACACCGCCGCTTCGAGCGGTTCGGGGCTAGATGCGGGGGCACAGCGGGGCAGGGCCGGCCAGGACGGCGCGACCGGGGACGGGACGATGGCACCGGTCCCCGGGCCGGGCAGGGCAGGACTCGGCGGGCAGCGGGACCGCCCCGGCCCGGTCCCGGGAGGAAGGGCTCTGCGCGGCGGTACCCCCGGCCCGGCCCGGGGGAGGCACCGGCCGCCGAGCGGGCGCGGGGGCTCCGGGAGGCGCTGACGTCAGGCGGCCCCTTAAATAGCGACGCAGCCGCCGCTGCCCCGGCACTTCCCGCGGAGGCAGCGCGGAGCCGCCGCCGCCCGATGGCGGGGATGGCCGCGGCGGGGCGG
>VWYO01016658.1:421640-441503 GCA_013400275.1 Rhadina sibilatrix
CCCCCCTAGTTCCCGGCCGCCGGCCGTCCCCCGTCCCCAACATCCCTACACACCGCCCCGCTGCCCGCCCGCCTCCCCTCCTCTCCCGGCGCTCCGGCTCTCGGTGCGGACTCGGCTCCGCGTTCCTCGGTCAATCGATGGAGCCGGCGGGGCGGGAGCGGCCGGAGCGGTCCCGGCGGGCGGGCGGACGGCGGAGGCCGTTCCCCGGCCGCACTCAGGGACTTCTCCTTAATCTCCTCTTGCTGTAGCCCGGCGGGTCGCGGCTCGGTCCTGCCCGTTCGCCGGGGCTCTCGGCTGTAGCCACCGAGCCCCGGCCCTGCCGGTAGGCACCCGGGGCATCCATTCCATCCCGTCTGAGGAAGCATTTGCCTGGGTGAACGGGTTTCCAAAACGCGGGAGTGTCTGTGTACGGGACGCACGGCTGTCCTCCCGCAGCCCTGCTCGGTGTACCCTGGCACGCTTCTGCTGCCGGGTTTGATCGCTGGCTCCTGAGAGGAACCGTCCTTGTTCGCTGCCATCCCGTCTCTCTAAACTCGAGCAACTGTGGATCTATATATGGAATCTCTAATAATTTGCAGAGCTCAGAGTGTGTCTCCAGCAGGAGATGGTGGGACTTTCATTTCCGTCAGGGCTTTTGTGAGGTGCTGCGGGCGCTCCGGGAGAGGCAGCGAGTGCTGCTGCTCAGCCAGTGACAGCGCCCATGGGCTCCGTGGTGCTGCCAGCGGCTCAGCCCCGGCTCCCTGCGGTTCCCACCCGGGTACGGCTGTGTTCGCTGTGCTGTTCTAGAGTGCTGCGTGCCTTCAGACAGGGCCGTGGGGCTTCTGCTGGGAAGCAGAGGGGGGCTCGGCCTGGCCCCGGCTGCCTGTAGCTCACGGCAGGGGAAAGAACTCCGTCCCTGCCGGTGTCGGAGCGGCACGGCGGGCGGAGGAGGCCGCACCGAGCTCCCTTGCCCTCCATCCTGGCAGCGGCTGCCTGGCAGGGACGTCCCGGGTTCCAAAGCAGGGCAGGGCTCAGTGGCAAACGCTGGGCTGGGCTGGGGAGTCACTGTGACATGGTGCTCACTCCCAGCTCTGTTTGGGTCCAGGGAGCCGGGGCTCATGAGAGGCAGCTCAAGCGCTGCAAGGAGAGAACGGCCCCCAGCGCCGCTGCCCTGTGTCCTGCTGGGGCCACAGTGCACCCTGCAGCCGGGAATGGTCAGAGCCTTTGGTGCCAGTACTGGTGGCAGGTGACAGGAGAGTCAAGACAGGCACAGGTGAAGCTCATTGAAGCTATTTCCCTCTCCTGAAGCTGTCCTGCAGCATGCCCCGTTCCTCCTACTCTTCAGAGAGTAGCTACAGCAATATCCTTCACTGGCTCTTGCCCCTTGGCAGGTCTGTGTCACCCCCACAGCCTCCCCCCAGCGTCAGGCACTGTCACCCACCCTGCACCCCCTAAAAGCCAGCAGCTGTGAGCAGCCCTGCAGCACAGGCATGGGAGGACAGTGCTTTCTCTGAAAGACA
This sequence comes from Rhadina sibilatrix, assembly GCA_013400275.1. Taxonomy (NCBI): domain Eukaryota; kingdom Metazoa; phylum Chordata; class Aves; order Passeriformes; family Phylloscopidae; genus Rhadina; species Rhadina sibilatrix. The sequence goes on from VWYO01016658.1 coordinate 423,140, forward strand.
CCCAGAGTGGCAGGATGGGTGAATGGAGCAGCATATGGGTTCTGGCTGAGCCCCTTGCTCAGAGGGGAGCTGCATGGGCTGAACACCTAGCTGGGATGCAATCCCCCCAAATCCTGAGCTGGGATCCTTCCCTGCATCCTTGTGTCTGCGACTGATCTGGGCTGTTTGCTCCCCCTGCGTGCTGCCAGCGTGGGAAATGCTCATGGGCAGTGCAGGACTGAACCAGTGACACTGCTCCCTTACAAGGTTTGGGACACAGAGCCTGCCCTGAGTGGGCAGAGCCTGCCTGGGGCGTGTAGGAGCACCTGTGGACACCAGGAGTGGTGCTGGTGCAGGAGGCAGGAGCTGTGTCCTCTCCCCTCACCCTGTGGCACTGAGGGGCTGCAGCAGCTTGCAGCTGAGCAGACAAGCTCCCGCCCGAGCCATTGTTCAGTCTGGGACTCTCCGTGTGAAGGGAGGTGTCCCTGAGCAGGAGGGATGCAGCCCGTGGGGCGCAGGGCGGCTGTGCAGCCAGGGGAGCAGCCGCGGAGCGGGGCCGGGTGAGCGGCGCTCTGCCCCGGGGCTGGCTCTGCCCGGATCGATGCAGGGATCACGCCGGAGCAGCGGAGCCTCCAAATTAGTTCAGCTAAAACAATTAAATGACACTTCCTTGGTTTTATTACCTTTTTTTTTTTTTTTTAAACTGACGAATGTGCCAAAACTTAAGCACAGAGGCTGCTAAAGTATAAAACGTGGAATTGATTTTCCTCCTTGCAAGTGGAGCAATTAAGTGTGGAGCAGGTCTAACCCACAGCAGGATAAGCTCCTGTCGCTCTGCCAAGAGCCTGGGAGCAGGAGAGCAGGGTCCTGCCGGGGGCCGTGGCCCAGGAAGGGCAGAGTGGAGGCTGGGGCAGCAGATGTGGGGGCTGTGAGGGGCTGCGAGGGGCTGCGAGGGGCTGCCTGCCACGATCCCAGAGTGGGGGGCTGCGCTTGGCCTGGCTGGAGCTGATTTCCAGCTCCTGGCTGGGGAGAGCTGGTGCTGCCGTGCTTGTGGAGGGCTGTGCTGGAGGGCGGTGTCTGTGGACTGCCCGGGGCACAGAGCCCTTGGAAAGGCAAAGGCGAAGGTGAAGGCATTCCGTCATGTGAGAAGAGAGGAGCCCCTGGCTGCTGAGTGCCAAGCCAGCTATGTCCTTCCCTTGTGCCCCGGGGGGGGCCTGAGTTGAGAGACCAAGTTGGTCTTTGGTGCAGTTGCAAGTAGTGTGAGAACTGAGCCCTTTTGCTGCTCCAGGAACCTCGGTTGCCATTTTCTCACGTTTTCCCCTGCCCTGGCATTTGTCTGACGCAGAGCTAGCGGGAGGGGACACCTCCTGATCTGCCTGTCCTTGCCTCTCCAAATGTCATGCTTGTTCAGGGCTGCTCTCGTGGTGCCTCCTGCCTTAGCTGCTGCCCCGGGCAGCCCCAGCCTCCCCTGTGCAGGGGATGGAGGCTGGGCAGAGCCGGACCCCTGTGCTCCCCCCGTGTGGGAGCTGCCCGCTCAGACCCAGAGCCCCCGTGCTGCTCCAGTTCCCATCAGTCTCTAATCCACCTCATTAGCTACAGATACACTACAGGAAAGGTATTTTTAGCAAGGTCTGTTTTAAGACAACTGAAACCAAACAGCAGCTACTGGGGAATATCGATTCATTACCAATCCTGCACTAAATGTTCAATATTGAGCTTTTTCCTGCTGCAAGTAGTGTGGGCCAATAACCTTCAATATTTTCCAGAACGCAGGGAAGATGGTGTGATTTAAATCGCCGTTAACTTTGAGTAGTGGCTCTAATTGCAGCGTCTCGGGGTGCAGTTTTCTTCCTCAGGATTTCTGAGTGATCCTGTCAGATGCTCCAGGTTATTTTCACAGAAAGGGACTTCTCCTTGTGGCTGCAGCAGCCGCAGGCTGAGCCCGGCTCCCACCCACCCTGCTGGCTGCCGTGGCTGAGCCCGGGGGCAGCGTTGGCACAGGGCAGAGCCCGTCTGGCTCTGCACGGACCCACCTGCCCGGATCCCCTGCTGGCACTCGGGCTGAACTTGGCTCCCCATGAGCTGCTGCGGCCGGTCCCTGGGGCACGGGCACCGCTGGGGTTCTGCCCCTGCCCCTCATCCCTGCCTTGCCCCAGCTCTGGGATGCTCCAGGCGCTGGCAGCGCAGGGAAGAAGCGCTGTGCTGCCCTGGGGAGCAGCCCTGCCAGAGGGACCTCGGCCGTGTCCCCGCGGCCCCGGGGCTGTGGGAGGGCAGGGAAGGAGCCGGCAGAGCCGCTGCAGACGCTAATTGCTCCCGGCTAATGGCCGGGCTGGCGCGCACACAAATGGGAGCCCATTAGGCTTTGCCCTGCGACATGTTTGTGGGCTTTACTGACAGCGCATTTGGGTGAAGTTAATTAGTGAGAAGAGAGGAAGGCAGCAGCTTCAAGGATGCTTTGAAATTTGCCTGGCTTCAGAGAGTGCCCTGGCTCTGGGGAATGGGCGTGGAAGCTGTGGCAGGGACTGTTCCCTGTGCCCGTGCTGCCCATGGGCAGAGCCCTGCCCTCCTGCCCCCGGGCTGGGCCAGCTGCTGCCGAGACCCTCGCTGGGGCCAGGAGAGCTTCCCTCTCTGAGGAGCTGGAGGTGAGCCCATGGGGAGTGCCTAGCCTTTGGCATTAAAGATGTGTACTCTAGCTCTGTTCCTTCATCTGGTGTGCAAATGCTGCAGTTTGTTCTCACCTTTGCTTTGGAGGCACCAAGTTCAGCTGGTGACCTGGCACACCGTGGGCTCGGCTGCCCTGTGAGGCTGGCAAGAAAAGGACGCCAGGCCCTGGTGACCCTGGGTGTCCATGGTGGGGCCAGGCCCTGCCCACAGTGGAGGTGGCCAGGGAGCAGGGCCAGAGCTGCCCACGGGGCCTCTGAGCGAGGGGCAGTGCCCAGGACCCGCTCCCGGGCTGGAGGGGCTTGTGCCTGGCTGCACTGTCCATTGCCATGTGCTCTCACTGGCACGGGGAGGTCACCAAGGGGCTCTGGCACACGTTGCTAAGGTGGGAATTGCTGCAGCAACTGGGGCACATGCAGTGCTTTTAAAAACGAGTGTTCGGTTTTGAAGTTTTACCTGTGGAAGGAATTGCCTTGGAAATGGGAAAGGGGGAAGCTCCAGACTGTGTCCACGAGCAGAGAGCAGTAGCCAGCAGGGCTGAGAGCTGGGCTCTGTGCAGGCTGTGCAGGAAGCCCTGGTGTCCTGCTCCTTGGCAGCTCCACTGCCCTCAGAGCTGACCTTGGCCTTTGCCAGACCCTCCATCAGTGCTGAGCAGTTATTAAGGAAGGTGAGAGTCACACATAGGTGTGTGTCTGTGAAGGGCAATGGCAGTGTGCCCTTTGGAAAAGAATCTCTTGATTTAAAGGACACTGCAAATCTCTGGAGCATTTAAATGATTAAAAATGAATCAGCAACAAAGTTAATTACTGTGTTCGCTCTGCTTTTATGCATGGAAATGTCCCTCATTAGCTGTCTGCAAGCACTGGTGTAAATTCTTTGAACATAAACATTTATTAAAGGGAGCTGCTCCATCATTAAATCCTGGCTGCTGTGGTGTGTGATGGTGGCAGCGGGGCCCAGCCAGCTGCTGCCAGGGCCATGGGCCCTTGGGTGGTGTCTGTGCTGTGGACGTGGTGCTGTCTGCAGGCTGGGGATGCCAGTCTGTCCTGCTTGGCAGGGCAGTGCCCCACTTTGGGCCAGCTGCTCCCAGCCCTCAGTGCTGCCAGGTGTCAGCGAGGGGCTGCAGAGCTGCTGGGGATCCCCTCTGTCCCCTCAGTCCCCTCTGTCCCCTCAGTCCTTGGCAGGGTGCAGGGTGCAGCCCTCAGCCAGGGTGTCACTGCCTGTCATGGCTGTGGTATTCTTCAGCCAGAGCTTTTCATTTTCATCACACCTCCATTTCTCACATTTAACCAGTTTTGCTGAAACTTCCTGAAGCTGCCGAGTGTGGCTTTGCTGGAGCTTTCATCAAGCCCTGCCATGCACTGACTGCTGCTGAGCAGAGGTGCCAGGCAGGAGCTGATGGTGCTGTCCCTGTGTGTGCACCTGTGGCACGGCACCGTCCTGCTGGGAGCAGCTCTGTGCTCCCCGTGCTCATCTCCCAGCACATCGAGCTGGAGACAGGCTCACAGCCCACCCTCCTCTGCCGGTGACATCGCTGGGAGAGGGGAAGCACAGAGCTCACCGCGGGAGCTGGCGCTGGGGGTTTTTGCCAAATTAAACAGTTTGTTTCTGTGCCGCCGAGCAGATGGAGCCCAGGCTCGCACACGGGCGGGCTGCAGCAGACACGGGCTGACCCAGAGGGCCGGGCTGTGATGGGATTATCAGCGGGCACTGCCCTCCCCACTCTTATCTGCAGTATCTCAATTGTTTGATGAGATTTTGTACAAATTCCTCCCTGGGAGAGTGTCTCACGCGTGTTCGACATCAAAGCGGAGCTGCCAGTGAGGGAGCGCATGTTTCTTTAATGTGGGAGTGTTGTAGGGGCCGCGGGGTGCCCAAAGGCAGATTATAACAAAATTAATAATTCAGGGCTCGCCAAGGTGCGGGGGAGGAGTTAACCCCTTCGGGGCCAGTCGCTGCCTTCCTATTGCCACAGCCAGGTCAGGCTCTGCCTTGCTGCTGCCCAGCACCTCTGGGGTGGTGGGCTTGTGGGGGCTGTGCTGGCCCCCAGGAGCTGCAGGGCACGGCTGGGCCACCGCAGGGCACAGCAACTGCCCTGGGCTGTGCCCGTGGCACTGAGGTGGGCAAACACAGCCTCTACACCTGGGCTGAGGGGAGTGGTAATGCCCACGTCAAAAGGCACCAAAGGGCTTTGAGAACTGGGCAACTCTAGTGAAAGTAATCTCCAGCTCAGGAGGAATTAATGCTGTCCCTGCAGGCAGAGCAATGTGCTGAGCGAGTGCCCCAGCCATCCTCCCCCTGCCAGCGTCACCCGTACATCACTGTCCCCGTGCTGGCAGCAGCTGGCTCAGCACATGCCAGGACCCAGTGCCAAGGCCAGCTGGGGACATCAGCAGAGCCACAGGACGTGTCCGTGGAGCAGCAGGAGCTCACATCTGTGGCACTGTGGGCCAGCACCAAGAACCTTCACACCACAGAGCCTGGGCCTTAAAGCTGTGTGACATGCTATTTGTATGCAAATAACCCTGTGAATGCAGAAGTCCAAAAATATTATTTTAAAGTCTGGTGTAATTAAGTTTGCCATGCGTTTCCCTGCTCCTGCAGCTCTGGGGATCCTGCCGTTAGTGGGAAAATGAATGCCTGGATGACATCTCTCCCCCTTGCATGGCTTCACTGGTGATTTATTTATCTGCCTGTGCTGTGTTTTGTTGTCTCAGCAGTCTCTGTTGCTCAGGAGCAGCAAACACTGGGAGTCCATTTAAAAAAAAACCAACACTTGTCTCATTTCAGTAATTTACTATGCAGAGGTTTTGTGTTTTACATAATGGATTAGAACCTGTAATTTCGTATTTTGAATGCATGGACCTAATAACTCACGTAATGAAAATCTAACAGGCTTGAGGATGAGCCATTAATGAAACAGCAGTTTTATGATTCTCCACAATATATTGTAATAGTGAATCGCTTACAGAGCTGTCCTGTGCTGATTTATGATGCAACTTGTTTGTGATGTGGAGATAGAGCCATGTGCCTGCACTGAATTAGCACTTCCTGACAGTCATTAACCAATGGGAATCGTAATTGGGATTTATGGAGTTTGAAGCGGAGCAGTGGGAAAGGCCAATTAAGTGCCACCCATGCTCAGGTACCTCAGTGAACCAGCCCTTCCAATTTTTGCTGACTAATTAGTTTGTTTTCTCTCAAATTGGAAGGTGGTCAGGAGCACATGGGGGTGTGTGGGATGGTGCCCTCAGCATGTGCCACCACTCCCTGCCCTGTCCTGGGTCTCCTGTCTCTGCCCTCTGTCACACAGGGTGTTGGGGGCTGCTGTTGGCTCTCCTCACAGTGTTTCAGCAGCCCAAAGCTGCTGGCCACGGGCCGTGTGTTCGGGGTGCTGGAGGTGCCAGGCCCTGGTGCTGTGGTGCTGCCCTGGCAGCTGTGCCGGGTTTGTGGCACGGACAGCTCGGTGCCTGGGGCCTCCAGTGCCATGAATCTGACTGCAGTGGGTTTGATAGTTTACTCTAGTAATACAGGACCAATTTATAAATCTTTCCATCCCATTAGTTTTTATTTGATTTGGATGTTCAGATGTCAAAGCAAATGATTTAATTAGTGCTAAGCTGGGCTGCAGGGATGCTGCATTTCCCCCAGTCTGGTGCTCCTTGCCTGGCCTGCAGCTCAGCTCCCAATGCCAGAAACAGGTGGGTGTACCCAGGAGCCCATTTGGAGCTCTTGGGCCTGGTCAGGTCCTGGTGGGGTGGGTGATACTCTGGTGGGCACAAGCCCCACATTCCTGGGCAGCCCCCTGCCCCAGCTCCCCCTGGCAGAGCGGCACAGCCTCCTGGGGCCTGTCCATTGCTCCCCAAGGCTCCTTGTGGTGCTGGTGTGGCACAGCCACCACACTCCTGCATCCTGGCACTGGACACACGCTTGTTACTGTGTGTGGGGGGCTGCCGGTGCCCCCATCCTCTGCCCAGGCTGTCCCCTGGGACTGGGATGGACCTGGAAGTCATCCACGGCCAAGGTCCTCCACAGTGCTGCTGGAGAGATCTGTGCTTGCTTTGTCCCACTGGGAGGGGACGTGTCACCAGCCCCGTGGTGCAGTCACCTCCTCCCGGTGCCTGTCCCTGCTCCTTCCTTACCTTTACCTTCTGCTTCGCTTGCAGGAGCCTGATGCCACGAACACTTGACAGCCAGATCACGGTGGAGAAGACCCCCAGCTACTTTGTGACCAACGAGGCCCCCAGGCGCATCCACTCCATGGCCAAGGACACCAAGCTGATCGTGGTGGTGCGCAACCCCGTCACCCGCGCCATCTCGGACTACACGCAGACGCTCTCCAAGAAACCAGACATCCCCACCTTCGAGGGGCTGACCTTCCGCAACCGCAGCCTGGGGCTGGTGGACACCTCCTGGAACGCCATCCGCATCGGGATGTACGCCGTGCACCTGCAGAGCTGGCTCCAGTACTTCCCTCTCTCGCAGATCCACTTCGTCAGCGGCGAGAGGCTGATCACGGACCCGGCGGGGGAGATGGGCAAAGTCCAGGACTTCCTGGGCATCAAACGGGTTATCACAGACAAGCACTTCTACTTCAACAAGACAAAAGGCTTTCCGTGCCTGAAGAAGTCAGAGAGCAGCGGCTTGCCTCGCTGCCTTGGCAAGTCCAAGGGTAGGACTCACGTGCAGATAGACCCCGAGGTGATCGAGCAGCTCCGGGACTTTTACAGACCTTACAATATCAAATTCTACGAAACAGTCGGGCAGGACTTCAGGTGGGAGTGAGTGTCCGGAGCAGCGCTGCAGGGACGTGAGGCTGCAGTCCTCTGTGAGGAGGGCCCAAGGGGCTGGAGCCAGGGCCCCCTCAGCCCATCCTGCCCAGAACTGTGAGCAGAGGCAGGCGAGGGCTTTCTCTGCCCCTTCAGAGCCTGCAGAGCTCCGCAGTGAACCGAGGTGAGGAAGGCTCAGAGTCCTGCTGCAGCCACCCAGCTGAGGGATGAGTGTCCAGCAGCGCTGCCTGTCCCAGCGGGTCAGCAGCCTCGTGGCTTCTTCTGTGGGGTTCTTCTTGCTCTTAGCACCACATGGTCCCCAGGGTCACGGTGATGGCCCCATCCTGCAGCCTGTGTTCAGGCTGCTCCAAAGCACATCCCTCTGTGTCCCAAAGCAGGTGGGTGCTCCTGGACGGTGGCAGTGGGACTGTCCCTGCCAGGCCCCATCCTGGGCAGGCAGAGCTGCAGCCACTCCACCTTGCCTTTGTCACTTGTGCTCCATGTGTACCCGTGAGGACAGTGAGATGTATCTGCTTGACAAAGAAGTCTATGGAAAATGTTGTACTGATATTTTGTCCTGTGAATAAAGCACAGAATCCTGCTGTTACGGGTACTTTAGTGGCACTAGTTTCCTTGTTCAGCTTGTGATCCCTTCATGTAAATAAAGTGGCTTCCACCAGTCCGTACGCATGGGCTGTTCTTAGGGCAGGGCTGGGCAGAGCTGGGGGCCATGGGGAGCCCCCACACCTGCAGGCAGGTGAGGGAACGGGCAGGGGCTGGAGCAGGACAGGGGCGTCCTGCCCGTGGGCACTGCCCGGGGCACGTGGCTGGGGTGTCTCAGAATGATGCACAGTGGCCATGTGGGGATGCAACACACCATGGGCCAGCGTGCAAGGCCTTACTGTACGTGATTAGTAACCAGTGAGCTCTAGTAGGAAAAAATCGGAGTTAATTAGTGGACACCTAAGAGAGCCTCATCTGCATCTCTGCCACCACCAGCCACAGAAGAAGACACAGCAGTGAGGGGACCCAGAGGCAGGCTTGTGCAGGTGGAGGGAGAGATGGGAACGAATGGCCATTGACAGGAAAATGGGATATTTGCTTGTATGATTTTTCCTTTGAAGGAGAAAAACATTCACAGCGAGACTCACAAATCCCAGCCTCGCAGTAGAAAAGCCATTTCCAATCCACTCCAAGGAGGCAGAAGGTGCCAGGTTAGATTGATCCTCCTGACAATACTGTATTAGTGGGAAATTAGAGCTGGAGCCTGAGGAAACTGCTGCGATATCAAACAATTACTTTACATTTGTCCTTACAAATGGAGGGAGCAGAAATGTGCTTAAATCAAGTATTAGCTTTCCAAAGGGTGAGCAAATGAGGGCGCAGGCAGGGCTGCACTGAAAATGTAGAGCACATTAGGAGCTCTTAAAAATGGCTTTAAAAGCCCCAAGCAGGCAATCTGCATGCCGAGGAGGCAGGGCGGGGGTTTGATGAGGGTGGAAGGGTTTGGTGAGGACAGGGAGTGGTGTTGCTTTGGTGACCCGAGGCCGAGTAAAGGGGCTGCCAGAGGGATCCCCCCTGCTTGCCCGGGTTACCTGGGTTGTCCCCATGCAGGGGACAGGGGACAGGGGTCAGAGGCTCTGCTCTGTGGGCTGTCACGCCACGTTTTCCTGCTCTCCCTGGCACAGCAGGGCCCCTGCTGCCCACAGCACAGCCACCACCCTGTGTGCTGTGTTTTGATGGGTTCACTCAGGCCTGAACCCCAGAGAGCAGCTGTTCAATATTTATCAGCTCATAAATAGTTAAACATAATGAATGTGATTTAAGTGGTCCCTGATCCTACTCTCGCTGAAGAGCTCTAGAGATGAGCTGGGCCAAGGGAATCCTTCACTGGCCTGTTCACATCACTGGCAGGGAGAGCAGAGCCCCTGGGACATCCATGGGAGCCACAGCACCGCTCCTGCCTCTCTCCCAAAACCGTCCCTCCCCACTGGGGCTGTCCCTGGACCTCCCAGTCAAGGATCTTGGACACAGTGTCCCCATTAGTTACCCTGCCTGTCCCCTGCTGAGAACACCCTGGCCCAGGTGGGAGCTGCCCTGGGAGCACCACGACTCCAGTGTCTCCCCACGGTCACTGGACCAGCTCAGTAAATTCAGTCCTGGTATTTCCAGGTGCACAGGGAGCATTGTTATCCCTCTGACCAAGGCAGGATCACAGCACTGTGAGCAGCGAGAAAATTTGATTAACTCCTTATTAAGTCAATATGATTGAATTTCACTGCTGGCTCCGTGTTTACTGGCAGCAGGAGGAGTCCTGGGAGTGTCTGTGGGGGACTCCCAGCCCTGTCCCCCCACTGCAATGCTCGGCAGTGGCTCCTCACACACAGAGTGGGCAGCAGATAAATGCAATCGTTAACAGAAACCTCCAGCCCCTCGGAGATGACGGATGCTCGGGGGTAGCTGGGATTCAGATACATTCAAGTAGGTCAAGTTTCCTCTTATTATTTCCTCAGACTACAGCAAGGAGCAGGAACGCGGGGCCGGGGTGGCTCAGGGCTCTGTCCCTGCTGCCCGTTCCGCTGGATGGGTACAGCTGGATGGCACCAGTGGTGCCAGGACCCGCCTGCCCCGGCGGCACAGAGACACGGAGGGGCTGTCCCTGGTGTCAGCTCTGCCGCGGTGCCCCAGCGCTGCAGGCTCCCCAGCGCCGGGCTCTGGGGCTGCGCCGCGCTGCCAGCCCTCCCTTTCTCCGCGGAACCTGTTCGGGAAAGTCCTCCCCACGGAGCTCCCCGGGACCCGCAGCCCCTGAGCCCAGCGCCGCCCTTCCCTGCAGCCCCGCTGTCCTGCCCGTGGGCACCCAGAGCGCAGAGGGGCTGTCCCTGGGCACCCAGAGCGCACAGGAGCTGTCCCTGGGCACAGGGCTCGGGAGCAGCAGCCCTGCAGAGGAGAGGCTGTCTGTGCCTGCGGCTGTGCCCGGCCCGGCCGCCCCCCGGGACCTGCCCCGCTCCTGTGCTAAGGGATGAACAAATTCCATTCGCTTTGAAAGTTTTCCACGCTTCTCTCCGAGCCCTGCCCGGGGCTCCGCGAGCCGGTGCGTGCAGCCACGAGAGGACCTGACGGCGTCAATGCTGCGCTGAAGTCTGGGCATCGCTGCATAATTCATTACCTGGCAGCTAATTAGCCGGCTGGTCCAATTAGTGACTCCTGTGCGGCCAGGGCTGCGGGTGCGGGCAGCAGGGGACGCAAAGCGGGCAGGTGGCGGCGGGGGCTGGCAGCTGGCGGGGCCGGTGGGGTGTCAGCTGCCCGGGGACCTTTGCCAGCACACGGTGGTTGGTGCGGCAGCCCAGGGTGCTGCAGCAGCGCCTGCCAAAGGCCCTGCAGCCCTGCCTGCGGCTGCTCACGGCGCTGTGGGAGCGCTGACCCCACCGTGGTCCCGCGGGCTGGCCGCGGGATCGCTGCTCCCAGAGGGAAAGGGGAGCTGGGGGGGCTCACACCGTGTGATGCTGAGTCCCGACCAGCCCTGAGCCGCGGCAGGTCCCTGCTGTGAGTGTTTTAAGATTTCAAGGGACCTTAACACGCTCGTTCACGCCATCCCCGCTCCCCGCGGCTGGCTCCTGCCGCGAGCGCGGTGCGGGGACAGCAAACCGCCTCTGGCACGCTCCAGTGGCTGGAGATAAGGACAGCTCAGGGATAAATATTTACCCAGGGACTGAATGGATTCAACTGAGTTCATTCCTATTAGAGAATCTGTTAGTAATTATCTGAAGACTCGTTATTACCTGGGGACCTATAATCTCCCACAGTAATGAGTTCAAGTGGCTCCTGTGGCATAGCAAGCAGGAAGGGGAAGGTGGGCAGGGGCTGCTGCCGCTGCACAAGGGCAGGGCAGGGCTCAAGGACAATGGAGCTGCCTCGGCTTTGGGCAGCTGGCACCGCGGCCACGGGGCACAGAGCTGCCACTTCACCTCCCTGCACAGCTCAGGGGCAAGCCCTGGGCAGAGCTCAGCTCCAGGCAGAGCTCAGAGCTCAGAGCTCAGAGCTCAGAGCTCAGAGCTCAGAGCTCAGAGAGGAAAAGCTGAGACTTGAATGGAGCTGCTGCAGCTCCAGCCAGGCGTGGCTGCCAGGGATGTGCTTCAGGACAGGGCCCCTGTGCCAGGCATGGGGGAATCCCAGCTCCAGGGGCAGCCCTGGTGGTGGGCCCTGTGCCCCACAGAGCTGGACTGTGGCTGGGCAGCATTGTCCCAGTCCTGCCACCCACAGGGACTAATTCTGCAAACCTGAACCCATTTTGTTTGACTCAACAAAAATAAAGTAACTGAAGAGCAGGATGCAAGGCAGGGCAGATGTTGACAGATCCCACACCTGCAAGGGAGGAGAAGCCCCTCCTGGGGCACATAGCCAGGGTTCCTGCATGTTAGCAAAGCATGGTCCCCACTGCCATTGCATCCAGGGCACGCTCACCCCCATGCCCATCCACGTACACTGCAGGGCACAGCAGCTCTGTGCCACAAGTGTGTGGGTGCCTGAAACAGCAAGGCAGGATGGAAAGTGCCCAGGAGGCACTGAGATGAGTTACTCTGCTGCTAATCCTGTGAAGGATGCAAACTGACAGCCAAAACAACCCATCTCTCCGTGCCACACACCACGGGCCCCCGGCCGGGCACGGCTGTGGTGGCAGCCGGTGCCTGGGCTCACACCAGGCTCCCTGGTCCCTCCTCTTTGCTCCTTCCCTCTCCACCTTCCCTGAAAATTGGCAGGTCCTGCTGGATTTGTGTGCTTTACATCAATTTGTTTCTTTGTTTAAAGTGCTCTAATTTAATTTAAAGCACCCAGAGAGGCTCATGCTCCCAGCCCCATCCCTGCCTGCCACGGAGCTGCCATGTGGCAGGGCTGTGTTCAGTCACAGCACTGTTATGAGACCAATCCCTTCATTTAGCTCTAATCTCTAAAACAAAGATAAAATTACTTGATTAAGATCTAATTAAAGTCTAACTACCGGCACCATGAATCACTTCAGCACAACTTTAATGGATGCCTTTCGAAGCCATCATGCATTTGGGTTTCCTTCTGTGGCCAGTGATTTCCCTGCAGGGACTGGGTCTGCTCAGGCTGCTGTTTGCTCTCACTGGCTCTGATTTGGCTGGGGACCACTAAAAATGTTTACATGTGAGCGAGGAGCTCTAAAATCCATTTCTAACCAGACAGAAAATTTCATTTGACAAGCTCATTCAGATGTGCTGTGTCTCTGCAGAACTGACTCGAGCAGGGGGGCACCTCCCCCGCCGCCAGCCCCGGCCCCAGGCAGGGACAATCACCTCAGCACTGCCCTGTGCTCACTGTGGCACACAGGGTGCTGGTGTGGCACTCAGGGTGCTCAGTGTGGCACTCAGGGTGCCTGGTGCCTCAGTGGCTCCGAGCCTGGCTGGCTGGTGGCTGGAGCTGCACTAAATGCCATTAGCTCTCCTTGAGGAGAAAAAGCAAATTGAAGTCCTTCTCACAGCTCTTGGGTTCTCCACCCTGAGGCACAGCCCTATAAAGATGCTGATGGAGAATATTGTCATTTCCCTCCTTCCCAGCAAATCACTGCCTGCCGTTGTCCCAGTGCTGTCCCTGCCAGATCCACACAAGCATTTTAATGCCCTCCTCCTGCACTTGCAGCTTGTCACGGCAGAGACCCTGCCAAGGGCTGCCTCTGGCAAAGGGCTGCCTCCCTGGGCCAGCAGCCCTGGCAAAATTGCAAGTCCAAATTGTCAGTGCAACAGCCACCCTGCTGCTTACAGCATCTTGTCTGGGGGAGTAGCTGAGGGATCACCCCACCTGCAGCCTCACAGCTCCACGGGATGGGCCAAGGGATTGTCCCACCTGCAGCTGGTGGCACGTGATGCCAGCAGAGCTGCTGGGGTGGTCCTTTCCCCCAGGCCAGCTCAGCACTGTGACTGCTGTCCCCAAGCCCCTGCAGTGACTGTCACCATCCAGAGCAGGATGCTCTGCACCTGCCAGCCGAGACAGTGGCTGCCACCCTGCCCAGAGCACTGCCAGCACAGCCCAGGGGGGAGCACAGCACAGGGGGGGGCACAGCCCAGGGGGGAGCACAGCCCAGGGGGGAGCACAGCACAGGGGACAGCCCCATCAGCACAGCACAGGGGGGAGCACAGCCCAGGGGGGAGCACAGCCCCATCAGCACAGCTGCTCTGTGCATTCATCACAGCCACGGGAAAGTTCAAGGTGAAGACAGAGCAGTGTTTCCCTTGGGGAGAGCACATCAACTCAGCTGCTTCCCTGCTGCTCACCCATGTGGGAGAGATGGAAATGGGTGTTGCAGGAAGCAAGACAAAGAGAACTTACAGCCCCATTTAGGTTTGTTCTGTCTTTTTTCTGCAGAAGGATGTGTAGTTTTCCTGACAGTGGCACTTTAAGTGCACACACATCCTCTGGAGATGGTGGCTCTGCAACAGGTACCTGAGAGGCTCAATGGGAGGGAAGATTATCATCATTAATCACCACTGGGAAACAAGGCAGTTTCTCCAAACTGCAGCCCTGGGTAATGGTGATTGTATACACATGAAGCAACACGTCAGGGGAGTGATCCCTGGAAGACTCAGCCAACCAGGGGAGGCAAAGGAATTGAAATTCAGGAGTGCTGCTGGTTTACATCTTCAGAGGGATGAACTTCCTGACAACACTCATCCCAGCATAGCAGGGCTCAGAACTGGGCTGTTCCTGTTGGGAGCTAGACACACCCACCCGCTTGGCTTTGGGAAATGCAGAACAGCAGCAGGACAAGCCCAGGGAACAGGTGGGCTCATGGTGCCCAGGGAGCTGCCACAGGGGATCTTGGTGCCAGTGGCTGCCCTCACCCCTGTGCCAGGCCATGGGGACCCTCTCATGGCCACTAAGAAGCTCTGGCTGCTACAGCTCCCTGCTTCAACTGACTTGGGCCAGTCTGCCTGCTGACACACAGCTTAGCTCAGGGTCCAGTGGGGCCTTGTCCCACCTGCTCAGGCTCTTCCCTGGCTGCAGAGCTGGGATGAGTGTGTGGAATGGGCAGTGCAGCACTGCAGTGACCAGTGCCAGTCCTGTTGGCTCCCCTGGCTGCAGGTGACTGGGTCGTTATGGGAGGCACAGCAGGTTATGCCTGGCTAGGCCAGGGACAGACAGACTGGCATGGGATTGATGAGGGGAAAGGAAGGGAAGAGTACTGGCACTGGGGCAGAGGATGCAGCAGAACAGCACCACACCCCTCCTGCCAGCTCCAACAGGCCATCCTCACCTCCATGCCAGGACAGGGGCTGCCAGGGCAGACTTCAAAAGGGGGAGAAAATGTTATTTCTCAGAGTTAATATTCCCTTGTGGAGCTTATTCTGCTCATTATTCTGGTCATTACTTAAGCAGCAGCTGCTCGTCACTCGTGGTTGGGTGGTGAGAGGGGCTGAGTGCAAGAGGCTAATTTATTTTCTTTTAGTGCTTCTCATCCATGGCAGCCCCTGGCTGCTCCTCACCACTGGAAACCAGAGGCATTTCAGATATTTCTAATGTATGACAGCAACTGGGAAGCAGAAATTACCCGCTCTGAAATAATTCCTGAGACAGATTTCTTTTGGCACTTTGCAATGGACATGCAGAGGGAACACGAGCTGCATGAGCTAGTTTGCTTTTCCTGGGCAATTTATTAGCCCCACCACCTGGTTAGACCTTGTTCCTCTCCCCAGACAAGCACACCTCATTGCAGGGATAGCACCTGGGAGCACAGAGGGACACGAGGGGCCTCCTGCCCTCCATGGCCTCAGTGCTGCAGCAGCCCTGGCACTGTCACCACTGCCACTTTCTGCCACGTGGGGCTTTGCTGAGCACCTCGGTGGTGCTCCCGTGACACTGGGGGAGTGTGGTGGCCCCACAGGAAGGACCAGTGGGTCCCTGCCCCTGAGTCCTGCCCCGGAGCCCAGCCCTGCAGCAGGGCATTGGGTGCAGGGGGCAGCAGGGCTGGGTCCCCTCCTGCTCTGGCCATCCTGCCAGCCAGTTCCCTGGCTGCAGCCACCAGGAGCTGCTGGCATCGTGTCATGCGTTGGGTCCCTGCCGACATCCAGAGCAGGAGACAAATGATCTGCTCAGGATGCGCTGCCTTCGCTCCACCTGCTCAGCCCAAATGAAATTAAAATATTGACAGAAACAATTTCCAGAGGGAAATTGGAAGCGCTCGTGGTGCTGCTGGTCCCTGCAGCCCGGCTGCTATCACCTTCCCAGGCAGCGTGGGCCAGGAGCACCCCCAGCCAGGCAGCACCCGTGGGTGCCCAGGCGTGGCGAGTGCTCTGCCCTGACATGCATGCCACCATCACCACGGGATCTCCTGCCAGGCCACCAGAGGTTGGGCACGGCTTCTGCTGCTTCCACGACACTCAGAATCCTTTTCATGCAAGAGTTTGAATACAGCAAACTTGACGTTTTGTGCACACACACGTTTTCCCCAGAGAGCCAGTGCTGTGGGGAGGGGAGTGCTCACTCCCATGCCAGCCAGGTGATTCCCTGCCCTGCAGCAGCAGGAGCAGCAATCGTTCCCTCCTCCACTCACACTGCCCAAGCTCCAGGCATTCCTGGTCTCACACTTGGACGGGGACACAGCTCCCCAGGAAGACACTGCCATTGCCACCCAGCTGCAGAACAAGACCTCCCCTCCCAGTTCCTCAGCCCTGCATTCCAATCCATTTTCATCACTTATTCCCCAGGGCATTGTGGCACTGAGGGAAACACAGGCCATTTCTGTGCCACCACCAAACTCAGAATCTCATCAAAGAATGAAATCGGGTTGGTTTGACAGGACCTACTTCTGCTCAACCACGCTGACAGGCATGAATTTATATTCTCAGACTCTAATTCTCCCATTAATTGAATTTTGCAGTGATTTTTCCACATGTTTGCCCAGGATTAATGTCAGGCTAATTGGATGCAGTTGTCCGAACCATCTCACTCACTCACTCTGCTGTCTCTCAGTATGTTCTCCTCCCACCCAACACGAGCCTCCAGCTCCTCAGGATCAAGAGGGGAGCTGTGATGGGAGCTGTTTCTGACCCTGGCTGAAAGCTCTCTCTCAGGGCCAGGCTGTGCAGGACCCTGCAGCAGCACCCAGCACCAGCACTGAGCATCCCCACGCCCAGCACCCAGCCCAGCTCACAGCCTCAGCCTGGCACAGCTCAGACCTGGCACATTCACCCTCACCTTCCTCCTCACCATCCTCTGCTGGGCGTGAGCAGAGCACAAGGCAATGCTGCCAGAGCTGGATGGGGCAGGGAAGGAGGGGCACCCAGTACCCACAGCCACGCTGCTGGAGCATTCTCTGAAAATCCCCTGTGAGCACAGGATCCCAGCCAGGGGCACGTCCTGCACCACACTGGCCACAGCTGCCTGCTTGGGGCCACCCCAGGCTGGCCCATGTAAGACAGCCACGGAGACATCTGTGTCCCCCACAGCCCTGCACAAGTTCCTGTGCCCTGCACACTTCCACCATCTCCAGCACCAGCCCCATCATCATCTCAATAATCTGTGTTGGTGGCTACACTGGGGCTCAGCACAGTGCCTGGTGACAATGACAGTCACACTGCCAAGATGCCCACAAGCCATAGGTGCCAGCACAGCTCCCTCACACCCAGCAGACCCATGGCCTCACACTCCTGGTACTGCAGCACTGCAATTAGGACCTGTCACACCATAAAAATATTGGAGCATTAAATGTATTAGATAAAACTCCCTCTGCTATTAAAGCAGCTCACATCCTGGAAATCTGAGCAGTGAGCAGTACAGTTTCACCCAGTGATAGGACTGGATTAAGTTCTCCCCACAAAAGCCTCTTATTGTATGAAAAAGACCATTAGCAACCATCGAAATCAATAGGGGCTGCCCGCGGTGCTGCAGCACCCGGCTCGGCCGGCGCTGCCGAGAGCACCGATTTGCCCGGGGTGCTGCAGGAAGGAGCTGGGCTGAAGCCGGAGCTGGTGCCAGCACTGGCAGCTGCTCGGGAGGAACAATCCAGGAGCCCAGGGAAGGCTTCCCAGCAGCCAGGCAGAGCTGCCAGGCAATGCCGGGGTGCTGGAGCGCTCTCAGGTGGGAGCAAGACCGCGGGGCCCTGGTCAATCTCCTCCCCACCGCCTCCGGGGCTGCTCAGCTCTTTGAACAGCAAACGGGGCTGGGAGCTCTTCCCCTCAGCCCCTGCAAGCGGCCGCTGCAGAGCCCTCCGCTCCGGGAGCCAGGCTGGGAGCTCAGGGGCCGCTCTGGCTTGAGACGGAATTTCCGGCGATCCTCCCGAGGGTAATTCACACCCCACCACAGATGCAGCGCACGAGCGAGAAGGAAAAGTTCCCTGGGTTTAAAAAAACACTCGGTAACAGCAAGTGAGGGCAATACATTATTTAAAGGCTTTTCCAAGGAAAGGAAATAATTTCAGCTTAGTTAGCTTTTTAGGACATGCTAGCAGAGAGCAGGGAGCGCAGCGCTGCGGGCAGCGGGGCGGGCACCGGAGGGGGCGATGCGCGGAGCCAAGGGCAGCGGGGCACGGTGCGGGGGACACGCGGGGGACACGCGGAGGACACGCGGGGGACAGCGCCCTGCAGGTGGCAGGGACACGCCGGCCGTGCTGTGGGAGCGCGGGGCTGATGGAGAGCGCGGCACAACAGGCACCGTGGCGCGGGCACGCTGATGAATTGGGTGTCAGCGGGTTTAATCCAGAGTCATTAGCCATGCTGAACGTCCTCATATCATCTGTTAAACTAATGGATCGCTGGAGGTCATTCGGTAATAAGAAAGGGAGAGGAGGGTTATTAGTTTTTATCAGACATTAATTGGCCAATATCGATTGCTTGTTTGGTGCCCGCAGAGCTGTCGGAGTGTTTCCCCGCAGCGCCCGACCCGGGCCGGCGGAGCCCCGGGGCAGCGGCTCCCCGGCCGGACCTCGGGCCGGACCTCGGGCC
>VWYO01016658.1:441564-475269 GCA_013400275.1 Rhadina sibilatrix
CCCCGGCTCCCCCGGCTGCGGCACGGAGAAGCAGAAATGGGCTGGGAACCACTCAGGTGATGTCACATTTATCTAACAAGTTTCCAAATGAAAACCAGCATTTGGACTTACTGTGTTCAGGCTCAAAATTTGATTACATTTTTCTACAGCTGTAAATCTGCTTTCCTTTCTGCAACATTATTATTAAAGCCAGTATTGAATTGGTGGTGTGATACGTAAAATTTCAATCCTGGCTTTGACATTCCAGGAAGTTAAAAACCAATTACAGTGTGTGCTTTGCCTCAGGACAGAATGAATCATTGAACACAGCCACTTCACCGAGAGAAATTAAAGGCTGAAGCAGCAACATGGGGAAGGTATTACGTTAAAAATCAAAGGTCAATTAAAGAAAAACTGAGTCTATTTTATTTTTAATATTTTGCTTACATTTTCATTCCTTTCTGATGAACAAGGAGCCAAATAAACCTGCACTTGTATTTATTTGCCAGGTAATAAATTCAGGCTGAAGCTGGTTTCAGGAGCTGAGAGGAAACATTGAGGTGATAAAACCTCCCAATAACCAGCATTAATCTCACTGTAACGAAGCCGGCACAGCAATAGGGCAGCACCTGCCCTCCCCACAGCCGAGCAGGGGGTACCCAGGGGACAATGTCCCAGTCACCGTCATTCGGAGCCCACAGGGCCCCTTTTGGCTGTGCCACACCGGGACGGGCAGCACCAGCTGCAAAAGTTGTGCAAGAGAGTCCGAGCCAGCACCGCGGAGTGCAAAGAGCTTCGTGTCCCACAGCCAGCACCGTGCCGGGGACAGTGGAGCCCGCCGGGATGCACGGGGTGCGGCGGCAGCGCAGGTCCCGGTGGCACGACCAACCCCACCACACGAATCACGTCATAAATCAGTGAAGCACCTGCGCACCTCCCTGCCTGAGACCTGCAGAGGTGATGCCACGGCCCGTGAGCCCATCCGGCACCGGGGGAACTGCCACCAAGTTCCTCCCAAGCAGGCACGACAGGAGCTCTGATTCCACGGGCAGGATCGGGGCCGCCCGGCCAAGGGCAGGGCTTTCCCGATGTGCCCAGAGCAGCGAGAGGGGCAGCGGGCTCTCTCCAAGCTGTGGTGGGAGGTGCTGACCCCTCCTGTGACAGCACATCGCTTGTACTCGCCTTGCTCGGCAGCAGCCCGTCAGCGCAGATGCCTCCAGCGTGAGCTCTAACAGATAATCCACACCTCGAAATGCAGTCTATCATCTGCTCGTTACCCTCAATAGATCATTCGCACGATATTAAAATGCTTCAGGACTGTCACAGGGGCTCCAGGAGCTGCTGCGCACGGCGCACGCTGCGGAGCAAAGGGATTCCCGGAGCAGCGGCGGGCACAGCTTTATTTACAGGCTGCAGCACAGCGCCGTGGAGCCCCCCCGGGCCCCCAGCACCGCGCCAAGACAATCTGACCCCGGCTCTGGAAACTCATCAAGGCTGTTAGGAAATGCTCCCGCTCTCCAGGGAGCCGGTTCCGCAAGATTAAAAACGGGAGCGTTCTGCGGAGTGCTCACATCCATACGGAGCGCGAGCCGCGGGGAGACAGCCAGCTAATGTATTCCCAGACAATTGAGACTCATTTCAATAAAACCACAATTAGACGGCAGCAAATGGCGGGGAGAGCAGCTGTTCCAGCACCAGGACACCCAACACAACACGCCCTGGCGCGGCGTGACACAGACAGGCTGGGAGCAAAGGCATCTCAGGAGCTCCTCCCGGGGCTGGAGCTGGGCTCTGGGTGCCAGGGGCCTCCTGATCCCAGGGACCTGCTCCCCAGGGACCCCACAGCCCCAAACCTGCAGAACACACCGGCAGGATAAAGACCCTCAGCTCTGGGAATGCACAACCAGCCTCAGTCTGCAAAGCCACCAGCATCCATCACCAGAGGAGAGCCCCACCAGGGGCTGGGGGAGCTGGAGCAAGGACACGTGAGACTGGGGAGGTTGCCCAGCATCAGAGCCCTCCAGTCTCCTGCTACCTGCAGCCCAGCCCAGCCTGCTGCCCACCAGCTCCTGTCACCCACAGCAGTGAGACCAAGCTCCAGGCAGGAGGGGCAGATTATGGACCCAGGGCCTGTGGAGTCAGGGGACCCCAGCCAGACCCTCAACCACTATGGGAAGGGGCACAGGAGACCAGAAAGGAGACCCCCAAGACCTCCACATCTCCAAAAGCACCTCAGGCCTCCCCTGCCCACAAGGTGACCCAGCCCAAGGGGCTTCTAATGGTCCCCTTCCCCCAACAACCCCCCAGTGCCCCTGAACTGGGGATCCACCTTGGAATCAGCCAGAGGCTGATGTCACCATTTCTTATTAAAAGCTGGGATTTTGCTCTACAATGGACTAGTTTTATGTTCCCATAAATCGCCAACAGTTAGCCAGATCCCCACAGAGCCAGGATCGATACCTGGCCGAGGGGAGAAAGTGCTGAGGAAGGAAAAGCAATACTCCAATTAGAGCAAAATTTAAGAGTCCAGGGGTAGGGGTGACAGTGCCTAATGTGTTACAATTTATTGACAGCCTCCCAAAGCTTGGGTTTTGTTCTGGCTCTCAGAGGCAGGCAGCAGCAGGGAGTCACACATTCACTCTATGCACCCTTGGTCCTGGCTGGCACAACCAGTAACCATTCCCATGTGGTTTGGCATCTCCAGACAAACACAGGGTGTTCTTGGCTCCTCTGATTCATCCATCAACAGGGGAGCCCCACTAGTGCCCCCTGAGCTGGCAGCAGCCGCCCTTCAGCCCATGGGACAGGTGGCAGCCAGCCCCAGACCAGGCCCTGGGGACACAGAGACCAAGGGGACACCTGATACTCCCCCAGTGGTGCTCCTCAGGGACACCCTCCCCCCCAGGGTGTCAGAAACCTGTGCCCAGCTCTGCAGTAGTCCAATCCCAGTTAAACACAGTGCAATCCCCGCCCAGGAGTGACATCTGGGAGCCCTGGGCTCCCCTCCCGACCCCGCTCTAAGCACTGCCGGGTCCTGCCCTGCCCCTCCCATGCCCCAGGTGCCTGCACGGGTCCTGCCCTGCCCCTCCCATGCCCCAGGTGCCTGCACGGACCGTCACAAAGTGGGAGGCAATGGAATTGAGCACTTGGAGATCATCAAGTGTTTTCCATGGACCTCTCACCCCCCACCCAGGTAGGCTGGAGGATGGCAGTGGGCTCTGTTAAATCCTGTGGCCAGAAAAACCCAGATGGACTGGAGAAATGTTGGCAAATATAATAAATACAAGTACATTAACTCTAATTCTGCGGAGCCTTTGGCTGTATTAATCTCTCTTTATTGTAATCACCTATAAATAAATGACGACCCCATGATTTAATATGACATCTGCCACCCCCATTTCTACACAGGATGAGGCAGTGCCTCTGGTACATGGCAGGGGTGGGACTTGTGTGCGTGAGTGGCAAGGGCAGCAACCAGTGCCCGGGGCTCAACTGCAGCTCACCATTCCCAGCAGGATGGATGGAAACACAGACCAAGGCTCCATGGCAGGGCCTGGCAGGGGCCATGCATCCCCCAAGGCCTGGGGACCCGTGTGGGCAAGGGGTGATGCAGCACAGCTGCTGATAAACACACCAACATCACCATTTCTGTACCACCACCAGGCAAGGGCAGATCAGGACAACCCATCTGGAGACTTGGGGAACAAGGGGATTCACTGACAACTTCCACTTGGGTGAGCACGAAGGGGCATGGGGCACACACTGATAAAGCTGCTCATCTGTGAAGCAGTCCCCTCCTGCAAAAATCTGCACAGAGGAGGAGAAAGAAAAAGAACCCCGAAGAATCAAAAATTGTGTTGAAAGGTGAGTTTGTGCAGCCCAACCCAGCCCCTGATGCACTGATCCAAGGGCTCACTGGAGCAGGAGAATCCGAGTCCCCAGTGGAAAGGCCCCCAGGAAGAGGCAGAGGGGCACGTCACCTTCCATCCTCCTGCCCAGAGGACACCCAGGATTGCCAAAGCCTTTCCTGCCCCGTTTGCCCTGAGACTGGGCAGCCCAGCAGGGGCTGGTGCCTGCAGCTGGGGCTGCTCTCCCAGCCCAGGGCTGGGACATGAAACAATCCAAGGACAGAGGTTTTCCATTCAGCACCCAGGAGCAGCAGCCTGTCCTCCTGCTTTGCTCCATATCCTCATCCTCACTGGGCTGAGCAGCAGGAGCAGCCCATCCACACTCCCATCTGGCAGACACACTCTCCTCTGTCTGGAGCCACTGCTGCACATCCTGCTAAAGGAAAAATCATCTTTAATTAGGACAGAGCTGGAAGAGCTTCAAGCCCCCAGTGTCTGGTGATGGCAGAAGCCCCTCAGGCCACCCCTGCCCTCAATACCTTTGGCCATGTTGTAGGAACGGGTGGCCTGAGGGTCTCCAGGAGGTGTGGGGATCTGGCTGGGGGTCTCCTGGCCCTAAATGCCATAGGACCTGGGTCCATGCATCCCTCCTGTCTGGAACTTGGCCCCACTGCTGTGGGTGGCAGTGGGCATGGATGGGGCTGGGGGCAGCAGGAGACTGCTCTGGTGCTGAGAAGCCCCTTCATGTGGGGGGCTGAGCGCTGACATGAGGCACGGATGGATGGATGGATGGATGGATGGATGGACAGGGAAGGCTCCCACCTCTGCCTGAGCAGGTGTGAGCCCTCAAACTCCAGAGAGGAACCAGATCCCATCCCCTGCCCTGGGGACTCACCAGCACACGGCTCTGGTGCAGATCCCACAGCCAGTCTCGGGAGCGTGGCCGAGCAGCGCAGGACCTGGACTGATGCTCTGTGGAGAGAGAAGCATCAGGAACAGCACAGGGGAAGGAGGAGCCCATGTGTCCCCTCCCCAGCACACAGGTCTGTGCCAAAGCCAGGCAGGCTTCTGGGCGTGGTTTGCCCAAAGGAGCCCTGGGGCACACAGGGAAGCTCCCAACTCCCCATTCCTGGGCAGGAACACGGCAAGGCTGAAGCCTGCAGCCTGGAAAAACGCTCACTCAGGCAGGATGCCTAGTAATAAATTTATTGTATTTTATTACATATTCCCCTTTTTGCACTTAATTCCAATTCCTCATATTCAAACTCTTCTTTCTGAAAGAAAATGATTTTTAACATAAAAATATAAATTCTGCATATTAAAAGTGCATACACCTCGAATAATAAAACATACAAATAAATAATAAAAGGCATTGACACAGTCTCATGCAGTTGTCCTCAAATAATTTAAAATTTATGGTACAATGTTCAACCCCAAGTAGACAGCCTGCTTTCCAATTACTGTACAGGTCAAAAACATTAAAATACAGAGGAGAATATCAAAGGTGTGGGAAAGCCCCACGTCCCTGTACCAGGTACAGTGATGTGACATGCAGTTTGAGAACTGTAGATATTCCAGTGTAAAATCTGACATTGTGTCCAGAAGAGAAACTGCATTTGCAACAGGACTTAAAATTCAATTTTAACCAATGGTGAGGCACAGGTGGTGAGCAAATCTGTACAAATTCATACTCGGAAGGCCACGGGACAACAACTGAGCCACTGGTGGCCTGGATTCCCTTGTGTCACCCTACCCAAGGCAATGTAGCACCTCCAAAGGGGTTATTGCACTCACAGATGCCACACGAGCCTGAGGCCGGCGCGTGTGCGCTGCAGGGCTGAGTGAGCTGGGACTGGTGGTCACACTTAGTTTTAATCTGTGTCTTTTAAAAAACACTGTTTGCAGATAAATTGAGTGCTATCACCTTTAAAAAAATAGAGTCCCAAAGCCTTTAGATTTAACACAGACATTGTACAAGTCTTCAGGTGCTTTTCTTTTACAAAATAAAGCTCTTAATAGTAACTGCTTTACGATGCTTTCGTTGAGAAAACCATGTAGGACTTTCATCTCACCACAGATTAAAACTAAATTTCAGTTCCCTCCACAGGTATCATTAGATACTGCCAAATTCTTTTGGATTAGTAGGCAAATGACAAAGATTCAAAAAAACCCAAACCGAACTAAAATTTAAAAAAAAAAAAAACCAACACCCAACAGTAAAATTATTTGGAATGTTGTTTCCAAACCTTCTCCATGGCAGCTGAGCAAGGGGAGGGCACCAAAGCTGCAGGGCCAAGAACCAGGAGGAGCTCAGGGACCTGCAGGAAGCCCAGGCCAGCCCTGGGCAGCTGCCCTGGCCGGTGGCACACACGGCTGCCCCGGGGGACCTCCTGTCCAACAGGACACGGCCCAAACCCCAACAGCACAGGGTCCTGGAGCACGGCCAGGCAGCCCAGCCGCTCCCCCAGAAAGGCAGGCAAAGCCCCAGAGCAGTCTGGGCAGCAGGAGGCCAGCTGGGAACTGCTCCCCTCACAAGGACGCTGGCAGCAGCCCCCTGTGCCCACCTGCCTGCCCCTCCTCACAGCCCCCTTCCATTACATGCAACGGCAGGCCACAACCCTGAGCAGGCTGCCCTGCTAACTAAAGGAAAAACAACACAAAAGAGAAATCAGTTTGTTCTCATTTCCCTGCTCCGATCCCTCTAACCTTACATTACGCTCCAGCCTTGTCAGTAACGCAGAATCCTGCAAAGGAAAGAGTCAAAGATGTGCAAAGGAAGCAGGAACCCAGGGCCATGCTCCTGTGTGCCAGCAGCAGCTGCACCGTGAGGCAGCAGCACAGACTCCAAGCGGTGCTTGGGAGCGGCTCCGAGGCCGGGCACGCCCCGGCTGGGCTGGAGGCTTGCATAGTTAGTAGGGACATGCATCGGGGACAGCAGGGCCATGCAAGCTGCCTCGCACGCAGGGAAAGGGCTGCTCATGCTCCAGTTTCGGCTTCAGAAAGCAAAACCCCTGCAGCGGCGGCGGATGAGGGCACTTGCAGTGGGAGAAGTGCAATTAAGCTGCTAGCTTTCTATCCTAAGCATCTTGTTTTTATTAATCCGTATTTGATAAGTCTGAAAGGGTTAACAATTTACACACTCAAAGTGAGACACAAGTTACAGAGAACTGCGGGCACCAAATTGTCTATCAAATGTGATTAATACAAATAAAAGGTGCCTCTTCCATACACGTCATTGAAAATGTGCTTATAACTTGACTACTACTAAACACTATCCAAAAGACACAGCCCAAAAAGGGTAAAAAAAAGTCTCTAGGTGAGTCTCCTGTAGGAATTGAGCACTGGAATGAAGGCGCTGCTCTCCTGCGCCCAGAGGGCCAATTCCAGGAGCAGGAGCAAGTGGCAGACCAGGGACGTGGGGCCAAACACAAGTCACACTCCGGGCGACTCCAACCCGAAGGCAGCTGGAAACACAGTGCCTGAACACCTGCTCTGCCTTGGAGCTCACCTGTCAGGGAGCACTGCTGGGCCTCCCCCTTCCCAGGCATTTCCCATCACCATGAGGCACACCTTTGCTTCCAAGACCCCAGCAGGACGGTCCCAGACCCCGCCATCCCCAGATAGGCAGGGCAGGACAGACTGGTAGCAGCTGCTCCCATTGCACTCAGACGCCCATGACACTTCCAGGCCCTACATGCCACCACACAGGGGAGGTGGAGGTCCCTGGGCAGCAGCAACCTCTGGGAGATGGCAGAGCCCACCTCCCCTACCGCCACGAGTGCTTCTGATGGCCAACAGGAACTTTAGGACACGACCATGTACATGCAGCTGCTCCAGAATAGCCTCAAGCCATTGCTGCTTGAAGGATCCATATGCAAAGCCACACTGGTGTTGGCATCTAGGACTTGGCAGATCCCTCTCTTGAGTGTTCCCTGGTACCGTGCCTCATCCTGGCAGCTGGACAACACAATACCATGGACAGGAGTTCCTACACATGAAAGGGACAAGAGATAAATCTGCTTTAAAGCAAGGAGAGAAGACTGATGATTTTTCCCCAAATCCCTTTAAGTAGGGTCTGTAATAACCTACATTCCATTTCAGAAACATTTATCCTACTTCACTGATGGAGTCATGACTTTAACAGCGACAAGGCTTTGACTAACACTCCCAGTGAACACTGTTTCCCAGACCCAACCCTCCAACCCTCTCCCGTGCAAGGAAGCTCATTTACTACTGAAGATGTGTGACACCAACAAGCAGAGGAGTGACATGAGTGGCTGTTCCCAAGGGGGCCCTGATGCAGAGCAGACACAGACACGGAGCAGGGACCAGACTCCCCAGACTGCACACACACACTGTGACCTTTTGCCTGGCACATGTCTCATGTCCCACATGAACTCTGGTGCATCCTGGTAAGTCAAACCACTTTGCCTGAGGACACCCCAAGCCAAGCCCTCCTGAGCAGAAAACCCACCAGGGAAGCAGCATCCCACCTGCTCAGAGACAAGAGTACCGTCAGTGCAGCCCCTCCTGCCTACTCACTCTGCAGAGCTAGGAGCCTGTGCACCAGCACTGATGTTCCAGAGGGACACAGAAATCCAGTCTGGCAGCATAAAGAGAGCAGACAGTGCTGGAGCTGGCAGCAATTAGCATCAGGAATTATGGAGAATGTGCAGAAAGAGAGTGAGACTGGCATCTCATGGGATTGCAGAGGTTCAGCTACTTTTATCAGCTGCTGGAATACAGGACCTCCATCCCCCTTCTACCCAAATGAGAGCTTCAAGGACCATTGTCTTGCTCTAGATACAAACATTGAACTGGTGCTCAGCTAAAATATGGGTTTGGACATGGCTTCAAATTCCCTTCAGTCACGCATGCAGCACAGGAGCAAAACCACCTCAAAACCCACACACCAGCTTCCAGTTTAAACTCCTTCAGTGAGTGCTGACATGAAAAAACCCAAGTCATTTGATAAAAATAACCTTTCACAAATGTCCATGGTAAAATGCACAGAAAGTAGTTCTGTCTATTAAAAGATCCCAAACCGAGTCAGCATAAGCCACCGGAATTACATTCTTGCTCGAAGAGTTGTTACAAGAGAAGAGCCAACACAGTGTAAGACCTTAATACAGATAAAACCTTAAACAAATACTTCAACATCAACATTTCAGGGAGTAATTTAAGTACTACAATGTGAAGCAAGTCTTATCTGCTCTGCTGGATATAACAGAAAATAATCCAAGAATAATCCAAGTCATACATTTCAGAAGCAAGCAATGCAATCTTTGCTTCTTGTTGCTGCAATAAATGAGACTGAAACAATGCCCGGGGGAAGGAATGCATTGAGGGGACAGTTATGTTGGAACAGTCAGGGCATTGATGACACGTGCAGGCTGTGGGCACTGCTGGGGCACGTGAAGGGGATGCAGCAGGACATCACCAGGACTCTGCAAGGGTTACATCACAGGTGGGCTCATCCCCACACACTGACCCCAGCTCCATGGCACTCCCAGCTCAGCCCCACACACACTCCAAGGCACCAGCTACCCCCAACCCTTCCCTGCCAAGCTTGCTGCAGGTGTGTGGTGAGCACAAAACTGATCACAGAGCAGCAAGGTGCCCAGCAGACCTGGAGACAAGGCTGCCTGCAGGGCGAGCAGCACCCAGCAAGGGAGGTGGCACAGCCCAGTTTGTTATGCTGACGGGACAGAGCACACGTGTCCCGGGCCCCAAGCTGTGCCCGGAGAAGCTCTGCCACTGGACTGGACAGGCACAGACCTCGCTCAGCAGAGAGCGTGCCCAGCACATTGCCCAGCTTGTCACAACCTACATGACAGGCTGTGGACATAAAGGATATGCAGCACAACGATTAAAAACTCATGGAATTTAAAAAAAAAAAAAAGATTACACCACATATATGTAAAAGGACTTAAGAAATCCACCTTAAGAGGAACCTTACAGAACTTGAGGAATCTCCCCTGTAAGAAGGGCATGTAAACAAAGACATCAGTAGATGTAGTGTTTTGACCCTGATGGAGGCTGTCATCCAAACAAGAAGGGGAACCTTCCACTGAGGGACATGTGGCAGCCCGACCCATGGGGAGGGGACAAGCATGCCAGAGGGAAGAACATACAGCGCTCTGGAGAACAGGAAAACTGCTCTGGGGGTTTGGGTACAGCCCCTCCAACCCACACAAAGGGGCCTGTCAAAGCATGCTCACAGAGGGCAGGACAACACTTGATCTAAACATCACCCCTAGAGATAATGGAGGCTTAATTACACCACTATGACAAGGGTCTGAGCACATAAGGAAATGCTTCCCAGGAGTTTGAACAGGGGCATCCTGACAGCATCATGGCCATCCAGGTGTGCTGACATAACTCTCCCATGGCACTGCTTCCACAAGACGAGCTGGCCAGCAGCTGCTGCCCAGGGATTTCTTCTGTTGTTTAGCACAGCGTTTCAGAAGAAAGTAGTTAAACAGGACAGGGTAGAGGTTGCCTTAGGTATGGAAAAAGCAAAACTCTTCATAGACACAGCAACAAAAACTGCAGGTTACATTTCATACTTCCTGGTGTTGGAATGCAAAAATGAATAAACCTATTACACAGATGCGCACAGAGACACACAGGTACCTTTCTGTCCGTCACTAATGCTAGTCCCTCCTATACTGGCTGAGTATATACCTGAGAAACAACATTAGTGTTGAAATATTGCCCTTTAGAAAGCTTGAAAATGGAAGGGAGCAGGGAGAGAGAGTTGAGAGCAGAAAGAAGCGACAGTCTCTCCAGTTTCCTTCGCATCCTCCACAGCTCAGAACAAGGCCATACACCAGTGTGGACACAGCCCACTCAGAACAAGACCAAAGGAATATCAGTTCACAGCTCTACAAAGCACACTAGTGTCAGTACAACTGGGGTTCGGGTCCCAACCCTCAAATCTGAAGAAAGTTGTTGCACTTTCAACAGAGACTCCTGTACAAGTGCTATGGGACAGCTGCATTCATGTTCAACAATGACTCCAGCTAGGCTACTCGCACCAGTGCTGGCTGCCTGTGGCTATTTGGTTTGATGGCAGAATCAAAGGCGCTTTAACAACTTGCAGTTAACTTCTCCTCAAAACATACATTAGGCACATGAACAAAAAACAAGAGCTCAGAATAAATTAGCTTCTCAGCAGAAGAAAAGACACCTGGATTGCAGCATTTCACTGAGGTTCCAGAGAAGGCCGTACAGACACCTGCATGCTGGAAGGTAATTTCTTCAGCGGCTTGTCAGCAGACTGCTTGCCACTGGAAGGAGGAGACTGGACTCCGGGATCTAGCTGGGAAGACTTGGACTTGCGACTGGATAGCAGAGAATGTTTGTTAGATGTGGCATCTTTTGAGACAAGTTTTTCTTTTGTAGTAATGTTGGCATTGGTTTGAGAGGCTGGTGGGACAGCACCTTTCTCTGGTTTGTCCTCCAGCACATTTTTACTGCCTGACTTGGAACTGACACTCCCTGTCTTTTTTGAAAGCATCGTTGTCTTCCCCAGGTCTGCCGACCTCCGTGTCTCCTTCTGCCTTAAGGCTGATTTAAAGAAAGACAAACCCTTCTCTTCTGACTTACTGTCCCTCTTCAACCCAGAACGCGCCCCGACGTTTGGGGACCGCAGGTTGGCCATGGAGGAGCTGCGCACGTGCTTGCTGTCCCCTGCCCTGCTGTCACTCCTGGAGTGGCTGATGCGTGGGGAGCTCGTCCTGGAGCTGCTGGTAACGCTCGTTTTATCCGACCCCAGGCTGATCTTGGAGCCCTCCCTGCTGAGGCTGCGCTCGGAAGTCCGGCTCTTCCCAGAGGAAGAGCCCTTAGTCAATGAGCCTGATGGGGTTTTCTTGGCAGCTGTGGAGGATGGAGAAGAACCTGACTTCTGCTTCTGTTGAGCTGATGGGACAGATGCCTCCAGGGGCTTCGTGCTGTGGTCCTTCCTAGCCTGAGTGGGAGCAGGAGACCCGTGTCGCCCACTGACCCTAGAAGAGTCTGTCTTACTTCTAGACCGGGAAGCTTTCTGAGAACTCTTCAGTGGAGGAGAAGAGTGAGAGACTTTGGTCTCTTGGGTAGCTGAGACTGTCCTTCCCTTCCTCAAACTTTTATCTGGCTCAGAAGCTCCTTTGGAGCTGTGACCCTTTTTAGGGGTGTCATGTGCCTTCTCTGCAGCCAGCCCTGTCCCAGCTGGGGCTTTCACCTCCTTCACTGGGGAGCTGTCCACAGAATCACTCTGGTCAACAAAGGCGATTTGATTGTTGTTATCAAAAGGGTCCAGAGCAGGGTGATTCCTGTCTGGCTGCACAGAGCTTTTACCATACCCATCTGAAAGGTCTGAGCTAGATGTCCTTACAACGGACTCTTCCCTGAACGCCCCCTCCATGACAGCCAAAGGGGCTCTGCGAGCTGTCCTGTGCTCTCGCCGGCTGCTGTCACAGGGCTCCAAGTAGCTGCTAGAGAGATTCCTCAGGCTGCCAAAGCACGAGGTGGAGACTTTATCATCAGCAGCTTCCCCAATCTTCTCCAGAGTGGAAGCAGAGGTATGTACTGGGGAATCTCCAGAGAAGCGTGATGGGGAGTTGGAGCGGAACTGCAGTTTTGCAGAGAGTGACCATGAGGGCCTGACACCATTTTCACTCACTGCCAGTGGGCTGGTGACAGAGGATCTGGATGACAAGCTCTGACGCTGGACACTCCTTACAAATGGTCGAGTTGAAAATCCTCCTGCAAAGCAAGTGACAGTCTCAATGGGAAGGCTGCAGCTGGTTTACTCCACCAACCCACATTTCCCCATGCAGCCAAGCAGCCCACCCACACCACACCGTGTCCCCATGCAGGCTGCAGGCACAGCTTCTTGCACAAAAGCTGAATGAGGAATCCAACAACTGTTATTTGCTAGAGGTCACCCAGGAGTAACTCTCTGTAGCCTCTAACTGATAACTCAGACTCTTCTCTCATCCCTGAGCAGCAGGAGATCAAACACAAGGTTTGCACATCAAAAGTCCTTGAAACTGGCAAGATCACTAACTAGGATTATGATTCTGTATTAAAGAATATTTCTCAGAGCATTCTGCAAAAGGCAAAGTAGGATTCCTACCTCTAGATCAAGTGATGTAATTGCATTTAGAAATGCTAAACACAAGTATTTTAGAAGTGTGACTTCCATAGCCCGACCTGACAGCTGTCACAGCATGGCAGCAGGGACATCTCCACACCAGCTTCCAGCCCTCACTGACCCATAAAGCTCCACATTCTCAGAAGTTACAAGGCAATGTGTGGAAGAACCAAGCAAAGCCAGGAACTGAACAATAACTTGCATACGTGAGTGAATTTCCATCTCCCTCCCTCCCTGGGACCATCCAGCAGCACAGCAGCAGGCAATTAGTGCCTCTACTAAATCTGTCAGCACTGTGTCAGCCAACCTGCAAAGGTGATGCAGTGAGACCCAGAGAGAACACAAGCACAAGCAGTTCCTGACTGAGAGGTTTTTTTGATGGCATTTGCTTTCTTTGAAAGGTTCCTGCCCTGTTCTCCTCCAGTCTTTCATATGGGACAGAAGCCCACCTGTGCTTGCCTCTCTCAGCTGCTGGAGTTCCAGTCCCTTGCAACCACAGATTTTGCAGCTGCTTTAGTGAGGATCCCGCAGCAGAAAGACAAGCAGCCCAGTTTTCCCCCCAACAGAGATACACACCATCATCTTCACTCCGTTCCCCAGCGAGCTCCACGGACTCGGAGAGCGAGGCGAGGGAGGTGCGGCGCGAGGAGGCGGCGGAGGCCACGCTGGGCTGCTTGCTGCCCGGGAGCCGGCTGACCCAGTGCTCGCACAGCGACGAGCTGGTGGAGCCTGCAGGGACAGGGACACGCAGGGCACAGCTCAGCAGCAGCTGCACACGCACACCCCTGGCGGCCCAGGGTGTCAGGTACTGCTGCACTGCTCTGCTCACTGCGCCTGAGCCCGCAGCTGGCCCTGCTGGCCCCAGCATCCAGACGCTGCCAAGGGAACGGGGCTTTACTGTTACGGACCATTTGTGGCCAGAGTAAGAAGACAGAACTGCACTTGGGCCAGTGTGCTGTGAGTACCAGCACGCAGGCAGTGGCGGCATTTCAGCTGCCACCCCAATGCCACAAAGATCTTCTTTTCTGGGAGCAGGTCACCAAGCCTGCACCTGCCCACAGCTCACCCTGGATTCCATCAACACATGCACTACTGGTGCCTCCTTGGGACTGAGGGAAGGAGCGAGTCACGATTTGATGTCCTGAGCTCTGAGCAGTCACCTGTGGGGGCACAGGGGCTTCCCCATCTCTGCAGCCTCCCTGCCAAAACTGCCTTAGCAGAAGAGGTGGAAAGTTCCCATGGCCTCTGGCACACGGCCATAGACTCAGACAAGCCTTGCTGAGTTCTGGGACACAAGAGTGGAGGTTTTAGCAGAGCTGGGTAGAAAATTCTCCAGAAGGACAAACTGCATGAAAGACAACTTAGAGCCACCCCTGGACAGTGCCAGCAGGGCTTACCTGCCACCGAGCTGTTGGCAGACCACGAGGGGATCGCTGTGCGTCGCTGGTAGAACAAGATATAAGCAGTCTGCTTGCAGACTTCACTTTCAGACAGTTGCTGAACTTCACTGTCATCGAAGCAGTACCACTGGCCATCAACAGAATTCTTGCAATACGCTAGGAAATAATAACACATTACTGTAAGACTCCCTCACTCCTACTGCTCCCAGGTTTGCTGTATGATATTTAACATAACCTTATCTGCTATGATGGACCCGGAGGACAATGCGAGGAACAGATTTATTCTTGCATCATCTTCCACTCTGACCAGCAAGATGGAAGCCTGAGGCTGCCAGAACACAATAAACAGCTTACATTCCAGGACTTTCTTTGTCCAACATGACTGCTCAGAATAGAACATCATTTGGGATGGCTACATTCACTTCACCTTCTGTAACTTGTGACACTGCTCCCATCTGTGACTCCCTTTCTGACTTCATACAGAAATATAACCAGTTTCTTTGTGAAAGGCTCCACCACAGACAGCATAGCAGGACACTTACCTGTATAGTGTCCCCCTTGCATGGTGCCATGGTGGTTGCAGACAGCATACAGGTCATAGATGTAGTCCTCAGGATCTCTGCCAAGGCCATAAGGTTTCCTCCAAGGTGACCAGTGTGATGGCAGGCTCCAGCTGCTCTGGCTGCGTTTCACAACGTGAGGAGTCATGTCCAAGCCACTCAAAGGAAATTTAACCATGTTCTGGAGTTTCATCCTTCGGTCTCCTTCCTGTGTAGAGAGAAGAGCATGAGCTGCAGAGGCCAAGGCCACCACGCCTGGGAAAACCCCAGGTGAGGAACACATAGGGCAGAATGGCTGCTTCTAAAGAGGGGAGTCTACTCACATCACTCAGCAGTCCTCCAGCAACACTACAGGCACCCTTACCTGTCTAAACCTTTTGAGATGTATGATGAGAACATCAGGTAAGGTCCAGAGGCTCAGTGTGATGCTACCCTGCTGCAGTTGTTTACAGTGTGGGCATCGCCATGCATCATCTGGGGCAAGCTACAAGAAATAGGCAGGAGTGGGTATAGGTTTTCAAATTCCGAGGCAGTTTGCACCACACCACTGCTCCTCTGCTGTCCCAAGCTCAGTGCAGACACTGACCCCTCTGCCTCATCTCCCTCCAGCATTTGTAAGCTCACTGGAAATGCAAGGCTCCTAATGATGCTTTTCAAAGTGACCAGCAGAGACATGTGTGCCTCATTCAGGAGGCACTTCCTGCTGCAAGGCAGAATTCAGCCAGTGCTGCTGTGCAGAGGACCTTTTTGAACCTTATAAACACCAGTGCCTTGGAAGCAGAGAAGAGGGAAAAGGGAAAACCAAGGCAAAAAGCAAGCAGGCTCAGCAGCCTGAAAAGTATTATCACAAGAAAACCAGCAGTAGAAAAAAAGCAGGGAAAAAAAAAAAAAAAAAAAGAAAAAAATCAGAACAGAGAGAAGAAAGGTGTATTTGGATGTCCCCTCTGTCACCTCACTGCCCCCTGGGAACTTTCTTTCTCTGTAGTCCCAACAGCACAGAATTACACACTGAAGACTCTCCCTCCCTCAAGCCTCCCTCCACAGCCCAGTGCTCAGAGAACTCAGTAGCCACAGAGATTTAAGCTGTCAAACAACTCTTCCCTCACCTCTGAAGAAACCAACAAGAGGCTCCCAAATTATTACAGCTCAGTTCTGGGTGCAAAGACTACCTCCAGACAAGCCATTTGTACAGCAAATCAGAGACTGCCAAAGGAATTCAGATGGCTCCCATGTGCCAGGCAAGGGCCAGGTCAGAGCCCTCTCTAGCCTGCCTGTGGAACACCATCACTCCTGTCTCTTCAGCCTCACACAACGAGCAGAGCCAGAGCAGGGGAGCAGCCACATCCCTGCAGAATTGAGCTTGCTGGTCACTGTGCTGCTGTTCAAAGGGGTGGCACTCAGTGGGGGCTGCCTGAACCCAGCCCTGCTCAAGCTTGGGAGCACACAATTGCTCCAGGACACTCCCATGAAGCCACATTGTCCTAACCTTTTACAATATTTGTAATATTTCACAGAAGGAAATTGCCAAAGAGAGGACTAAGTTCTTGTACCAACATCTGGGCAGCAAAGACCCAGCAGCAGGACCTCCCACAACCTTCTCACTGCAGAGGAACTCCGTTACCAGCATGGATAACCAGTCTTGTGTTACAAATCTATTCTCCTGTCACAAGAAATAAATGTTTGCAGAAAAGAGCTGCTCTGGAATGAGGGAGTTCCTGCAGTATGTGAACAAGCCAGAGTACACAGTCTGTATCTACCTGTTCCTCTTTGGTGTACAGTTGGAAACACTGAGATAAAGTGCAGATCTGAGGTTGAT
The DNA here is from genome assembly GCA_013400275.1 of Rhadina sibilatrix. NCBI lineage: Eukaryota > Metazoa > Chordata > Aves > Passeriformes > Phylloscopidae > Rhadina > Rhadina sibilatrix. The sequence continues at coordinate 458,307 of VWYO01016658.1, forward strand.
GATGAAGCTCTCTCTGCTGGCGGACGCTTTCAGAGTCTGGAATATATTCCTCTTCTGTATTCACAAACAAGCTGCATCAGGGAGACACCACATTTACCAGCACATTCCCTTGCTCCCCAGGCTGTCCCTGCAGACAGGGGCTGGTGGAGTTTGAGTGGTCTCATGTTTGCTGAAGAACACACAGTTCACACAAGCAAGCTGCATGCAGCAATTGTGAGGTGAACACAGTTTAACGTTTTTTACTTCATACTTACTAATCTTTAGTTTCTTTGTCCCATTCTACCACTAATTTCACATGAGCGGTTCCCCCCTGTCCGCATGACTTCAATGCCCTGCAGAGAGCAGCAGATATAAGTCAGACCACCCCTCAATCCAAAGGCTACATTGTTTTCTACACGCAGGTAATTTCTCTCCACAAGCCTTTCATCCTTCCTCCACTCCTACAGATCAAGTTTGCAAAGGAGTAAAAGGAATTCACACAGCAAAACACTTGGCAAAGCTGGTAAATGCCTTCACCCAAGTATGCGAGTTCTGTAAGGCAACACACACCTGTCACAGAACAGGCATTTACAACCATTTCAAAGAATAACAGGCACAAGAAAAAAAATAAAAACAGTGGGAGTAATATTTTCATTCTGTTCTCCATTTCCAGGGAGATTCTGTCATGCCATCTCCAGATGGCATGACACACAGCTGAGGTATTCTCACACAGCTTCCTGAGAATGTTCCCTCATTTCCCTGCTCCTCATGCCTCTGCAGTCCATTCCTGTTCATTTCTGCATGGTTAACACCGAGTTCCCAGCTAACACACCTCTCTCCACCCCTGGGAAGCGCCCAGCACCCGAGGGCCAGCTCACCTTTCCACTGTTGGGTGGCAGAGGGGTCGCTCCTCCTGAGGTAGCAAGTATGTTATGCCCACAACACTGACCACTCGCAAGCTGAATGGGCAAACCTGCATGAGAGAGAACAGGGACCACCTCAGTGGCTCCAACCCAGCCTGCCCACATGCAAACTGCTCTCAGCACTGGCTGACAAGGACTTTACCCTAGAACATGTTTGATATGAAAAGCAAATGTACAAGGGTCTCAAATACACCTGTGCCAATGAGCTGACAGAGGGCTGAGGTACAGCAATGGAACCTGTACATCCAACAGCTCCTCTCTGGTGACCAGGGAGGACATTTGTCTCACCTGCAAGCAGGCTGCAGGCCGCAGGAAATACTGCATCTTCTCCAGTATTTCCTTCTGCAGAATATCCCAAGCAATTGTTTTTTCCAAGTGCAACACAAAGGGCAAGCCAAACCTATGGGAATGAGAAGCATTTGAGGAACAATTAAAAGATTATCCTCTTCAGCAACTGGAACCCCAAACTACATGGGAGAACCTCATGTGAAGTTTTGTGAAGCTTCAGAGGCTGAGGCAGCTCTCAGGCTACATGCCTTTGCCACGGTTGTTTCTCACTTCTCTCCGTCCCCTCATTTTCATTCCAATTTAAAATTCCCACCCATAACAGGATCTGGTCAAACATGCTGCTCTCAAACCAGACAAAGGTGGTGTATCCTCCCAACTGGGCTGCATTTGTTCCTTTACAGTAATGCAATACCTGAAGTTCACCAAAATTAGAAATATTTTGCAGCACTCATTAATGCTTTTCCACCAACATGCTCTTTAGCACCTGATATGAGCTAGGGATGCAAGCTGCTGCTCCTTCACTTGGAGCCTGTACTACAGGAGAGTAAAATCCAGGTCAGTTTAGGAAGCAGCCAGAAGAGTAACTCCAACCATGCTGCTGCCAGTCACCTTTTGCTCTGCTGTCCAGTGCACGCTCTGTTACACACCAGCAAGACAATCTTGTCATTTGCTGCTAGTTTAGGACAGGACTGTTCCAGTTTTCCAGACTTCACCGCTCCTTGAGAGTAAGCTATTGTTCGGGAGTGCTCAGTGCCACATTTCAAGTTATTCAGGTTATTGTTCACATGTATTCCTGAAAAATTAGAAGAAAGGAAACACTTCATTATGTCATTTGCCTTTAGTGCCCTGATGCCCCCCTCAAGAAGCCCTCCTTGGGCTACAGAGCAGCAGGTCAGTATGGAATCAGGAGCATTTTCATCCCTTGTACAAAGGCTTCAAAGAGAACTACCTTTCACAGTGACTGTTTCTTTAGAGAAGGACATTATATGCAAGTGCTCCCCATCTGATTTTTCACAGCAGGTTGTGCAAGCACTCACAGTTTTCAATGCCCGCAAGAAAAACTGAAGTGCCAGGAACCCAACTTGTTATTTTCAATAATAAAATTTGCCTTTGATTACACTCCATCTGCCCAGGACACCGTGATTCCTTTTCATTCAGGGGACATGCAGAGGCTGAGGAGTTTGAGCTTGGAAAGAGAAAGCGTTTGTTCATTCCTGAGACTGTTTATTCATCACTAGCAATCTGATTTTAAATAACACAATTTCAGTGGCTTCATCTGGTCCCTAGCAGGGCTTTAAATAAAGCCTGACAAGAGATTTCACATTAAGCCAGCCTGGCCAGTAGCATCTGCCCTGAGAAGAGGCAGAAAGGAGTGTACAACACTGCTTGATAACCTCCCAGCTGACAACATTATTAAATCTTCTGGAATGAGCCTGGACAAAGTCAGAGCTGAAATCAATACACCAGATCATCAACAGCTTGTGGGACTCATTCTTTTCCCACACAAACCTCCCTCACCAGTCACTTGAGGTAGGCATTAAGCGGAGTTATTGACTCACCTCTCTGACTGAGGATGCCCTCAGGCCTGAAGATCTCTGGGGTCTCAAAGGCAAAAATGCAGTCGCTCTCGTGGATGGTGTCCAAGTCGTCGGTGTCGCAGAAGGAGCGATGGAACCCATCGTAGTACATCTCTGTCAGCACAATCTGCAGGCAGCAGAAGCAAACAGAACCCATCAAACCACCTGCTGTTTAGCTCAGTGCCCCATCTCTCAGCTGGCATTTTCCTGCTAAGGGATGGCACTCCTCAAGACATCCTGTCATCAACCAGGAGCTAGGAACAGGGAAAAGGACAGCCATAAATGAGAAGCTGGGGTAAAAGCAACATATGGAAAGGTTTTGATGGAACTCAACAGCTTTCCTGAAACTCTTCCTACAGAGGAACTCGCTGTAGGTGCCCAGTGGTTGTCTCACTGCCAGGATGCACAGACCACCACGGGGTCAGGCAGGTCTGCACACTCCATTGAGGGCTATTCCAGCACCACTAGGATTCAAATAGCCAATGCACAGGGAAAAGCATGATCCAGATTTCCACCACTACCTTGCCTCCCTGTTCAACCATGGGCAGTGAATTTCGATTCCTACATATCCAACAAGGGAAAAAAGCCTCCACTCTCCCTCCCTGTGCAGGGAGGGCAGAGAGGTGAGCAGCCCAGCCCATTACCTGCTCCGAGGGTATCTTGGTTTCCGAGGAGACAGCCTCCCGCAGCCTGGCCACGGTTCCGGAGATGGGCACGGCCACGCCGATGCGCATGCAGTGCGAGCACTTGCCCTGGTACACCACGGTGACGTAGAGCGGCCTGTGGAAAGCATGGCAGCACTGCCAGGCTGGGCTGAGCCCCTTGGGACTGCCTGCAGCAGCCTCAGCCCAGCCTGGGCACATCCAGGCTGCCCGCCAGGTACAGGGCCCTCCTGACTGTCCAGATCCACCTCACGCTGGAGCTGCTGCGCTCAGCTGCAGCCAGACAAGGGTGTTTGATTTACAGACTCCTTTCTCACTACATGGCCTGGTGTTACTTGCTCCCACAAGCAGAACATCTTAAACAACTACCCACAACGTTAAAACCAGAACTGTCTGTGAGAAGGCACTCAGTTTTCCAACAGGGAGCCTGTAAGGAAGCTTAGGACAGTCAGTATCAGACAGCACCTTGAAGTACTTGGAGAGCTGCTGCTGGGAACAGGCTGCCTCTCAGGCCCCTCCAACAGCAGCCAGCAGCACTACTGGGGAGAGAAGATGGAGGGGACACCTTCCCTGGGCCCACTCAGCCTCCACTTAGTGGTGAAGCATGGGTTTCCAAAGCAAACATGACAGAGCAATGTTTAATCTGACCTATCATTACTCTTTTCCGTTGCTTCTGGAACCTACACAAGTTTTCTGGATGCAAACACCAGGTGAAGGAGTTTATTTATACCACAGGTAGTTTTGCTGTGCCTCTCTATCTTCACTATGAACACTTTATCTGGATTTTTTTTCCTCCCCTGAAGCTTTTTTCTTTATTTGCATCAGCTATCTTTCAAAAAGCAGAACATTTTTCAGGAAAGATTTTAACTTCAATTGTTGAAATTGGAGCAATCAGTGTGGCTCTTCTGAAAAAACAGTGTGTTTCATCCTTTTCCCTTTTTTAATTTTAAAATGCTATAAATCAAGTGAAAACCAAAATATTTTGGTTATGGGAAGCAAAGACTTTTCCTCCCAAAATTAATTCTATAGGAAGGATAGTTTCTGAAACAAGTAAAAGGCTCAATTTTCCATTTTACCTACAGAGCAAAACATTCAATCCCCATATGGTCCTATCTATCTTTTTCAATGACTTCTCAGAAATTTTGCTGGTATTGCCTTCCTGCTGCAGCAAATCCAGCAGCACGACATGCAGGGGCAGGAGGCAAGGAAGGCTGTGCTCAGGACAGCTCCGTACCGAGTGTGCGGCAGAGGGATCGGCAGCGAGATGCACAGGAAAGGGTCAAAGGTGTTGCTCTGCTTCTGGCAATGAGGGCACGTCAGGGAGGACCTGGGACAAACATGGACAACAGGGTACAGTTACACCCCACTTCACTGGGAATGTATAAACCATCAAATCCCATATTCACCAACAGTAGGTCCAACGGGAAACCCTGGAAGAGTTTTGCCTTTGGAGAGAGGTGAGGTGACAGGACAGGGACAAAAACAGTCAGCACTGGTGTGCACACAGGTCTTATGAAGGAAAGAGTCCATTCTCATCCTCCAAAACTCCACTCTCATTCAGAATCAATCTGCACCTTACAATGGCTTTGTGTCTTAGATCAGGCTTAAGGTTTCTCCTTTGCACAGCAAAAGTTGGCAAATACTGGGGAGAAAGCCCAGCAGTTATAATTCTTACAGCAGTACAGGCACAAGCCATCAAGAAACTCTGGTGATACAGCTGTTCTCTTCCAATAGCTCTGAAATTAGAAAGCTCTCTTCCCAGAAAGTAGGGAAACTCAAGGAAAAGTCTTGAAGGGACAGTAATAACTTCACCTCAGGATTCCCAAGTGCCAGATGACAAGCACTCTGCACACACTGGGGATCCCTAACTCCCAGGCACCTCTAGATCCTGCCATGGGCTCTTCCCTCTGCCAGTCAGGGTCAGCCCCACAACACTAGGCTTTCCTGAGCCTTTGCTCATGAACCACTGACTCACTTTCAGGATGCACAAGAACAGCTGTGGTGGTTCATGCTGCAGATTTACACAGAATACAGTAAATCTGAAGCAATGAAAATCTTTCTTTCCTAGCGCAAGGTCTTAGCTCAGGATGAATTCAGAAACAGCTGTTAACACAACGACACCAGTCCCAACTGTACTGGGAGCTAGTGTCAGTTTAGAATTACACTGGGGTCACCCGTACATTCAACAAACTTACAAAATACCATACCTGTACTGGGCTTGAAAGAGTTCCTGCACAAAAGTGCTACTGATGGGAAAGGCTGGGCCTTCAAGCAGCACATCATCCTCCAGCGGTGGCTGAAAGAGAGGAACAAACTTTGAGGCACACCCAGGTGTGGGGGCTACACCAAGCAGGTGGCTCCAGAATGCCAGTCAAATTTTGCCTTCCTTAGCCAAAATCACTGGAAAAATGCCACAAGCGTTTTTAAACTACCAAGCACCCTCTGCCCCAAGGGGTGGGCATGCAGGAAGGCAAGGAGGGCAGAGCAGCCCAGGGAAGGGCACGGGGCTCACACCTGACAAGGTCAGGTAGCCCCCTGGTAACACCTGCTGGCTATTGCAGAGCCACTCAAACAGGGCTGCCTCAGGGAACACTTGCCAGGGATTAGTGGAACAGCTGTTCCCAGGGCAGAAACAAACATTATTTTATTGATCCATCTGAACTACTGAAGTTGAGAAGTCAATGGGGAGAACTACTTTAAAAGGAAAGGTTGTGTGCAAAGTTAGCCTCCCACATTGTCTCCCGGCATATCCCTTACCTTCAGTGGAGGCATGCCACCAGAATTCACCACGTTGTTCAAATCCTCGTGGACTCTGTCGAGGAGCCAAAGCAGGAACTCCTGGGCATCGTGCTGGGCGTTCCCACGGTACTGCATCGCGTTCTTGGACACGATGTTCTGTGGAGAGAAGAGACAGTGCAGCAACAGCTGATGCAGCCCTGAGGCCATTCCATCCACCTACCCCTGCCTCACAGCATCTGACACTGCTGCCCTCATGAAATCTTCTGTTTGTTCAAGCTGAAGCAAAACAAGAATTTAGTCTCTTAATGCCCACGTACTCTGTCTTGCTCATTGCAGCTCTGGTGAAGTCACACATTTCCCAAAACCTTGATGCAGGTGTTCCATGCTAATCTAGGTCTACAATTCCAGGACTCAGTCAGGATCAGTTCATCTAAATCACAGATGCTTCTACAGTCTAATCATCATCATGCAGCTAGAGCAAAATTACTTCCTATCAGCACCCTGTCAAGCACAGGAGTAGTACAGGCCACCATGGAATTTTTTCCACTGGGTATCAAGAATCCACCATGCATAACTTGCTCATCCTAAACACTATCTTCTATTTCCATGGCCACCCCAGCCAGGGAGGTGCAGCGTTCCCTGCACACAAGGAACCACAGAATCCCAGAGCAACCAGTGCTGGAGCAGCAGCTGTCCCATGCTGTGCTGCACCTACACCCCTGGCACACCTGCGGAGAGAAAAACTGTTCCCACAGGACTCCAACTTACTGAGCAGCATCCCCAGGAGGGACAGTGGCACCAGCAGAGGCCAGACAGTACCTGCAGGGCAGGAATGGGTGGGAAGGCTGTGGAGCCCCGGGCCCAGCAGGCTGCACATGCGTCTCACTCCTCTAATCAGACTTTGTGCAACAGATTTGAGAAATGAGGTTGGGTTGCTCGCTTTATCCCTCTGAAAATGGGGTCACCAGGGAGGGGGGTGGTGATGAAAGAGGCAGGAAAGGACTGATAAACATATACCCTCTATGCTCTATAATCTGTCCACCTGTCTCAAGGCTGCAAAATAATGGAAAACAGAAATAATCTGCTTTCATTACATATGTGCAGCCCTTCTGACAGCAGATTTACTGCCCTTGCTGTGCAGGGACCAGCATCCTCCCACATAAAATATGTGCACACAGCTTGAACCATGGGAGTGGTCCCCAGCCAACACTCTGTGCCACACTGGTGCAACCCGCAGCACCTCTGCTTGGTGTCCAATGTAACCTCAGCTTGGGATGCTGCTGCAAATCTTTTCATGGGGGAGAGAAATTTGAAGCAGTCTGTGGGCGCTTGAAGATTGATGGAGACCAAACAGCCTTCTCTGTTCCTAGTTCCTGTTAAGCAAAGCAAAATCCACTGGCAGAAATAAAATGATAAAATATAATCCACAAAATGGATCCAAAGAAGTCTCTTCAGGTACCAGCCTGATACCTCTGATTCTCCTTAAGCAGAGAGGTGAGCTGAATGTACCCAGACAATGACACAGGAAGAATGTAAGGCATACACGTGGAGACTTGCTTTGCAAACATTAACTTTGTTCAAAAAAAACCTACACTGAAAATTAAATTTAGCCCTTAAATTACTGTGTCAAGTTTCAAACTGAAAATCAATCACTAACACGTGAAGCAGAGATTGCAGCCCAGTCTTTAGTGGTTACCTCAGTACACCTCTCCAGAACTGTTACATATGCTCCCACAGTAAGGCACTTGAGCTTTGACAGCTCAAGCACCCACCCCTCCAGGCCCACTGCACCCAGCTCAGCACCAGGGGATGATGTCCCCTACCCCCACCAAGGGAGGAGAGCTCCAGCAGCACTGCAGGTCACAACAAAGCCAAGCTCATTCTTCTCAGTGAGTTGACCACAGAGAGCCAAGGGAAAGAAGGGCTGAGACAGCAGCCACATCCCCAGCAGTGTGTGGTCCCTGTGTGTGGTCCCTGTGTGCCAAGACACAAAAAGGTGTGATGGGAGCAGGCCTGAACTGACGCTCTCCCAACAGCCAGAGTCAGTGGCCTCATCAGCGGCATCCTTTGTCCCACTGAGCTCAGCCAACAGGCACTGTCACTGCACTTCAAGGGCCCACCCAGACAGAGCTGATGATAAAAGGCTCTTGGCTTTGCTGGGAGGAAGCAAATCCCAGCATTTCAAGTGAAAAGGGGACATGGAGGGGTTCTGTACAGAAATATAAGGGCTTTGGGAATCCAGGCTAGTATTTGTTATTGCCTCTTCCCCTATGGCACAGCACACCACTCCAGCCCGAGTTCCCCTGGCTTTTACTCAAGTGTGTCTCTGGTGATGCAGTGTCCCACAGAGAGCAGCCAGTCTCTACCAACCCCAAGCACAGCGAAGCCACGGATGCACAGCAGTCACGTGCCTTGCTCTGTATCTGTGTCACTGCTCAGCTCAGAAGCATCTCCATGATAATTGCTCTGGTTTTCTCAGCACTCTTGCAGCCTGAGTGGACTAAGGATAAAGAGCTGCCTGTGGAGACACATCACAAGATGCTGGAAGTGATTCAGGAAGCACTACAAAATATCAGATGCAACTTCCTCACATGAGGCTCCGCTAAACAAACACTCCAGCACCAGCAGCATGTTCCCAGTGTCACTCACACTTCCTGCCAGCACTGCTACAAGTGGGTCCATTCCTGCTTAAACCCCTGTGGCTGCTGCTCCAGGGAATGCTGTGTGCCCTCCTCCCAGCCCCAGACATGCATGGTGTGGAGGGGAACAATGGACACACAGTCAGGACAGTCAGTGCTTCAGGACATGATTAAACCTGAGAGACAGAGGTGCTGACTCAAATAAACAATTTAACAATTGAGACAAAGACCAGGAACTCCTAAAGTGCAGCCCCCTCCCCAGCCTGACTGGTCAGCACCAAACACAGCCCCACACACCTCCCTGTCCTCCAGCAGCAGGCAGAACAGCATGGGGGGTCCCCACAGCCCTGTGCTATGGATGGGAGACTGCAGGCTCTCAGCAGCCAGACTGCCCATTCCTGAACAGCTCCAGGAACATTTGACAGGGAAAGTAGACAAATGAGCAAGAACCTCATCACAGAGCACCCAGCACCTTTCTTTCCAAGTCTGCCCTTCCAGCCCAGTCTTGCCATAACCCTAAACTTTCACTCCTCTTTTGCTCATCACTTAAGACAACAAACACCTCACTTTGCTGGTCCTGCAGTAATGCAACAGCATTAATGCAACAGTAACTGGATTCAGATACAGTTAAGAAGCAAATGCTTTAAAAACACATGAAAACCACCACATTTACCAACCCCCAAGAGCCGTTAATCCTCTGCCCCTAATCTGGTTCTCCTGTAAGTAGAGTTGGCACATCTGACCAGCTTCTGTCCAGCACTGCAGGGTATTAAGAATGACTCCAGAACAGTCCTGGTGCAGCTGTTTCAGCTATGAGGCACCAGGAGTGGCCTGGACTCTGACACTGCCTCCCAACACCTTCCATGAGGCACAGCACCTCCAGCCCTTTCCTCAGCTCAGCCCTTGTGAGCTTGGCTGGAGAGGGGTGGATCACTTTCCACTAGATCTGCATGCAGTGGTACATAGACCCTGAATGAAGTCACTCCATCTAAAGAGATAAGGGGGGGAAGGCAAAATTTCCTATCAATCCCACTTATGTACCCCTAATGCAAGCACCCTGTAACCATATCAGTCCCTGCCTGCCCATAAAGCAGATTTACAGCAAAGACACATTACCATTTTTACCAGGCCACTGAAAGTTTAATAATAATTCATCTACTGCTGTAAAGAGATGCAATAAATAGATCGAAACAGAGCTGAACTACTGGCCTCTTCTTTGCTGCTATTATTGTTCCAGATCACAAAGACAACTAGAGGGAAAAGGCCAGTCTGCTATTTTCCAGTGTGGCCCTGCTAGGAAGCAACTGTGGAAGGATTTTGCATGTGAACAGATGAAGTCAGCTCATTAGAGACCTGACCCAATGACACACATGCACAGGAGAGAAAGGCTATTCTTTATCTTCTGTTGAACAGGGACTTATGCTCAACCATGTTATTTCTCTTTTTTAAGCCCACAACCACAGTTTTGCATTTGAACATGTTCTACAGCAGACAATCCTTTACCTGAATTACTCTCTCTGCTCACACACAGACAGCACTTTCCCCTCTCTGGAGATGCTCTCTCCTGGGGAGACCAGTACCCAGCCTGCAGTGTGGTTCAGGCCCCAGGGCTCAGGAAGGGAGCTCCTCCATTCAGGGACAGAAGAAGTGCACTTGACCTTACCACAGGCACCAAGCAGGGAAAAGGGAGCTTTGATGATAGGACGTCTGTCACAGCAGCCAGGGCAGGACAAAACACTCTTCCCTTGCCCTGTGTGCCCAGAGGCACCAGGGCTCTGGAGGCAGCACCCCACGGGACATGGCAGCTCCATATGCCCCCACACAGTCCTGCCCTGTACAATGCAGAGGGCAATTTTCTCCCTTAGGAGAAATCTTCAGGAAGCAAAGCCAAGAGGAGCACTACAGGGAGCAGCACAGCAGCACCAGAGGGATTCTCCACCACGTTTAACAAGCCCAGACAAGAAGTACCACCTCACCAGCCCCTACCTAACTGCTCTCATGCCAGCAGCTACTCTCACCCAGGCTGAAGCCTGTTAATCCTCATTAACCACCTTCCTTCAACGCACAAGGAGAGAGTGAAGTTTGCCCAGATGATGCTATCCAGGGCCGCTGTGTGTGCACAGACACAGAGGCAGGTTGTGGGTGCTGCATTCCCCAACTGGCACATTCCTCTCCAGGCTCTTCCCAGGAATGCAGGTCTTGCTGCCAGAAGGCACCACCAGGAGTCGGTGCTGGCTGCCAGGAGAATTCACCCTTATGAAGAGCAGGAATCCCATATTGTTCAGCAAGAACTTGTTTTCCTGCTACACTAGTAGAGCAACTGGTGGGATACAAAGGAGTAAGGGATTGAGGAGCAGGAGAATGCCACAAACATGAAGCAGTTCAGTAGAGGACTATCAGTAAATGCTGGCACAGAGGATGGCCATGAAGGCTGGGCTCGGCAGCCCAAGGAGCTGCACACCTGCACCTCTCCCACTCTCTCCAGGCTTTGCTTCAGGTCCCAAGCTGGACACAGAAACTGAGATGGGGGAATGCCATCATTACCGCTCTGAGAAGCCCTCCCTTGCACTTTATAACAAACATTCACTTCAGTGACACAACCAGATGCAAGCAAGTTCATTAAGCAATGCTTTGCTCAAATGGCAGGAAGAATGAGTTCACTCCAATCAAGTGTAGCCATGTACAAAGCACAGAGCAACACAGATCCAATTAAGCTGCCTGGGAACATGCATCCCCCTCACCACTTCCACAGGCTGCCAGGCACGACACAGTTCTCACACTTTCACCATGTGTCATTTTGCACAACAACATGGAAATAAGAACCTGGAAGCTCAGAAGACAGAAAACACATTTTGGCCATGATATACATTCACCCTTCCAGCCTCACACAGGGTCCACCTGGCAGTGGAGCAGCAGAGCTGTTCCACCCTGGGGTCTCTCCTCCTGCCTTGTCCAACCCCCTGCTCTGGAGTGGAGCACCCACACCACACTTGTGCTGCCCTCTCTAGCAGAACCCCTCAGCAAACCACATCCGACCTACGGACTCTGCAGCTCAGCCTCAGCTCCCCAGCCTTGTGCTGCACTCACCCAGATCAAAGTTTGAAGCATAACACAGAAATCCCCAGAAAGCATTTGGATTTCACAGGTAAGTCAGACAGCTGCCTTAAGGCAACCAGATCTGCTGCAGGAAACCCTTCTCAGGGGGTTTAGGAGTATGACTGTAGAAAGAAAGTAAAGCGACTGTAAGGAAAAATAGGCAAGAAAATAAGCAAAACAAACTAAACACACAATAATGAACATTTTATTAATAATGAACATTAAAAAAAAAAAAGGGGTGTAACATGGCAAGACTGCCAGATCTTTGTGATCCCAGTGAACTGCATTTCCATGATGCCAAGAACCATCACAAAAATGTCAAAAATTTGAAACTTGCTTTTTATTTCAAGGAAAGTGTGTTAACTCTAATTCCCAGAGCAGCCCTAGGACAAGCCTCCTCAGTATGACGCCATCACTGGAAGCACCTGGACTGAACTGCAACAAGCACTTCAACATCCCATATTACCACTCAAACCCTCCTTAGACCAATACAGAAACTGAAGCACCAGGAACCAAGAGCCAAGGGACCAGGAGAGAAGGGGGAAGGGTCTCGCATTTTTTCTTTCATATCCCTTTCTTTCATCCCTCTGTGCAGAGGGAGGACAGTTTGCTCTCTGCGGAAATATTTAGGAATAAGCAGTTGACCCTATCCAGAACAGAATAACTGATCCTGTGCTAGGCAGGGAGCAAGACAATTACACACAATCCAGGAGATCACATCTGACACATCACTGGCCCCATTAGCAAGGCACAAGGGCTCTGCTGAGCAGCAGGGCCTGGGGCTGACAGCTCCGTCAGCAGGAGCAAAGGCTCCTGACACCCACGCTGCCCCAGCAGCCCCCACTGAGAACTGCTCTCACTGCACCTTCAACAGGAGGCAAAGATCTGACCATGTCAACACTTCCAGGAGTTCCTTCATAGCTCAGGACTTAGTGATTAACTCCCAAAGAAGTGCCCAACACATCTGGCAGATTGCTTGTCCCAAAGCAAGATATTTGCACCAAATGTGTCCCAAGACACCTTGAAATGAGTTTCAAACAGTTACTTTGAAATCTCACACCAAACATAAGTTTAAAAATAAATAAATGAATAAATAAATAAGGAAGCAGCACTTTTAACCTGGCACAATAATCACTGTTCTACCAACAGGGATTCATTCTGGGTTCAGATGCAATTCTGACAACCCAACCCAAATGAGTTATGGTGACTGTGTTGTATTTGCTGAACATGCTGCAGGTCACAGCCAAGGCCATCTTCTTGCAGAACATGAAATGCAATCCCAACTCCGGTGTGCACAGGGTCTTGTGAGACAATGGCATGCTTCAGGGTACAACTGCCTTAGAGCCTCAAAACAGAAAGATCCTCATCATTCACAGAAAACCCACACTTCACAGAAGGCAGAGGATTTGCATGAGAACATCATTTCAAGCCCAATTAGTTTAAATCAAAATCCTTCTCGTTGACGACCCCCACCATCACCTCTGAGTGTTGCAGACCAGTTCCCAGCACAAAGGATGCTCTGTCCTCCCTGTCTGACACTCACAGGAACTCTGCAGGCAGGAGGGACAGCTCCCTGCAAAAACACAAGCCCAAAGCCCTGCTTATACAATAGATGTTTGTCACCATTGTCACACCATCACAAAGGGGAAAGAGGAAGCACAAGCTGCAATACTGGCCCCTGTTATGAAAGCAGCAGCTTTGTTTGGGCAGGAAAACAAAACCCCCTGAGAAATCGGAAGAGAAGGATTGTTAAAGCAAACAGCAAAGGAGCACAGGACCAACGGGAAAGTCATCCTCAGAGAGAAACCCAGGAACTACCAGGTGTGCCATAGTGCTCCCATTCTGTTCCCCAGGAAGGGCAGCCCAGGCTCCCAACCCAGGAACCAAACCCTTCTGCTTCCACTTCTCAGTCCACACCTCAGGACCTTTTCCTCCTACCTCAGCCTCCTACAGCCCCTGCTCTGTCAGCACTCCCAACCTCCCCTCTCTGTGCACAAGTTCTCTGCCAGGCTATCCCCTCAACCTGCAACTGCAAGATGAACCATCTACCACAAACCAGTTGTTTGAACTGCATTTTACTCATTTTCAGCTGCTACATCATTCAGAAATCCATGACATGGGTTGTTTCCTGAAGACCAACTTAAAAAGAGAGAAAACACTACCAAAGAAAACCAGCTGAGGGTAAAAAGCTTTCCAAAAATCATCCCTTCAAAGGCCCCTGACCACAAGGACTTTAAGACACGCTCCCTTGAAAATAATTTCCTCTCCTCCAAGAGAGAAGCCTAGAGATATAAGAATGAGCAAGAAAATAAGTATTATCCTTTATCCTAAAATACATTTAATACCTGCAGAGAAGTATTTAGGAATTGGGAAGTGCCTTTCCCCAGTTACATTTGGTGCCAAAAGAGGAAAAATAGAAAAAACCAAAACAAAACCAAAAAAACAAAACAAAACAAAAAAAACAAACAACACCAAAACAAACCACAAACAAAAAAACCCCATGGATTTGAAAGCATGCTGAATAAAAAACTTTTTGCCTATCAAATAAATATTACTGTCAGTAGCTATTACTGTTGGAGGGAAAGCCCAAAATCACTCTGCAAAAACACTTTATACCCTTAAAAACAATTACATCAAGGCAGATCAGGAATGTTCCACCCTCTCAGCAGAACAAGCTTGGGGGCATGTCTTCCTTGTTTTGGGGAGAAGCAGCAGTTTCCAGAATGAAAATGCCAATCTTTGCTTTTCAACCTAAGTCCCTTGTTTACATTTGTAAATGAACTGTGCAAATCCGCTGCTGAGAAAAAGTTTAATTAAGAACGGAATTTAATAGCAGGTTCAGGCAACTTAACTGTCTTTAGAAACATTAATTTCATATTAGAAGTAGTTGACCTCTATAAGGGAACAGCACTTGACACAACAGCAGCAGGCTGCTGGCACTGTGCAGTGCTGAACTGGATCAACTGGGACCAGATTCCCTCCAGCAAGAGGCTTTCTAAAACCTCCAGGGACCTGGCAGGTAGGAGATGGATGGGCTCCAGTTCCATCCACAAGCAGAACATCATTCACTTACCATCAGCAATGCCTGCAAACAGCAAAGTTCTACTATCAACACCCACGGAACATGGCCTTAATTTAATCCCTGGCCCTGATGCTCTTCCTCCTGCTGTCACTCGTATCCCAGCCCTGCTCCCACAGCCTGTGTGAACAGCAGAGCCTGGCCTAGAAAGAGAGCTGCTCCCCCTTCTATCAGTTTCCCTGTCAGAAGACAATCCTACTTTCACAACCTTTTTTCCTGCTATTACTCAGGACAAATCCACAATTCCTTCTCCTGCCACACCACCTCAGGAGCCGTGGCAGGTCAAGGCGAGTACCCCATGGTGCTGCCAAGACTGGACTCACCCAGTGATCGGCTTTCCAAGCACTCCCCCATAAAAACCTCTCCCGAAAAGACCAGAGCCACACGTGGTCCCTGTGGCAGGCATCCCGAGAGAAGGCAAACAGCCAGGGCCTCCAGGGAATACCCCAGCACAGCTGTGGGGCAGCTGCCTCAAAAGGCAGAGGAGAAGAAGCAAAGGGAAGAGGTGCTGGCCATGCATCCATCCAAACGACTGTAAGGTGCCAAAGGCCACTGTCACCTCAAAGGACCCTCTAGGACATCCCACCAATCCAGCAGGTGCCAAGGGAGAGCTGCCTCTGGGACCCAGTCTCTACCTGCTGTGCACCCCAGCTGAACTGCAGGCAGAGAGCCCAAGACTCTGTCAATGATGTTCTCGCAGTGTTTTCATGCATTTGAACATCTCTGCAAGAAAAATTCCCCTAAAGTTTCCTCGAAGTATCTCTAAGTTCACAGTGTGGAAGCTACCACCCACCCTGTGATTCTCTCACACGGCCAGAGAGTCTTCTGTGCCAGGAATAATACTTCTCCCTATTCCTAGAGGCAAAGTAGGCCTAGAGCACTTTTAAAAGAGTTGTGCCTGATTCCACCCAAAGCCATGGCAGGGCGTTTTTAAGCCACAGCGCACAGACCAAGCCCTGTGCTCCAACAGCTCCTGGGGCAGGCGCGAGGCCCGGGCAGGGCAGGGGCTGTCAGACGGAACCGCAGCTCAGGGGCTGCAGCAGGAGAACATCGTGGGGCCAAACACCAGCGAGTCCAAGCAGGTACTCCTGACTCCCCAAATCAGCCCAGAATCACAAGTTCTCAGTTAGCAGACTACGAGGCACAGCTCTCAACAGCCTCCTTCCATGCACGCTCGCAACTCCCAACAACAGTTAGCTGAAACCTCCCTAACAGTAGCACAGTAGGGGAATGAAACAGTAAAACGGGTATTTTCACCCATAAAAACCATCCAGAGCCGTCAGCCAGCATCAAACACCGCGAGCACAGTGGCAGCGCCTGCCTCATGTGCAGGGCGCTGCCGTGGGTGCCCAAGGCTGTCCCTGGATCAGGGTCTGCTGCTCTAGGGAGCAGGAGCAGCACTCCAGAGCTACTGGCACGCAGCCGGCAAGACCAGAGGGTTCTTTCCACAGCGTGGCTGCTCGGACCAGTGGCAAGACATCCAGCGCAGGTGGTGACCGGGGCAGCCCACGGTGCCCGTGTGATGGTGACACGTTGTGTCACGTTTGGACCTGTTGTGATCCCGGGCAGCGCCAGCTGAGCCCTGAGCCCCGCCGTCCCCGCACGGCGGACACCGGCCCTCCAAGGCTGCTCCCGGCGGCCTGGCGCTCGCTCCTCCCGCCTCGACGGGACGAGGCCCCGCTCACCTTGAAGTCGCGGCTGTGCTGCGGGGTGTACTCCAGCGTCCAGAGTGCCCGCACCAGCTGCGCCAGCTGCTCCGTGACCTCGCCGGGCGCGGGCGGCGGCCCGTCGGCGGGGGGCGGCCCGCCGCGGAACTGCTCCAGCGCCAGGAACTCGGCGAAGAGCTCGGTGTTGCTGAGGCACTGCAGGATGGCGTTCATGAAGCAGGTGTTGCCGTGGTTGCGCAGCCCCGCCACGCCGGGCACGGCCTCGGAGCTGGCGGCGGGGCGCGGCGGGGGCTCGGGGCTGCGCGGCGGGCCCG
>VWYO01016658.1:476051-543525 GCA_013400275.1 Rhadina sibilatrix
GGGCGACGATCTCCCAGCCACCCCCTCAGTGCCCGGTTCGTCCGCAGCGGCCGCCACGGCTCCCGGTAAGAAGATCACGGCGCGGCTGAAGCGGACGCTGCCGGTGCGGGGCCCGCAGGCGCCCACGCTGAGCGAGCTGATGCGCTGGTACTGCCTCAACACCAACACGCACGGCTGCCGCCGCATCGTGGTGTCCCGCGGCCGCCTGCGCCGCCTGCTCTGGATCCTGCTGACCCTCAGCGCCGTGGGGCTCATCCTCTGGCAGTGCGCGGAGCTCCTCATGAACTACTACAGCGCCTCGGTCTCCGTCACCGTCCAGTTCCAGAAGCTGCCGTTCCCCGCCGTCACCATCTGCAACATCAACCCCTACAAGTAAGGCTCGGGGAGCTGGTGGGAGGATGGCAGGTCAGACTGCTTCCTCAGCTCGTCCCGGGGCTGCTTGTCGCACTTTCCCAACTGTGGGTTTTCCCCGTAGGGCACCTGGTGTGCCGCATCCCTCTCTGTGCCGTGTGGCTTACACTCTCAGCCCTCTCTGCTGCCTGCTGACCTCGGCTCGGTTCATGCTGCTTTCTGCTCCAGACAGTCCCTGTCAGCTCTTTGGCTCTCTTCAAATTCCCTTCTTCTCAGAACCAAAGTTCCAGGATTACAAGCTGTCATCTCATAAAGAATGGAAAAGGGACATGTGTCACTCCTCTTTTGCTTCTTTCTTTCCTTATGGGCGATTTTGACATCATCCATCAACAATACTTTTTCTCCTGTCAAATCGTTCTTTACATTGCTCTGTTCTGCTGCCAGATTCCCACCCCGGTCCCCACGGGGATCCAGGTCTTTGATTACTCTTCACAGATGAAGTCTTATTTCCACATACTCTGCCTCCTCAGTCTTCCTTAACATAAGGAGCTTGCGAGTCTTGGGAGAACTTTCCCTGTAGTTCAGTCTGCTCTGTGTCCTGGGGCCCTTGCTCCAAGATCTCCCCGTGGATATAACTGTCTGCCCTCGCTGATGTGAGAAACTGGTGTGAGACCTCCACGGGGAATTCTGTCCCAAGCCCTGGTATCCACAGTGCAGCAGGCAGACACTGCAGCTGGGCAGCGAGTGGGATGGGATGTCACTGTCTGTTCTCTTCCGTGCAGGTACAGTGCCATGAAAGAATATTTATCTGAATTGGACAAAGAGACAAAAAAAGCTTTGGAAACTTTCTATGGATTTTCTGAGGGCAAGTCCAAGGTGCGCCGGTCAGTGGATGACTGGAACAGCACAGGGAGCGACTTCTTCCAGCAGATCCCTCTGCTGAAGGTCGAGGACTTCTACAGGACAGCGACTGACCTGCACAGCGGGCAGAAGAGGAAAATCGAGGGAAGTGTCTTTCACAAGGACTCATCCATCGTGAACTCGGGCGATTCCAATGACATCATTGGCTTTCAGCTGGTGAGTGTCACTGTGTCCTGGCCAGCAAGTTCCCTGGGGGGTAGCCAAGGGCTGCTGTGCTGGGGTCGTGTCCCTCGGGCGGGTTTTATTGCCTGCTCAGGTGGCTTTGCGGTGCACAGTGGTGAGGAGCACCCTGTCTGCTCTTCTGCCTAAGCACCCATGGCTGCTGCAGATTCACCTCCAGCTCTCTGGAGGAGAAGTACCTTCCTGAGGTCTTCCCAAATAGAGTCAGTGTCATCTGTGACCTTTTTTTTGGTCCTGAAATATTTGGTCATATCACTTAGCCCTGCAAAAAAGCACTTTGATGCCCACTGTGACTTCATGCATGGTTATTTCTGTGGAAGATAAATACTATCAGATGTACCTTGTACAATCCTTAATTTACACCTGCCTCGTAGAATCCATGATTTCAGTCCATCTGAAATGCTTTTTCCCTTCTGTGCTTGCCAGTGTGACGCAAACAACAGCAGTGAGTGTGCCCTGTACACCTTCAGTTCAGGTGTTAATGCTATCCAGGAGTGGTACAAGCTGCATTACATGAACATCATGGCACAAATTCCCCTGGAGACTAAAGAAAAATTGAGTTATTCTGCTGATGACCTTCTACTGACATGTTTCTTTGATGGCCTATCTTGTGACAAAAGGTCAGTGCACAGAAAATTCCTGCCATCTTAACAGCTTATCCAAGTCCATAATATGAAGGAATGGAATATTTGGTATTTGCTGAATTCCAGCAGGAGCCACTGCTGGTTCTGTGAATCTGCCTCCCCCATGCTATTAACCCCCATTCCCACATTAAAACTTCCTCGAGTTTCCATCTCCTGGTGTATTAAACTTGATCATACTGCCATGTAGTTTCAAGTTGCTCAGAAAGAGACCCACGTCTTTCAGCAAAATGAACTTCTTGAAAAGAAGTAATAAACCCGCCATGCAGTCCTGATCTGTCTGTCAAAACCGAAGCCCAGATGTGCTGCCTTTCTCCCACAGACAGAACTACAGGGAACAATGGCATGATATTCGATTTCTTCCAGGCACTTCACTCGTTTCCATCACCCCCTCCATGGCAACTGCTACACCTTCAACAGCGGCGAGAACGGGACCATCCTGAGCACCTCCACGGGCGGCAGCGAGTACGGTGAGCGGGGCACTGCACCCTGGGGCACTGCACATTGGGGTGTTCTGGGGCACTGCACCCTGGGGCACTGCACATTGGGGTGTTCTGGGGCACTGCACCCTGGGGCACTGCACCCTGGGCTGTTCTGGGGCACTGCACCCTGGGGCACTGCACATTGGGGTGTTCTGGGGCACTGCACCCTGGGGCACTGCACCCTGGGCTGTTCTGGGGCACTGCACATTGGGGTGTTCTGGGGCACTGTGCACCCTGGGCTGTTCTGGGGCACTGCACTGCACCCTGGGGTGTTCTGGGGCACTGCACACTGGGGTGTTCCACTGCACTGTGCACAGGTGTGGAGTTCCCTGTCGCTTTGCAGAGGAACTGTTTGATAACAAGTGGTTCAGCAAACTGGATCCTGCTGGAGCGTGAGCGATGTGTTGGCTGTAGATGTGCAGGCTGATTGTGGAAATGCCTGTTTGAACTAGTGCAAACTCTTGCCTGAGAATACAGATAATATCATTGCATCACTAATGTTTTCCAGCTGAAATTACTGCTGCCCAGTTATATAACTTTCTAAGTGAGTTCCAGCCACATTCTCAGCAGATGTTGTTTGTTTGTTGTACTCAGTACCACCAAGGGATGTTACTGGCTGCAGGTGTCTTGGTCTGGCTGGGCAGAGGCTGTGCTTGGCTGTTACAGTTCTACTTAAGGCCAGATAACACGAAATAAACTGTGCTGCCCTCCTTGACTGGAGAAGGTGGCTCTGGCTCCTGGTGTAACTTCCTGCTTTGTCTCTGTGGTTCAGGACTGCAGGTTGTTCTGTACATCGACGAAGCAGACTACAACCCCTTCCTGGTGACATCCACAGGAGCCAAGATCATCGTCCACGACCAAAACGAGTATCCCTTCATTGAGGACATTGGCACGGAAATTGAGACTGCAGCGGCCACCTCCATAGGGATGCACTTTGTGAGTGGCAACAATTTCCCTTTCACCTTTGCCTTGGTACAGCTGTAAATAGGAGCTGCTGGGGTGATTTCAGAGAGCCAGCGGCTCGAAGGCCTTTAAATACCTCCCACTCAGAGGCTGAAGTGCCCTGAGGGAAATCCTGTGATAGCACTTTTCTGAACAAAAGAGGCCTTGGGAAAATCAGGTCTTTATAAACCAAACCGCCTGGGATATTGTTTGTCCTCCCCTTTCTTCCACCCCTTGGCTTTCCAGGGGATTTTTGGTTTTGTTTTCACAGCAAAATCCACAACCACAGAAATGTACTGTCAAGTGCCTCGTTTGGCTTTAGCAATGAGCAGGGAGTTTCATCCCACGAGGGTCCCCGGGGCAGAGGAACCAGAGCTGGAGCTGTGGGTCTCCACGTTGGGGTCGAGTCCTTAGGGATGGTGGCAGCACAACCCCTTGAACTGTTTTGTGAATGTAAGCCTCATTTCGCTGGTTTTCTCTGTACCCCAGCAGTAACAACACCCTCGGGGGCAGCGGCTTTGCTTTTGCCAGCTGCGAGCAAAGGCAGGGAGAGCTGCAGCTCCTGCTTTCCCCATTTAGAGCAGTTCAGATTAGGCATTTGGCCCAAGGGGTTTCGACACAGCAGCAAAAGCTGTGCCAGGTCCCCTTTCATCTGGATGGGCTGTTAAGTGAGCACTTCAGCTCTGCCTTTCTTTCTGGTGGTCTGCTCGGAGCATCAGCCATCAAGCTTATCTGGGTGTGCCCATCGTGATAGGCCCTGCATTAGAAAAGACATTAAAAGAAGGCTGATGTTTTGCAAAATGCAAATAGTTAACTGTCTTCCAGCTGTCTGGAAAACTGTGGCAGCAACTCCTTGGTTAATCATGACTGAGAGATTTGGGAACCAGGATGGTGTGGGGACACAGAGTCTCACAAGACTCTTTTCTTTGTCACCATCACGTACAGAGACAGTCACGGGAGGCAGAGCCTCAATATTCAATGTAATATGTTCTTAGCACAACAGGTTTGGACTGGCACATCTTAGTGTCTGTGCATAAAAGATTTGTCATGAGGAAGGGATCCAATTGCATCCTAATGAGGCAGCCAGAATAGAAGCTGGACACAGCTTCTGGTCCCAGAACAAAAGCTGAGGACCCCTGTCCTGCAGGGAAAGGACAGCTCCAGGGAGCCTGCTGGGTGGTGGGGAGTCAGGATTGTCAGGACAGGGCTGCAGCACCCAGGTGCCAGGTCAGTCCTTGTGCCCACATGCAAGGTCACAAAGGAGGGCACGGTGCTGCTTGCTGGGCTCTGAACACAGCATCAGTGTCTGGTTATTGCTCATGCGTTTCTGCTGGCTACTAGGACTGCCCCCACCTCCCAAATATTCCAAGATGTTTGGAATGCAAACAAGGCATTGCTTAGTCAGAGTTACAGTGCTTTAGTTAAATATTTAGTTTGGAAATTATTTCAGTACCTGAAGGAAGAAGTAAGCTTTTGTAGGAGCATAAGCCACAACAAAATAATTCTATACAAAGGATCGATCATCTCTTGGATGCCCCAGGAGCAGACTGAGGCAGTGCCTTGGCACTGTGTGGAATCCAAAAGCTGGTTTCAGACAGTTTTTAGAAGTAATGCATCTCTAATACTGAAATCCCATCTTTCCCTCCAAAGAGAGATTTGAGCATCTCTAAAAGCCCTGACTTGCACCGTACTGGCCCAGAGCCTTGTCTTGCTCTAGACAAAGTGGTGTGGTATGCTGCTATCAGGTGTGGCCTCAGGAGCTGCATTCAGAGCCCTAGGGGCTATGAGCCTTTTCAGATTCCTGCTAAATTGATCCTTTGTACAGAATTTTTAATTTTAATTTTAAATTCTGTAGAGAAAGGTGAATGGATTCTTAAAATGGATGTTTCTTGTGGTTTCAGGCCACTCTATTGTAAAGTGGATAATTACTGCAAAAAGATAGCAGGGGCTGAGGGAGGTAAGGCAGTCTGCAGGAAGTGGGCAATGCAGCTGCAATCAGATTTTAGGAATTTGAGGGCTCCCAGCCCTGGTTTCACAGAGCTTGAAGGCACAGACTTGGCATGTCAGAGCTCTTTGCTCTGGGCAGAGATTGCAGAACAGGAAAAGTCATTAGCATTTGAGAGGAAGGGTCAAAGCAGCACCTGGAAAAAGGTTTGAGGGAGACACAAACATTTGATTTAAAGTGGATTGAGAGAGGTGCTGTTGAGCACTAGTGGAGCCTCAAGTGCTGTTTACCGAGGGCACTGCAGCCAGTGCAACAGCAGCTCAGGCAGGTGGTGATCTCACAGAAAATAACCCAAACCCCCATCCAACAACCACCAACCCTCAGAACGCAAACATCCAGAGTAACACACACAGCCTCTAAGACTGGGAGAGAACAGGCATATGGATTTCTCTGCCTTGAAAAATCCTCACTGCTGTGTTTATACCACCTTGCATTCCTGCAGCAAGGTTTCCAGGAAGGCAGCAGAGAATCCCAGAGCAGTTTTTGGGAAATGGATATTAGAAACAAAAACCCCCTTGTTTTGACAAGGGATCAACAAATCATTTTAGGTAGCAGGAAGTAAACATTCTATTCAAAGCTGCCTTATCACTTACAGTTTCAGGGCTGGGATAAAGTCTCGCTGAATCCTTTGGTTTCTCTGTGAACTCCAAAAAAACAAGTTTTGCTCTTTCTGTTTCTCAGACTCGGTCTCGCAAGCTGAGCAAACCCTACAGTGACTGCACAGAGACAGGAGCTGACATACCCGTGGAAAATCTCTATAACAAGAGCTACTCGCTCCAGGTAAAGCCATTATTTGGGTTTAGCAGTTGCTTGAAAACCACCTGCATAAAAATCTTTATAAAGAGTCTGTGGTTCAGGACCCAAGAGTGGCAACAGTCTGAGCACAGGGTTGTTGCTCTTACCACTGATGTAAAATGCGACGGCACTTCTTAAAATGCAGCTTTTATTCCTGAGTGGCTGCTGTTTGAAGTTCCCTCAGGCACCCTGTTAGATAAAGAGAGAACATGAGCTCATTAGGCAATTTTCAAGCAATGTGAGACTGGAAAATATTGGCCAAGTAAAGGTTGCAGCTTAGTAACCCTTGAAGCCAGAAATTGTGACCTTTAGGACTCCAGGAATAACAGAAACCATCTAATCAGTATCCAGATAGCAGGATGTTTGTTTACAGAGTAAGTTTCCACTAATTTTGCATGGTTTCTGTAATTGGGTCCTTTTGGAGAGTGTCAGTTGTTCTGGCACTCTCCACTTGAAGAATTGTACTTACATCAGCTGCTACCTGCTGCAAAGCCCAGATCTAGGCTGAATTTGTGTTTTATGGGGAATAGAAAATCTGTTGTGGTGTAATGCCAGGCAGGATCACCCAGACATTATCTCAGGTTTTTAATAACTACTTCACCGAAACTCCATGCTCAGGAGGGCTGGGACTGGGACCAAAAGGCTTGACTGGGATTTAAAAGAGAAGTTCTGTTCCTGCATGTCCCAGTGTTTTAGCACAAACCACAGCTCTGCTGCCTCGTTAATCCTCCCAGCTTCACCTCTCCAAGTAGGGACCAGCAGGGTTTGGTGGAAGCTGTGAACGTTTGCTGCTGTGAGTCACTTCCCACACCTAGTTAGTGATTCATGGGCCACGTGCCATGGCAGGCCTAAAACCCTCTCCTTGACTCTGTAAAGAGCAGCTGCAACACTGAAGCTTTTGGTGGCTATAGGGGAAGTGTGGGCGTTCATAGAACCCCCATGTGTGTAATCCTCTGAGAAGATTATATTCTTATTTTTTGCAGTAGAGCCTGAACCCCCCTTTCTGCCATAGTTTCTGCCTCTGTTTGTACTCTCACAGCAGAGCCTGAAGGCCCAGGGAAACAGAGTTCCCATCCCACTGCCATTGTCAATAAGTAGGATGTTTTTAGGTGCACAGGAGCCTGGAGCTTGGTGCAGCCTCTTACCCCCCAGCTGTGTGTTTTCTCCCCAGATCTGCCTGCACTCCTGCTTCCAGAAGGCCATGGTGGACTCGTGTGGCTGTGCCCAGTACGCACAGCCCTTGCCCGCTGGGGCCGAGTACTGCAACTACAAGAAGAACCCAAACTGGAGTTAGTATTGAAACACCTCTGGCACTGCACGTGCCTCAGCTGCCAGTCCTGTCCCCTGCAGCACCAACCCATCACACAGCCCCTGCACCCCAGTGTCCCTGTCTGAGCTGCTGCACACCCAGCATGCTGGGATGAGGCAAATCTGCCTTAACCCTCTTAAGCCCCCACGCCCAGAGCCAGGAGTGCCTCCCTTGCTCACACTGACTGATTTGTGAAACTTCCCCTGGTGGCTTGTCACCTGTGCCCACCACAGAACAGTCGAGTGGAGGGCTTGACCAGGTGTGGCAGTTTTCATGCCTATATCAAGTGACACCCACTTCTCAAGAGTCTTTTGCAATATTTATAGGGTAAATCTTTTTATCCCCACCATGTAGGCAATGGCCTCAAAGGCCACCTATGCCCCAGATGTCCCATTCCGGCCCAAGCAGCAAGCTTTCTTTCTGGTTTCTCACACACATCCTACTTCTTCCCTGCAGTGTACTGCTACTACAGACTGCACGAAAAGTTTGTGAAGGAGCAGCTGGGCTGCCAGCAGATCTGCAAAGACGCCTGCAGGTGAGTCCTTGCCACAGCCAGAGGTAAAGTGTGCGTGGGAGTCGGAGCTCACAGGTGACATCCTGCCTCTCTCTGCAGCTTCAAGGAGTGGGCGCTCACCACCAGCATTGCTCAGTGGCCATCCACCGTGTCAGAGGTGAGTCCCCAGTTGCACTCCACCAGAAGAGCAGCCTAGCACGAGGCACTGAGTAACCCCAGAGGCTCAGCACAAAAGCAGGAGGCCCTAGGGTAATCAGTAGCATTCAGTGATGCTGCTCCCAGAGACCAGTCTGTAGTTTCCAGCTCAGGGCTCCCCCTCCAGGAGTTCAACATTAAACTGAAATTTGTCTTGGGAGATCCCCTTGGGCTCAGCTGGCCTGTCACACTCAGTTCTGGTACCCGTACCAGCCCAAGGAGGTGTGGAGCATGAGCCCTTTCCAAGGGTCTGTGCACAAGTACCTGCAGCTGGAGTTGCATTTTCTGTCTGTTCTCCAGGACTGGATGCTCCGAGTTCTCTCCTGGGACAAAGGGCAAAAACTCAACAAGAAGCTGAACAAGTAAGTCCCCCTGTGTGTTCCTGCCTTGCACCTCCAGCTCTGATACGATCTGGGCAGCCCTAATGATGGCAATTGGGGAAAAAGCTCCCTTGGAGCAGCCCAGCCCTACTGGTCCAACTGGTTATTTGCATAGTTTTTCAGTATGTTTCATGTTATTGTTTTACTAAACCCTCTGCCTGCCTCCTGTTTCCCCAGGACAGATCTTGCCAACCTCATGGTGTTTTACAAGGACCTGAACGAGAGGTTCATTTCGGAGAATCCTGCCAACACGGTGAGTGAGCATGCTGGTCCCTACTCCCAGGAGACACAGCACTTCCTCCCACGCAGGCTGGAAGCTTTCACCTGCCCAGGGGAGCAATCCCACACGGGCAGGGGCAGGAAGCTGATCTCAGATATGCACCTCTGGGCTGGTCCTGCCCTTTCCAGCCCTTATCTCGGGCCACGTCTCTGCCTGTCCAGCCCCAAGCCCCGTGCAGGGGCAGCCTGCAGGCTGCCCACAGCAAGCTCAGCTCCAAGCTCCTTCTGAGGCAGAGCCAGAGAGAGCAACAGCAGAGTTGGGCCCACTGCATTCAGGAGCGCTGAGCAAGCCCCGGGTGCCCCAGCTCGATCTCCCCGCCTGCTGTAATGGCACCGGGGACACGACGTGCCCGTTGCAGACCCCAACCCAGCACTCTCTGCTCTTCCAGCTCGTCATTCTTCTGTCCAACTTCGGGGGCCAGCTGGGCCTGTGGATGAGCTGCTCGGTGGTGTGCGTCATCGAGATCGTGGAGGTGTTCTTCATCGACTCCCTGTCCATCGTGCTGCGGCGCCAGTGGCAGAGGGCAAAGAAGTGGTGGCACGGGCGGCAGCGGGGCGGCGCGGGCCCGGCCCCGCCGGCCGGGGACCCGGAGAGGCAGGGCCACCACAACCCCGCCTGCCTGGACGAGGACCTGCCCACCTTCACCACCGCCCTGCGCCTGCCGCTGCCCCAGGACAGCCCCCTGCCCAGGACTCCCCCCCCCAATTACAGCACCCTGCGCCTGGAGACGGCCTTCAGCGAGCAGCTGCCCGACACGCTGGAGCTGGGCCAGCGCTGACAGCGGCACCGGGGTGGTGCTGGACCCACCACGGGTCTGCGGCCAGAGGCACCGAGCTGGACAAGCGCTGAAGGGCTGTCAGGCCAGAGCCTTACTCAGGGATTGGACTGGCAGTCAAAGCTGCCCTGAGCAAAGCTCAGAAACAAAAGCCAAGGACTCGGAGACGTTAGGAGCTTCAAGCAACATTGGTTCTGGAGTTAATGATGGCAGGAGTTGGCTGGAGCAGGATGTGGTGCTAAGCTGGGATGTCTCACCAGGCAAAGGCACGCATTAGCCACCAGCTGCACACACCCCATTGCATGTGGGCAGGAGTTGCTCCACAGCAGGAGATTGATGCCACATTGAGCATTAACACTAATTGCTCTCTGCTGTGTGGCTGGACTTGTGGGAAAAACCCCAGGCTGTCAGGAATCCAGGATGGCGTGTGTAGGAAGGGCATGACAGGGGCTTGGGTAAAGCACAAAAGAGCATAAAAGGAAAGCTCTCACTTGAATTTTCAATAGAAAGCTGATTCCGATGGTGGCCTGAGGAGCTCCTTCTTGTGAGATGAGAAGCCAGGACAACCAGAAATGTGCTTGTAGAGCAAGTTACTACACAGCTGGGGTAGGAAAGCCCGAGTCATCCCCAAAGAATCATCTGAAAGGGCATGAAATCCAATTTGGAGCACAGTAATGAAGTGCATCCTCTGCAAGCTTGTTCCATTCCACATCACTCAAGCAGCCCTTAAACATAACTTCCAAGGAGCTCATTAAATGACTTCCCAGAAGCCTCACAGGGAGTTAGCTGGCTGCTCTTTTCCTGGTCAACCCCAGGCAAAGACTTCCTCCTGCAGCCACCCAGTTCCCCACCTGCCTGCCCTGGCAATGCCTGGAGGATGTCTCACCCCACCTGTACCTCATCCACCTTGCCCCCATCCACAGAGCACTGTCAGCACCCACCTTTTACCTCCTGTGCTGCTCCCCCCAAGGCCAGGGGCTGCTGTGTGTGCCCACACAGCCACGAGTGCTCCTGGGGGAGCTGGGACACCCAGCCACAGCCCACTCTGCTGCCTCCAGCACCCTGTGGAGATGATGAGCAGAGCCCACCCCACACTGCTGCTGGGGTCTGTAGAGCCAGAGCGATGCAGAGCCTGTGAGGGGTGCCTGAGTGGAGGAGTCTCTCCTTTCTCTGTGAGCTTATTTTATAGAGGACAGTGAGAATCCAGAAAGGTCCTTTAATGTGCAATAAAACCTATTTTAACTGAATTATTTAAAGAGATGATAAACTGAAAAAAATAAAGATATATTTTTGAGTAACTGCTTTGACCGTTTTTGTTTTAAAATCACCGCTGGTATTCCCTGCAGATATCCTGAGAGCTGAGGGAACTTGTCTCTGCCCACCTGGGGGCTGTAGGTTCTCAGCAGGGCCAAGCCTCCCAGCCAGGTACCCCAGGCCTCTTAGCAGAGATGGAGCAGGGGGGTTCTGTGGGACCCAGCTCAGGAGCAGCAGGAGGAACATGGGGTGGAAGCAGAAACTGTGAAAAGCCCTTTCAGAAAGCAACGTTAACCAGCAAGGGAACAAAACCACTGGAACTTCAAGTGTCCCCAGACAGTTCCACACACGAGCAGCCTCTTGGAAGCCACAGGAAAAGTGAGCAGCAGATCTGCCCCAGCCCCTGGTCCAGCACTGAGAGGCGCTCTGGGCAAGCCATGGCTCATCCCCATCACCTCTACCAGCATCAAACACCAACACTCAACATCATGACCATCCTGCCCCGTGGGCAGCAGGAGCAGAACAGACCCAGAACAGAAGAGAGCAGCCCAGGGAGCCCCCCCTCCCTTTGGTGTTACAGGCATGAGCTGTCCCCAGTACAGCAGGGACAGGAGTAACAGCAAAGCCCAGAGCTAAGGAACACCTCACCACAAACTCCTTCCTCGCCAGTTTGGTGCTGGCACAGGAGCTGGTTTGGTCCCCTTACACCTGACTGAGGACCTGCCTTCCAGTGCAGAGGGGTCAGCTGCCCCCAGCTCCCACAGAGCACAGCCTACAGGGAACTCTGTGGGGCTCACCTGCTGGGGAAAGCAAGCAAACATCACAAAGTGGGTCATGCCACAGTTCCTCCATCCCATATCTGTACCTGTGTGTCCAAGCAGCACCTGAGAGACCACAGCTCTCCACAGGGCTCGCTCACATTTGCTGCAGGCAGTGCTAAGGAGAGACTGCCCAAGCTCAGTCTGATGCTGGTACTGTTCCTTCACCACTGCTGAGTTGCTCCCAGGTTTCTTCTTCCCCTCAGGTTGCTCAAGCGCCTCTGCCTGTGCCCAGCAGCCCTCTGGCCCTCAGAGCTGGGTTAAATCAGTGAGTGCTGATCATGCAATCAGCCCCCTGAAAGGAGGGAACCCCCCACACCTGGCTCTAGGGCCAGGGAAGGCACTGGCAGGTGGCACAGATTGGGATGGGTCAAGGGTTTGTGTTTCTAAAGCCTCCCCAGGGCAAAACAAAACCCTAGAAGATAAACAAGAGGGGTGCCAACCCTGCACAAAGGAGGTGTAGGGACTGGTCAGACTATACCAGGAACTGCAGTTCCAAAAAGGGAATATCCTTTGATGGAGAACAAGGCTGCCAACCTGTAGTGGTCCAGCAGCAGAAATGTCAGGGCTCTCCCACTGCAAACCCAGGATGTGTGTCCTGACAGGCACTTTTTTGGGGAGAACACTTGCTTTAAGTTCTTTGGAAAAGCACAAGTGTTCTGCAGGTGCTGTTTGCAGTTGCTCCTGGGGCAGGTGCAACACCTTTTCTCTGTGTATGAATAATCCTCAGGAGGCAGAGAGCCACGGAGCTGCAGAAATGGTTTAATTCATCGTAAGTTAAACACTGAACTGTGCTGAGCTCCTGAGTCACCTCAAACACAGAAAACCACCGGGGACGGTCTGAGAATCAGGACTGGCACACGCTGAATGTCATAAACCAAAGTGTCTGAGACACTTAGCTCAGAGTTTATGGGAACAACAGGTTGTAAAATCCAGGGTTTGGCAACATCCCCTGTCACTGCCCTGGCTGCAGGGTCGGGGGGAAGCCTGGTCTCTTGCCGTGGGGACAGTGCTCCAGGAGAGCCAGGGCAGGTGTGAGAGCCCAGGCAGCCCCGGTCAGGGCTCCAGAGCAGGCACCCCTCGCTCACAGCAGTCCCCGTCCCTGGGATTCAGCTGCAGCCACCGGGCCCAGCTCTGGGGCAGGGATGACAACGACCCCAGACCCACGGCCCCACAGCTTCAGCTCTGTGGCACCGCAGGGCTGCGGGGAGCAGCCACATGCCCAAAATCACAGTGAAGGTGCAGGCAGCATCGCAGGTACGGCACTGCCTTGGCAAGGGACAGGCTGGGGAGAGGTGTGGAAACAAACCTGCGGCAGCAGGTGCTGGTGACTCACGGGAAAGGCTGCCAGCACACCGGGACCGGCCCTGCGAGGAGAGGAGGCACAGCAGGAGAACCTCGCTCTGCTCCTCCACGGCAGCCACTGCCAGAGTGGGGAGAGCCAGAGGTGATGGGGGAGCTGTGGGAGGAAAGTGGCTGAGGAGGAGGAAAATCCAGCGGCACAGAGGTTTTTCTGGATGGCAGGAATCTGCCCGTGTGGGGGTGTCAGCCTGGAGGGGTGACCCCAGCGTCCCTCAGAGTGGAAGCAAGGGGCAGCTGCCCAAAGCTGCTCCCAGCAGATGTAGCCGGGCAGCACCGACAGGGTTAAAAACTGCCCAGGCCCCTTCCAGAGTGGTGACATCTGGGTGACATCCAGTGGTCCACAAACAGGTTTGGGAGTTAAATGCCTCATTAATGTAAATGGGGCTGGGCTGAGGAAAGGCATCTCCAGCACATGCCTATGGAAATGGAAAATCTGTCCAGGCTCTGAGCCTCTTGTGCTCAAGCCCAGCTCTGGGGAGGCCAAACACGGCTGGACAGTGCGGATGGTTCACCTTCAGGGTGGGGTGAGCCAGCACCGGGCAGCTGCCCTGAGCCATCCCCACCAGCCCACTTGGCAGCATTTTCCAGCAGCTGGAGCATCCCTGGCCAAGGCCGGGCTGTGGCGGGGGAGCCGTTCCCGGCAGCGAGAGTCGGAGCTTGACCCACGGGTGCAGCAGCTCCTGCACAGTGACACAGCCCAGCACAGTGACACTGCCCTGCACAGTGACACTGCTCTGCACAGTGACACTGCCCAGCACAGTGACACTGACACAGCCCAGCACAGTGACACAGCCCAGCACAGTGACACTGACACTGCCCAGCACAGGGACACTGCCCTGCACAGTGACACTGACACTGCCCTGCACAGTGACACAGCCCAGCACAGTGACACTGACACTGCCCAGCACAGGGACACTGCCCTGCACAGTGACACTGACACTGCCCTGCACAGTGACACTGACACTGCCCTGCACAGTGACACTGCCCTGCACAGTGACACTGCTCTGCACAGTGACACTGCCCAGCACAGTGACACAGCCCAGCACAGTGACACTGACACTGCCCAGCACAGTGACACTGCCCTGCGCAGTGACACTGCCCAGCACAGTGACACAGCCCAGCACAGTGACACTGACACTGCCCAGCACAGTGACACTGCCCTGCACAGTGACACTGCCCAGCACAGTGACACAGCCCAGCACAGTGACACTGACACTGCCCAGCACAGTGACACTGCCCTGCGCAGTGACACTGCCCAGCACAGTGACACAGCCCAGCACAGTGACACTGACACTGCCCAGCACAGTGACACTGCCCTGCACAGTGACACTGCCCAGCACAGTGACACAGCCCAGCACAGTGACACTGACACTGCCCAGCACAGTGACACTGCCCTGCGCAGTGACACTGCCCAGCACAGTGACACAGCCCAGCACAGTGACACTGACACTGCCCAGCACAGTGACACTGCCCTGCACAGTGACACTGCCCAGCACAGTGACACAGCCCAGCACAGTGACACTGACACTGCCCAGCACAGTGACACTGCCCTGCGCAGTGACACTGCCCAGCACAGTGACACAGCCCAGCATGGACCCCGGGGCTGGCATCTCCCTCAGGTCAGAGCCCTCAGCAGCTCCCACACCCCCGGTGCACTGGGAACATCCCTCTGGCCTGTTCATCCCTCTCCAGAGCAGTGTGGAACCAGGGTCACCTGCCCCTGGGCAACTGGGCTTGGCAGTGAAGGCATGGGGGCAGTGGTGGTGGAGGGCAGGGGCTCTTCCTCCTTGTCCTTGTCCTTGTCCTTGTCCTTGTCCTTGTCCTTGTCCTTGTCCCTGTGGCCACGCTGCACGAGGGCTCTCCCCTTTGACCCCCACACAGGC
This sequence comes from Rhadina sibilatrix, assembly GCA_013400275.1. Lineage (NCBI taxonomy): Eukaryota > Metazoa > Chordata > Aves > Passeriformes > Phylloscopidae > Rhadina > Rhadina sibilatrix. The sequence goes on from VWYO01016658.1 coordinate 491,139, forward strand.
AGCTCTGGGCCCAGGATGCTGACCTGCAGCCAGACCCGCTCCCTGGCCTGCTTGTAACACAGCCTGAGGTGTAAACAGGGAAAGACACCTGGCCCCAGGGCTGTGAACAGAGTGTTCCTGCCTCTCTGTCCTCTGGAATCTTCACCCAAACCTCAGCACTTTCCTGTAACTCCCTTGAACCACCTTGTCTCTCCCAGTCTTGTGTGTCTGCCTCAGTTTCCCCTGCAGAACGAGCTGGGCGGGACCTGTACCCTGTTGGGACCTGAGCCCCCCTCTCTGCTGGGCTGCCAGCCCTGCCAGCCCCCCAGGACCACGGTGGCACTGTCACCCTGGCAGCCTTGGCAGTGTTCCCAAAGCAGTGAGATATCAAGTAAAGGAGGGAGGCACTCTGTAGGGACAAGTGACAAAAACCCAACCTGCAAAGCCCCGAGCAACTGAGCCAGCTGGGCCCCACCCAGCACCAGGCAGGGGTACGGGGTACAGGTCACATCTCTCTCTTCCACTCATGGGTTTTGTCCAGATGTGTTTCTAGGGACTGAGCCCGTGTGCTCCCTACATTTATTCACCTGCAGCAGAGCACATCACAGTCCTGGCAGGATGTGATCACCCAGAGCACTGGGAGCTGGCTGGAGCCAGGTGAATCACCCTGTTGTCACAAAGCCTCTCACTCCAGTGCTGTCCTGCTGGGTTTTAAGACCTTCTCAGCCAAGTTTACATAAGGAATCCTGAACAGTACAAGCTGTTCCCCGGGTGGTGATCACTCCTGGTCTTCTTATAAATCAGCTCTGGTCGTGTTATAAAATGTCATCAGTCACAAAATAGTTCACATTTGCCCCAGGACATGGGAGGGGACCATAAAGCACCAGCCCAGGGCACTTTTACATTGCTGCATCCTGCTGCAGCCCTGCTGGCACTCCCTGACCTGTACCAGGGTGTCCTAGGGGCATCCAGAGGACTGTGCTCCACCTGAGCTGCCACATCCCAGGATGCTGGAGTCACAGCAGGAGGGATATTTATTGCACTCAACTTCTAGGCAGATGAGTGCAACTAATTCTCTGTCACAATTATTTACAGAGCTGGTCAGGGGAAACCCCACAAGTGACAAATCATCGCAGCGCTGCACGGAGAACCTGCCCAGTGTCATCCGCAGGTGAAAAGGACTCAGTGCCCGATGTCACCGTGCTGAGGCTGAGGAAGCTGGGCGCCAGTGGAGTTTGCCCCATCCCTCCCTCCCTGTAGCCACAGCTGGGCTGGCAGAGCCACACGAGCCCAACCCTGGCCCGGAGCGACCCCTCTCTGCGGCCCCCGGCCCACCGAGCTGTGCCAGGCGAGCAGGAGCCGCCGGGGCCCCTTCCCTCCCCTCCTCTGCGGCTTGTAAAACAAAACCAGTCTGGGTTTTACTGCCTGATCTTTGTAACGCAAACACAGGCCAGTTAACAGGTTTTACACAGCGGCTCCCGGCACAGGGTGGTTGTGAGATGCTCACTGTCACTTCACTGGGATTTTACTGCTCACAACTAAATGACTCGATTTCGTCTGGTGACGGCGTGTGCAAGTGCACACGATAAACCCGGCAATTACCGCGGGGTGAGCCTGTGCCGACTGCGGGTGGCAGGATCCCTCGGCAGGGACAGGGACAGGGACAGGGACAGGAGCAGGGACAGGGACAGGAGCAGGGACAGGGACAGGGGCTGGAGCAGGGACAGGGGCAGGGGCAGGAGCAGGAGCAGGAGCAGGAGCAGGAGCAGGAGCAGGAGCAGAGACAGGGGCAGGGACAGGGACAGGGACAGGGACAGGGACAGGAGCAGCCTCCCATGCGGGGCCACAACGCCTGCACCGGGGTTGTGTGGGTGACAGTGACAGGGACTGATGGGGACTGGCACAAACTGATGGGAGCAAGCACCTCTGCTCTTCATCTGTACATCCAGACCAAACAGCATCCAGCAAAGTTCCAGCTGCCTTTGTACCCATTGCAGCCACAGCCACCATCAAAAGGCTTTCCTTCCATCAGACAGATTTAGGAGCAGTTGGTATTTTTGAAACACGGTGATGGGGCAGATGGAGTCACTTTCAGGCTGGTTGTCCCCACGGATCTGGTGTCCCAGCTGTATTTAGCTGCTGTCAGCAGTGCATCATGCCAGCACAACACACCACTGGGAACACAATGCCTGGGGTGCAGGGGAGCTTCCCGGGGCGTTTCAGCTGTATTTTCAGCAGGAGGTTTTTGCTTATGAAATAAACTTTCTCATAAACAATTGAGAGATGAAGGAAAGTCAAGCCAGCTCAAGGTCATTTGGCTTTGCTGGCTGCACAGATGATGTTCCAAAGCCTGGAACAAACGCCACCCTCTCTATTTCCTGTGCTAGAGCTGCCAGAGCTGGTAACAGACATTGTTCTCTGGGAAAGCAGTGGCGATAGGAGGGCAATTACTGTGACAGGACAGAGAACTCGGCAGGTCCTGGTCCATCAAACCTGTTCATTCCAGCTTCCCTCGGAGATACTTCTCGAACACAACCCCGCACTCCACTCCTGACACAATGACATGAGGTACACTTGTGCCAGTTAAAAATAAAAATCCCTTTTGTTCCCAAATAACAGAGCACGGGGACATTTGGGAAAGCCTGACCAAGTCCTGATTGAACAAGAATTTGCCATTACCTCTCCTAGCAAGAGGCAATCGCTCCCGTGTACAATGCTCTGCCCTCAGCAGTGATTTATGGTCCCGAGGAGGTTTGTACATGTTCACTGTTCTGTTGGGAGGAGCTGACGTCTCCCACATCGCTCAAGATGCTCAAGATTTTACCTCCAAACCTGTTTGTGCAGCAGTGCTGGGCTGAGGGGGTCCCAGCCCGTGGCACACACTGGGCTGGTCCTGGGTTAGGAGAATACAGAAAGTGGGGGGGCACGACTCTCCAGCCCCCCTGAGGAATTAATTATGGGATCAACAGGAGTCAGTGTGCAGGACACATAATATTGAGCTGAAGTCATGAAATCACAAAGCATGTTGCTAATCACGGTGAAAATCACCGACAGCTGGGCTGGGAGGGCCCTGGCCCCATCTGAGCTGCTGTCCCCCCAGCCCCGAAGCAAACAGAAAAGCTGCTTCAATGTTTAGTTCATTCTGCCATTTTATGGAAACAGTGCTCATTTCTCCTGGAAAGAGATTGCCAAGCTCCAGATCAGTCCATTGGTGCCACTAAGGCAGAGCTCTGCCCCTTCTGTTTGAATATCAATATCTTGTCTAGCCCACACTGGACAGGCTTGGGGTGTTCAAACTCCTGCTGGGAGTGTGTCCAGCAGCAGGCAGGAGAGCAAGCAGCTGTAAAGGGAGGATTTTTATGGAAAAAAAATAAATTAACATAGAATCAAAGAGTCATTCAGGTTGGAAAAGCCCCCCAAGATCATCAAGTCCAAACATTTCCCCAGCACTGCCAAGGCCACCACTAACCCTGGCCCAAAGTGCCACATCCACATGGCTTTTAAATCTCTGCAGGGATGGTGATTCCACTACTGTCCTAGGCAGCCTTTGCCAAGGTTATAAGATCTTATATCTCTTTTAAAATAGAAAAAAGATTGCAAAAAAAAAAAAAAAAAAAAAAAAAAAAAGATATTCTTTTAAAATAGAAAAAGCCCTAAAACAGCTTATAAAACTGCTTCAAAGCACTAATGCACTTCACCTGCATTTATTTCACCCATGTCAGAAGCCTGGCAGCAGGGACAGCCGGCACCAGGGAAGGTAAAGCAGCAAGGTGATGTCCTGGCACCTGTGGCAGCTCAAACCAGACTAAGAGACACTCTGTGACCTGCTGCAGGGCAATGGCCACCAGACCTGAGAGCCCCTTCCAGTGCCTGAAGGGGCTCCTGGAGAGCTGGACAGAGAACTGGACAAGGGACCGGGGTGAGAGGGCACAGGGAATGGCTCCCACTGCCAGAGGGCAGGGATGGATGGGATATTGGAAAGAAACCCTTCACAGGGTGCCCAGGGAAGCTGTGGCTGCCCGTGGATCCCTGGCAGTGCCCAAGGCCAGGCTGGAGGGGGCTTGAAGAACCCTGAGGTAGTGGGAGGTGTCCCTGCCCAGGGCAGGGGTGGCACTGGATGAGCTTTAAGGTCCTTTCCAACCCAAGCCACGATTCTGTGTTTCTAAGGTCCCTTCCAGCCCGAACAATTCTGTGACTCTGTGAGGTTTGTGCCGCTGATCCCACGCTGCGTTAGGCGATCTTGACCTGACGGGAGAAGGAGCAGCAGAGCCGGGTGCCGTTCCTCGGGATGCCTTAGGAGAAAATCAAAGCAATATTCCAAGGAACCGGGACCAACCTGGGAGCGAGTGCAGGCAGCAGGAGGGCGGGTTCAGCCGTGCGGCCGGGGCGGGCCGGGGCGGGCCGGGGAGGTGCGGGGCCGGGCCGGGCCGGTCTCAGCGGGGAGCGCTGCCGGAGCCGCACGGGCGGCAGGTACGGGGGCACCGGGGGGCCGGGGAGGGTGTGCGGGCTCGGGGCTGGCCGCTCCCTTCGGCCCCCAGGCGCTGCCCAGGGATGCCCGCAGGCATCTCTCCGCGCCCTCGGGCATCCCTCGGCGGCGTCTCGGGGCCGAAGGGACCGGCTCGACGGGCTGGTCGTGGTGTCTTTTACACTGATACGGACCCGAAGTCACCCGATCTCTGCCTGGTTTTGCGGCAGCGGGGCAGATTTTCGTGCTGGGCAGGTATTTGGGATGTACCCGGCGCGCAGCCAGGGGTAGTAATTCGGATTTAGCTTTCATTTGCACAGGGGTTTCCTTTAATCTCCCTGATAAAAGAGAATGGGGGCAATCCGCATCTTCGCGGGGTAGTTCGGTGTTTGGTTCGGCAGGGGAAATGTGCCATCTCCCCCGGGATGGTGTCTCCCAGGGAGGCAGAGTGTGCTCGCAGCATCCCAGGGGGTGGGGTTGCTGGTGCTGGGGATTTGCTCCTCGTACTCTCCGGGATTCCTGTCGTTCCTTGCCCAAGCAGCAAAGTGAGCTCAGCAGTGTGACCTCACTGGCAAATGAGGAGCACGGCTTGTGATTGTCCTGCGAGAGGGACATCGTGGGAACCACGGGATCGTGGATTGCTTTGAGTTGGAAGGGACCTTCAAGTTCATCTCATTTCAGCCCCATGCCCTGGGCAGGGACACCTCCCACTGCCCCAGGCTGCTCCCAGCCCCAGTGTCCAGCCTGGCCTTGGGCACTGCCAGGGATCCAGGGGCAGCCAGAGCTGCTCTGGGCACCCTGTGCCAGGGCCTCCCCACCCTCCCAGGGAACAATTCCTGCCCATGATCCCATCTAATCCTACCCTCTGGCACTGGGAGCCATTCCCTGTGCCCTGTCCCTCCAAGCCCTTGTCCCCAGTCCCTCTCCAGCTCTCCTGGAGCCTCTTTAGGCCCTGGAAGGGGCTCTGAGGTCTCCCTGGAGCCTTCTCCTCTCCAGGCTGCACAGCCCCAGCTCTGGCAGCCTGGCTGCAGAGCAGGGGGAAGGCAGGGTTAGACAGGGAGGTGAGAGCAGAGTGCCTGAACACAGCACAGAGTCAGGGGAGCGCTATCTCAGCTCCCAGACTGTAAATACTCCTGGAGTGCTCACGCTGCCCGCTGGGCTTGGAGACCCGGAGGCGCCTGCGTGGGCTGGAGCCGTGGGCATTGGAGCTGGCACTGTGTGCCCTGCCCACTGTCCTGCACCAGCAGCACAGAGCATCTGCTGGGAGCTCTGACCCCACCTTGAGACAGTGGGGTTTCATTGCTCACTGACACGTCGCTGCTCCACTTTTCAAACTGCCAGCCTGGAACCTTGCGAGGTAATAAAAGAAATTCCTCTAATTTGCAGAAATGCCACCAGAGAGTAGAGATGTCTTGTTTAGGAACGGCTCTTTCCTCAGGGTTCAGGGGAGATGGCAGATGAGCAGCTGGTCATCGAAGAGGAGTGACTGGTGTGTCCCAGGAGAGAAAGTGCTGAGCAATCACAGTGTCATCGGGCCAGTAGTGTCAGGGTGGTTTTTGCAGCCCATTCCAACCCTGGAGCTTCCAGGAGTGGGCCAAGTTTTGCTCATGACTTTATTTCCTTCAAGTGGCAATTGCCCTAGGAAAACCCCAGAGGAGATACAACAGAGTCAACACAATCATTTCGTAATGTGGGAGTCTGATGTCACTGTGAGGTGGAGGAGTTTCACCCAGGGTGATGCTGGGATGAGGCAGGGCTGGACTCAGCTGCTGGAGACAGGGAGGGCACGTCCACAGCACAGAGAAACCCCACGGGAACCAGGAGCAGGTTTCTCTTGGGATGGCTTTGGTCATCTCAGGGCTGCACATGCTGCCAGGAGGGGGGCCATGGCACCCTGTGCACCACGGGCCTCATGTCCCTGGGGTCAGCTCCAGACGGTTCAGATGGCCCTGCTGTGACCACAGCAGCCCAGAGCAGGGCATGGATGTAAAGCAGTGCAGCTCCTGCTCAGCTCCTGCTCCACCATTTCTCCACTTCCTCCCTCCAGAGGGGCTGTGGGAAGGGGGCACAGCTATCTGTGCACAGGTGGAGAGTGGGTCTTTCCATCCCTCATTTATCACCTCCCTGCTCAGGTGCAGCTCGCTGATGGGGCAGAGCAGGACCCACTCCAGGCTGGCACCAAACCTGGCACCAACCCTGCCCTGAGCAGCTCAGCCCCCAAGCATTGAGGGCTGTGCCAGGGAGGAGCCCCCATAGCAGGGGCTTGGGCAGCTCCCCTGGGGCAGCTTCCAGCTGTCAGCAGGGAAGAAGCTTCTTTGGAAACACTCTGGAAATAAAGGTAAGAAGAAAACTCTTAAAATGAGAATATACATTGCAAAAATTCATCCAGGTGCATTCAAATGCAGCTTTTGCTTCATGCCATTTCTTTTTTATCCCATATGAAAAGGAATAATCTCTCCCAGCACTGGCAGGCTGACGAGTGACCCACAGAGTCTGGCACATAAGGGGAGTCTCCCTGTGGCAGGAGCCAGTGGTTGGTGACAGCAGGGACAGCCGAGGGCACGCAGCCAGCCAGGCAGGACCCTGCCCTGCACCAGGCAGGGGTTTGAAGGGCAATCTAATCTAAATCTTTTATTGGATTTCTTAAAAGGCTGGAAATATTTCCTGGTCTGCCTCACTGGGCTCCCCAGCTCTGAATGAGCTCTGAGGATTGGGTTCTGTGAAGCCAAGGCCGGCCCTGCAGTGCCTGGGGCAGGCTGAGCTCAGCCCTGGGGCTGGGGCAGCACGGCCCCCGTGGGCCATGTCCCCCCACAGCCCTGGGCAGCTCAGCAGAGGCTGAGGTCACTGCTCCCTTCCTCCTCATTGCTGCCCAGAACCCAGCCAGGTTCTGGTGCAAGGTTTGCTCCTCCACCAGTGAACAACACCCGGGCAGTGGCAGGAGGAGCCTCAGTGGCACAGGGTCATGGAGGAGATGGTGATGGTGGGAGTCCAGGGGAGCCAAGTCCCAGGACATGAGTTCCTTGGGGAACAAAATCTTTTTCTATAGGAGCAGAGCCTGCCCTTGCATCTTAGAGGAAGCAGCTGGCGTTTGCTCTTTCCAAAGTCCTCTCCCACAGAGGATCACCTACATCTAACATCACAGGTAATAGGCATGCAGTGAAAACCATCATCTCTCTTTGTGTCATGGAGCGAGACTTCAAAATCTGTTGGGTTTATCCTGTTCTCAGACTCTCTACGTGCTACTCAGGAGAATTTGCAGATCTGGCCAGCAGATCAAGGAAGCAGTATCACCTTTTTTATTTTTGAAAAGTATGAAGAAGCCACCCCCTTTCTCTCCCCTGGGCCCGTGCACACCTTTACTGCCTTCCTTGCTCACCTGCAGGTAATGCTGTGTCCCTGTCATTGCTGTCCTGCCGAGTGCTGCTCCTTGGTGAGCTATTGCTGCATTATTCCAGCACTCTTCCTCCCAGGATGGGGCCCATTCCCAGCATTAATCTTTAACTCTGCTCTCCTGCAGCTTAAATCTGACAAATGTTCTGAGTGGTTGCCTCAGGTTCTTTTTGAAATCCTGCCTCGGGATGTTAAGATTTAGTAACACAGATTCTAACCTTAAAATAGCAGCACAAAATGTTCTATTTACTCACAAAATGAATGCCAAGTATGCGGCATCCCTCACCAGAGCGGGGCAGTGGGGGGGGCTGGACTGATCATATCTGACAGACAAAGGAATTTGGTGGAAAAAACCAATCTGCTGTCCGTCCTCCAGCAGGCAGCAGCATTCCTGGTCCTGGGAAAGGTGCTGCTGCCTCCAGCCCCTCTCCTCCTGTCCCCCTGAAAGCTGGATGTGCTCTAATATTTCTTACTTTTGAGAAACATTGTCCCAGGCTCCATGTGAGGTAAAACCCTGAAGGCTGTGAGCCTGAGCTCTCCCCAAGCCAGCTCCTGCATGTACTGCTTGGTCCATCTAGTGTTGGCTGAGGCTGGGACAGCATTCCAGCTGTATCAGTGTGCACACAGCATTCCCACTCCCTGGGCAGGCGTTGCCACACTGCAAGGCCTTGGCCGTGCTCGGGAGTCACCAGGCACGGCCAGGTCCTGCAGGTCCTGGTCACTCAGCTCTGGTGGGGCCAGCAAGAGCCCAAAATGTGACAGAAGCATTCACCACCTTTGGAACAACCAATCCCAAAGCTCTCCTGTGTCCTCCCAGGAGGCTGGGTGACATCTTGCTGCCATGGCATGGCCCTGCAGAAGATCTGTGCCGAGTTCTTCCTGGGTTACAAACCACGGCCGTGCCACGGCAGTGCCCGTCCCACTGTGCTGACAGTGCAGGGACACCTGGCATGGCACAGCCCTGCTCCTCCTCAGAGCTGGTTTGACGTTGTTTCTCCTGCTCACAGGCAGCAGCATGAACCTGAAGAAGTACCTGGTGCGGGCCCTGCATCGCCTGCAGAAGGGCCCTGGCTACACCTACAAGGAGCTGCTGGTCTGGTACTGCGACAACACCAACACCCACGGCCCCAAGCGCATCATCAAGGAGGGGCCAAAGAAGAAATTGATCTGGTTCTTCCTAACCTTGCTCTTTGCATCCCTGGTGTTCTGGCAGTGGGGGATCCTCATCAACACCTACCTCTCCTACAACGTCACCTCATCTCTCTCCATTGGCTTTAAGACCATGAAGTTCCCCGCAGTCACTGTCTGCAATGCCAACCCTTTCAAGTAAGTTTTTCTTCTCCCAGTTTCCCCACATGTGCCCTAACCCCTCAGTAACATTGCCAGTGTGAGGTTCCTGTCTCAGACATCACGTTAGGAGCATCAGTGGAGTCACCAAGTGGCCCTAAAAACAAAGAGCAATATGAAGATGAATGGCTCAGGCACAGGGGAGGGTTCATCTGCCTGCAAGTTCTCCTGGGCTTCATAGAATCCCAGAACAGCTTGGGCTGGGAGGGCACCTTCAGGTTAATCTCATTTCACTGCTGCCATGGTCAGGGACACCTTCCACCACCCCAGGCTCCCTCAAGCCCCATCCAACCTGGTCTTGGGCACTTTCAGGGATGCAGGGGCAGCCACAGCTGCTCTGGGCACCCTGTGCCAGGGCCTCGCCATCCTCATGGGGAAGAATTTCTTCCTAACACAGTTTCTGCACCATATCAGTCAATCTAATGAAGATATTTATCTCCCTGCAAACTTTCCTCAGCTCACAAACCAAATTCAGCTCACCTTTCCCAGCCAGGATCAGTCTTTCCATTTTCCCCACAATTCCTTTCCTTCCCCTTCCTTGCTGTGAACATTCTTCTCATTGCTCATACTCCAGTCACTAAGAACTGGTTCCATGGTCCTGTCTGCCAGGAACCACAGAGGTACAACTGAATCGTGATTTCAAAGGAACCACTGATTTTCACTGGAGTCGCTTTAAATTTCTTGTTGTTTTAAATTCATATCCATGCAATAGCGTAGCCCAAGGCAAGACGCTCTCAGCCAACACAAGAATTGCTTAGGGGTAGTTTTTCCTCCACTTGCTAGAGGTGTTTTGTGTAAACTGTAGTGAATTACTGAACTAGAACCAATGTGGCCCAGCCCTGGTGTGTTCACCCCTGCAGCACCCCCTGTTTACCCTCACACTGCCCAGCTGCAACCTGCTGGGACACCAGTGTCCAAGCTGGCCGTGCTCTGCATGGAAGCTCCTCCATTACTGTCCTGCAGTAAATTCCAGGCAGCACCCTGAGCTCCCCAGGAAGGCTCAAGCCAGCAGTGTGGCAGGTGAGCTGCCACGTGTCCCCAGCACCAGGCACTGCCTGGTGACAGTCCTGCCCCACAGGTACTCGGAGGTGAAGCCCCTGCTGAGGGAGCTGGACAGGCTGATTGAGGCAGCACTGGAGAGGATCCTGCAGCCCACACCAGGGAACAGCAGCGAGGACCTGTCCCCACCACTCGACCTGGAGCTCTGGAACCAGCTCCCCCTGGTCCTCATCGACGAGCATGACAAAGACAATCCCGTCATCCTGGACATCTTTGAGACCAACCAGACTGCTGTGGGCAATGGGACTGCCATGGGCAATGAGACCAGTGAGAGCAATGACATTGCTGGGTACAGCCAGCACTTTGGGGACAATGAAACCATGAGCAACAAGAGCACTGCAGGGAACCACACCACTGCTCCACCTGCCCCAGCCAACACCACGTCAGAGGAGAAGAAGTACAAGCTGGCAGTGAAGCTGGTGAGAGGGGTCCCACCGTGGCAGCGGGCAGAGATGAGGGATGGGTGCCTTGGCAAGGATGCAGCAGGGAGATCTGTGTCTCCTCCCTGCCAACTGCCCATGGCCACTCTGCCTTGGGGCTCTGGTCTGGCTGTGCTAGGTCTCCCAGACATCTTCACCCCTTCCTTGGGTCAGGTACCCAAAATGCCAGGGAGAGGCTGTGGCTGCTGCCCCATCCCTTTCCTGCTGCAGTCCTCAGTGCAGAGGCACAAGGTGGTCTTGCATCCCCTCACCCTTGCTCCCATGGAGGCTCCAAGGACCCTGCCTGGGCAGACCTTGGGAGCCAGGGAAACTCCAGCCTTAAAGAATTGGCCCAAACCTGACATTTTTGTTAACTTGTGGAGGTCACTTTGGGGCTGATGTATAACCTGTCCAGCTGGGAAATGTCCCTGGGGAAGGACGCTGTAATGCACTGTGACAGCCAGCTCAGTGTCACAGCCAGCTCAGTGTCACAGCTGCTTGTGGCTCTGTCAGGCTGAACCTCTCAGTTCCGGGGAGCTGCAGGCAGGACTGGCATCCAGATGAGCACGTGGGGAGGGGGCTCACGCCCTGGCCCCTGCCATTCCCCCCGGGGCTCAGACCTGCCTGCTGTGTGTCCCCAGTGCAGCCACCAGGGCTCTGACAACTGCACGTACAGGAACTTCAGCAGCGCGGCGCAGGCGGTGACCGAGTGGTACATCCTGCAGTCCACCTCCATCCTCTCCAAGGTCCCACTGCACGAGAGGATCAGGATGGGCTACCAGGCAGAGGACATGATCCTGGCCTGTCTCTATGGGGCTGAACCCTGCAACTACAAGTAGGTGCACGGGAGCTCCCTGCTCCTTTCCGTCCCCACAGGGATGAACGGCATGCGGGTTCTTTTCTCTCTTTAAGGTGTATATCAGCTACTAATGAGATTGCTGCTGATTCTCAGCTCTAACAACACTTCCCAAAGGTGTTCTGGATGTGATCCCGGCTGAAATGTGTTCTTTTGGAGCAGTGCTGCTGAGTTAGAGTTTGGGATGGGCTGTTTTGCTCATGACATAGCAAGGCTAGCAGCACCCAGGGTATCCAGCGATAACCAGGTGCTGAGTCAGAAGCATGGCCCCCAGTTACAGCCCCCCTCCCTTTTGCACAAGGCTCTGAGAAATGCATTTTAGTCAACTTTGTTAGCTATGGATGCCAAGTTCCCATCTCCAGTGCTGAGAAAGGGGAGCTCACAGCAGCACCCCAGGCTGTGGGGGGCCCTGTCCCTTCTGCAACAAGGGCAAGCAAGAACTGTAATCAAAGCATGAGCTATAATGCCAGCCCAAACCTGTAACCACAGCTCAGACTGAGCAACTGCTCCCCTCACCTGTGTGACAAGTGTTCCTCTCCATCCGACTGAGCGCTCTCCCCAGGGCCATGTCCCAGCAGACACCTGTACCTTGCCTTGCCTTCTTTTCACAAGCAGATGGATTGAAGTGCTGTCAGCTGTAGTCCCTGTACAGGTGTTCAGCAAATGAGGCAATGGGAGGTGAACCCCAGCACAGCTGCTGAGCTGGGCCCACCATCTGCTTTATGTCACACCCCTTTAGTCCTCCTGAGAGTCACAGTTTTATGTGCATGATTCTTCCAGGAATTTCACCCAAATCTACCACCCAGACCATGGAAACTGCTACATCTTTAACTGGGGCATGGATGAAGAGGCTCTGAATTCTTCCAACCCCGGGGCCGAGTTCGGTAAGGGAGCACCCTGAGGTGGAGGGGGCTGGAGGGGCAGAGTGAGGGGGCTGGCTCTTGGTGCCCATTTCTGTCACTCAGGACAGATTTGTGATTCCTCTGTCACTGGAACATTGCAACAGGGAACAGAGGCTTTCCAGAAGGGGATGAGCCCCAAAAGGAAAATGTACCAGGCAGAAAAAAGGTGACAACAGACACATAGCAGAAGGGCATCCTCTGGATATTTGAAATATCTGAGGCAACACCTGACTGTTCCCAGCTATTGCCATTCTGGGCATTCACCACCATAAGTGTTCCTGCAGAGGTCAGGCTGCCGTGGCAGCCAGACCCTGGCTCTTCCCAAGGAACAGGGAGAAGAAAATAGACTCCCTTCTTTCCCCAAGCATCACCTTCCAACACAATTCCTGTTGTGAGTGTTTTGTCTGGTGTCCCAGGGCTGAAGCTGATTCTGGACATCAGCCAGCAGGACTACATTCCCTACCTGTCCTCGGCCGCTGGGGCCAGGCTCATGCTGCATCAACAGAAGAGCTTCCCCTTCCTCAAGGACCAGGGCATCTACGCCATGGCTGGGACAGAAACCTCCATTGGAGTGCTGGTGGTATGTGTGGCATTCCTCGGGAGCAGATTGTCTGAGAATAATGTTATCTGATGGGAGCAAAACCAAGTTTGCTCTAAGTCTTGGCTGAACTGGCTCGAACCAAAGGAGACAAGGTACACACCTGTCAGGGGCTGGAGCGCTTTATGGAGGATTTTATGTAACTGTCCTGGCAAAGTGCTTTATTGAGGCCAGAATACTGGGCTCAGGTCATGGTTGCCTCTTTCTCCAGCATGTCAGAAGGTGCTTTGCCAAGCCCTGAACACCCTGGCCTGCCTGGATCCACCCAGGGAAGGGGCTGCAGCCTCTTCAGCTCTGCCACCACCAGCTCTTTCATTTGTAGCAGAGCCAGTGGGGAGCACAGGAATTACAGAGCCTCTGGACAACGAGCACAGGGACCTGTGGAGAAGTGATGGCCACAGTCTGGTCTTTGGGTTTCTTTGCAGGATGAGCTGGAGAGGATGGGTTATCCCTACAGCGACTGCACCATGAACGGCTCCGACGTCCCCGTCAAAAACCTCTACAGCCAATACAACACCTCCTACTCCATACAGGTGACACACCCCTTCAAATCAGCAACACCCTTTAGGAAAAAGTGTTGAAGCAGTTAAATCTTGCCTATCACACAGTGTACTGGGGAATCATAAAACCTTTCATGATCATCAAATCCAAGTATCAACACATCACTATCACTGATAAACTGTGTCCTCAGGTGCACACCACATGGGTTTTGAACACTTCCAGGGATGGTGACTTCACCGCTGCCCTGGGCAGCCTGTTCAAATGCTTTACAACCCTTTCCATGAAAAATTTTTCCTAATATCTAATCTAAGCCCCACATGGTTCTGTAGGAATTGTCACTGAGGCTCTGGGAAGCTTCTCCTGAGACAATGTCAAAGTGACACTTCTCAGGAACTCATGTTTTGTGTACACAAGTGAATATTTACCCCTGACAGGAGAGCGATACAAAGGAGACATTCTCCCTCTGAGCACTCCTGCAGTCTTTAACTTTTTTTTCTTTGGGGCAATCAAGTAATTTCTCACTGAAAATGCAGCTGGTTTGTACAGGAAGCAGAACAGCCCGTTGCTGCTTCATCACTCTGAAAATTGGATGAGAAAGTTGAGTGTTTGTAAACCTTGAATCTGTGGAAAATTAGAGTGCAAGCACTAAGCACAGGCTAATTTGTAACAGGCTGTACTGGAGAGAGAAGCAGCTCTGGAGGGTGCAATGCAAATAATAAGGGAAACCCCCAAACCATTTGGGGTGATTCACAGATGCACCCGGAGATCAGGAGGGCTTTGGGCTGGCAGTGGTTTTATATTTCTACCTTTATATAATAGAACAACTGGGCCACTTTACTGGACTTTTGAAGATGCTTGTATAAGGTTTAAGCAAACACTCAGGAGGGTTGCATTATTCCCTACAAGTGCAAACACTGACGGAGTTCTGTGCCCACGTAATGCCACTTCAGAGCCTCCTCAGCAAAACCAGGCTCTTCCATCACTCCCTGACTGCTCTGCACTCTGTGGGCCTTTCCTATCACACAGAAATTCTCTGCTTGTCCTACCCACAGCTGTTAAATTTAATTATCTTCTCACAGACTTTGCTATTGCTTTGTGCTGCCTCATGCAGAATCCCATTCCAGTCTCAGGTGATGAACTTCACGCCTCACCAAGCTAATGGCAGTGCTGCAGCTGGAGCTGCAGCCAAGAGCCTCCCCAGAAGAGCAGCACATGCACAGAGAAGATCATTCATATGTCTTCTCTATATGTTGAAGGATTTGGAAATTCCTGGCTTTAAAGTGTAAAACCAGCCCTTTGTCAGTGTTGTGTAAAGCCTGTAGAGCACAGCCATGTCTGTGGTGGAAGAGAGCATTTGTATTTCCTTTTGGAAGCTTGAATATTACTCCTATGAAGCCCTAAAATAATTGAGAAATGAGCAGTTTGTTGTGTGAGTGGGAGCAGGCACTGAGCTCCCTGCACTTCCCACGAGGTCTCACCTGTGGGTAGATCCTGTGAGTGGCCTTAAAAGCTCCCATGCCCAGCAAGGCTGGAAGAGGTTCTGGGCAGGGACAGGCTCTGGCAGGCCCCAATTCCTCTGCACTGCATCCCTGTCTGTCTGCAGCCCCAAACCCATCTGTTCAGTGCAGTAGAGAGGGAATTCCTGGGAGCTGAGGGGCTCTCAGAGCTGGTGCCAGCGGCGCGGGGCTGCCCAGGGCTCAGCCCAAGCCTGAGCAATCCCTCTTCCCCCCCAGGCTTGCCTGCGCTCCTGTTTCCAAAACCACATGGTGGAGATCTGTGGCTGTGGGCACTACATGTTCCCTTTACCTGAAGGGGTGACTTACTGCAATAACGAGGATAACCCTGGCTGGGGTAAGAGCTGCTGGTGGTGCCTGGGGCAGGGATCGGGGTCTGCTGCTGTCCCTGCAGCTCCTGCACGGCTGCTCCCTATGGGACGTGGCCACCTGGGCTAGTGCTGGGGAGAAGGGGCCAGATTTGGTCTTGGCTGTGGGCTAGGGGAGCCCTTGGGCACCAAAGAGAAAGAACACAGGGTACCACTCCAGGCCTCTGCACCCAAAAATTTTGGGTCCCCTGGCGGGGGTAATGATGGTCCAGTGCTCCCCTGGGGTGGCACAGATCTGTGCTGGCAGGGCTGTGCCAAAAACACCAACCCTGGGCAAGCTGGCTCTATAAAAACTGTCTTCAGAAAGTGACAGTTTGTTTTTAATTTAATAGTAAATTGAGTGTTTTGCCCAAGTTTCTCAAGGAAAGGAAAGTTGAAAGGGAAGATGGCAAATCTGTGCAAAGGGTCATACCTAATATTTATTTTGATAAATGAAACTGATGTAACTCAGTAACTGGCTCCTTATCTAAACAGACACTTTAATTTTGTTTTCACCAAACAGCGTATTGCTATTCCTCACTGAGATCCAGCATTAAACAGCGTCAGATCTGCATTGACTCCTGTAAAGAAACGTGCAAGTGAGTACCTGATCTGGTTGCTGTGGAGGTAGAGGGACCCTTCAGTTTGACTCCCATCAGTCCTGACTTTCCTAAAAGGGCAGCAAACCCTGCAGGGCTGGTTTGCTGTGTGAGAACTGAAGAGAGATCCAGAGAGTTCAGAAGAGGGGAAATCCCCACACTAATGCTCTCCCTCTTCCCTCCAGTGACACACAGTACAAAATGACCATCTCCATGGCAGACTGGCCATCAGAAGCCTCTGAGGTAACCCTGACTCCTTGATGGTTCCTGATGACATTGATGGCTCCTGTTCCAGGCACGTGGACACTTGCTATTGTCAGAGCTGGTGTCCAGGTCAGAGCAGCTCTGCTAAAGTCCATATTTCCCACACACAAACCAGCAGCAGCCCCAGGATAGGAGGCAGGAGGAGGGATCCCCCCACAGTGGCTGCTCCCTGCTGGGGCTCTGCCCCAGTGCCAGTGTCAGCACAAGGCTGGCTCCACCCTGCACACCCTGTGCCCACACAGGACAGGGGGGCTTCCCAAGGGACAGGGAAGGAGCACCTACTGCCCTGCTGAGGCAGAGCTGCCCTGCTCAGGTCCAGAGCATCCCCCTCCACCTGCACACAGGGCAGGGCTGCCTGGGACAGGGCTCAGCACCTGCAGGGCTCGCTCTTCGGGAGCACAGGATGCCTCTACTCTTTCTGAACAGATTTTGTTTTCCTAGGACTGGATTTTCCATATTCTGTCTTATGAAAGGGATATGTCAACAAATGTGACTCTGGACAGGTGAGTGAAAGGAACAAGCACTTTATTTTCTCTGCTGAGCCTGTTAACATCAGCCTGACACGAGCCTTGGCGCTGGGCCAGGGCACACGGCTGCGAACGCGCAGGGAGGACCAGGTTTGCAGCGTGTTTGCCTGGGACACACAGAAAGCAGATCCAAAAGGCACTTCATGCATGTCCTCTGCTCTCCAGAGCTGCAAACTGGGTCAGTCAAACTCAAACATGCAGTTAAGTAAAACCAGCATTAAGGACAGTTCCAATGTCATAATGTTTGTCACTTCGTACTCACGTCTTGGTGTCCCTCGGTCAGGCTGGAGCAGAGGTACAGGACATTGACAGCCAGCTCCTCACTGAGCTGGGTTTTGTTCTTTACAGGAATGGGATCATCAAGCTGAACATTTACTTCCAGGAGTACAACTACCGCACCATCTCGGAGTCAGCTGCCACTACGGTGAGTGCCCATCCCAGCCCTGGCAGAGCAGGCACAGGAGCCAGCCAGCTGGGACAGGCAGGGCTCAGTGCCCTGGGGGACAGTCTGTCACCTCCCTCGAGGCTGCTGTTTGGCACACCTGCTGTAATGAAGTGGATGAAGCCACCTCTGCCTGGCGGCTCACAGCCCTCAATTCCTTCCCCCACTCCACCTCCTGTCCCTGTCCCAGCCCCTCAGGGCAGCACCAGCACAGGAGGGGACCCAGCAGGGAGGTCCCAGGTGCATCACCCACATCAGCACTGGCACACAGGTTATGGGTCAGGGTGGAGCACAGGTGAGGGGCTCCACTTCCTCAGCTCACTCCACTCTCCTCCCACAGATTGTGTGGCTGCTGTCAAGCCTGGGAGGGCAGTTTGGGTTCTGGATGGGGGGCTCGGTGCTGTGCCTCATTGAGTTTGGGGAGATCATCATCGACTCGCTGTGGATCACCATCATCAACGTCATCGGCTGGTGCAAAGGCCTGAAGCAGAGGCGGGCGCGGGCGCGCTACCCGGACGCTCCCCCGACGGTGTCGGAGCTGGTGGAGGCTCACACCAACCTGGGCTTCCAGCACGAGGCCGTGGGAGCTGTGCCCAGGCCCGGAGCGCTGCCCCCTGAGCCCGGCACGCCCCCGCCCAACTACGACTCCCTGCGCGTGCAGCCCCTGGACGGCCCCGACAGCGACACCGAGTGAGCCCAGTGTCCTGTCAGCACTGAGTGAGCCCAGTGTCCTGTCAGTGTGGTGACCCCAGTGTCCTGTCAGCACTGAGTGAGCCCAGTGTCCTGTCAGCTCGGACACTGAGTGACCCCAGTGTCCTGTCAGTGTGGTGACCCAAGTGTCCTGTCAGCATGGACACTGAGTGAGCCCAGTGTCCTGTCAGTGTGGTGACCCGAGTGTCCTGTCAGTGTGGACACCGAGTGACCCCAGTGTCCTGTCAGCGTGGACACCAAGTGAGCCCAGTGTCCTGTCAGTGTGGACACTGAGTGACCCCAGTGTCCTGTCAGCACCGAGTGACCCCAGTGTCCTGTCATTGTGGACACTGAGTGACCCCAGTGTCCTCTCAGCTCCTGCCAGGCCATGCCCCTTGCTGGGCAGCTGTCCATCTGTCAACGTTAGGAGGGAATTAAAAGCCCGAGCTGTCCTCTCCTATGACTGATCACTGGGAGGAAGCTCTGCCTAATAAACTCTGCAATAAACCTCACAGAGTCAGGCTTTGGCTTTAGTGTGTAGAGCTTGTGCACATCAGTATTGCTGTAAAATCATGTCACCGTTTCTTGTCACCAGGTGGGTGGGAAGCAATTCCCAGTGGGCAGAGCAGGGTGGTGGCAGGGAGAGGACAGGATGTCCTGACAGTGGATGCAAGGCCATGGCCTGGTAGATCACAGAACCCCAGAAGAGTTTGTGTTGAAGGGACCTGTCCCTGGCTGGTTCTGGGCCCCAGGAGTTTGCCAGGAGCCCATCACAACCCAGTGGGACTGGCCTTACTGAAGTACTTTTGCAAAAGTTCAAGAGGGGGCCCAATTGTGTGGTTAATTCACGTACCAGAACACCATGTTCTGGGCACGGTGCCCGGTGTGGGGCTGTGGAGAGGGGGGTCCAGGATCCTCCTGCATGGGAAGCTCCCTAAGCACAGAGTGCTCTGGTGCAGAGCTGTTGGGCACAGCATGCCCAAGGTCCCCCTCCAGCCCCTTAGAGTGGTGGAAATGGGGGGTCCAGTTGCTGATGACCACCAGCAGCAGGACATCTGACACCTGAGATGCCACCAGCATGGCTGATTCTGCCACAGAAAATGGAATTCTGTGTCCAAAATTCACTGAATCCAGATTCAGGGAGTACCTCCTTAACATGCCCACACTCTGCCCCAGCCCTTTCTCCCTCAGCTGGTTCTCCTTTGAAGGGAGAAGGACCAACAGCCCCCAAACACACTGCTCTGTACAGAACCACCTCACCCAGGCAGAGCCTGAGCTCAGGGAGCCCCTAAACCCACCTGAGTGGCAGCAGGGCACGTGACCAGCAGCAAAAACATTTGTAAAGACAGAGGAATCCAGTCCTTACAAGCTGCCCTAGAGATTTCTCCTGTCTCCTCAGTTGCTGTCCCCTGACAGGAACATTTCTGTCTCTGGGCACCACAAATGCACAAGCACAGCCTCTTTCACAGGAGAGCTCCTGTAAAGTGATGGCTCCTGATCCCATATCACAGCTGGGTGGGAAACAAGGAGCTGACTCCCTCCCCTCCTGAACCAATGCTCACTGTATGCAGTGTCATCCTTGGCAAAGGCCTCCAAAGGCTTCAACAGTGAGAAACCAGAATACACAGAGCACATTCCTTAAAACACGGGGAATGCTGAGAGCAAGAACCTGGGCATCTCCTCCCACATTCTCACCAACAGACAACAGGTCCCTGGGATGGGCAGCAGGTCCCAGGCTGCTCACCCTGTCCTCATGCCTTCAGGCCCAGCTGGCTGCCAGCCCAGAGCAACAGCAGCAGACAAGGAACAGCCCCAAAACCCTCCCCAGCAGTGCTGGGGCAGGGGAAGGGTGGGAGAGGCACGGCTGCTGAGCTTCACCCTCCTTACAGCAGGAGAGAAGGGAACAGAGTGTTCCTGCAGGACAGGGACAGCTCACCATTCCAGTCACAACTGGCTTATGGAGACGTCTGACATCTCATAAAAGTGGGAAGTGTCTCCAGTGCTTGGCTCAGCTCTGTCCCAGCCCCACTGTCCCCAGGCAGACCCACAGCAGCCTGAGCCCAGCTGAGCAAAGGGGATTCCAGCTGCAGCAGCAGTGCAGCTGCTCCAGGCCCAGCTGGCATTCCAGTTTTGGACCTCCCTGCACCCCAGCCCACTGTCTCCCAGGAGAGCACACTAAGGCTAGAGCAGCTGTTTCACAAAAATCTATGTAACAAGTGGTAATAAATTCTACAAGAAAGCACCACTTCCCTTAAATTCCATTTGAACTTCATGGTTTTTAGTAGAGTAGTGAAATTGCACCAGGAACAACCTACAAAGCTGGTTTTATTCTCAGGGCCAAGCTTGATCAAGCCTCAACTGCCAGCTGAGGAGACCCTTCCTGACCCTGTATCTGTGACAGCCCTGAGCAGTGGCCACTGCCTACAGCCCCCTCTGTGCTGCATCCAGCCCATCACCTCAGACACAGTCAATTCTCTGAAAAAGCTGCCACAAAGCATGAACTCTACAGCACCTGGCAGAACATTTCCAGCACTCCTCAACCCAGTCAGGGTCATCCAGAGCTTTTGGGAAATTTGGCTGTAGGACATCTTTCCTTATTTCTAAAGATGGAAAAATGGAACAAGCTTTTCCTAGACAAAGACATTTATTAAAAGTTAGTCAAATAAATTCCCCTATCCCCAGAGATCTTTTCACTGTCCTTGCAGAAATGAACACCAATCTGAGGAGGTGAGTCCTTGAGCACGGGCCAGTGGCAGCAAGGGCTCAGTTGACCCTTCAGGCCCCTCATGGCTGCAATGCCAGCAGCAGGGAGGGCACAGCTGGCACTTCAAAACCCTCCTGGCTGTGATTCCAGTGGCAGGAAGGGCTCAGCTGGCACTCCAAGACGCTCCTGGTAGTGATTCCAGAGGCAGGGAGGGCACAGCTGGGACTCCAGACGCCTCCTGGCTGTGATGGCAGAGGCAGGGAGGGCACAGCTGGCACTCCAGATCCCTCAGGGCCACGACGCCAGAGGCAGGGAGGGCACAGCTAACCCTCCAGGCCCCTCATGTCCATGATGGCAGAGGCAGGGAGGGCACAGCTAACCCTCCAGGCCCCTCATGGCTGCGATGCCAGAGGCAGGGAGGGCACAGCTGGGACTCCAGACGCCTCCTGGCTGTGATGGCAGAGGCAGGGAGGGCACAGCTAACCCTCCAAGCCCCTCATGTCCATGATGGCAGAGGCAGGGAGGACACAGCTAACCCTCCAGGCCCCTCATGGCTGCGATGCCAGAGGCAGGGAGGGCACAGCTAACCCTCCAAGCCCCTCATGTCCATGATGGCAGAGGCAGGGAGGGCACAGCTAACCCTCCAGGCCCCTTATGTCCATGATGGCAGAGGCAGGGAGGACACAGCTAACCCTCCAGGCCCCTCATGTCCATGATGGCAGAGGCAGGGAGGACACAGCTAACCCTCCAAGCCCCTCATGGCTGCGATGCCAGCGGCCATCCGGCGGGGCAGGCTCTTGGCAGCCTGGCGAAACTCCTCTGGCTTGGCCTTCAGCAGAGCTGCAATGTTCTGCAGCGCCCGGGACGGCTGCAGGCCCAGGGCGTCCATCACATTTATCAGATAATCTGCAAAATTAAGGAAAAAATTTGTATTTAACTGGCAGTAGACACCGTGAAATGAAAGACAGCCTTGTTCTTGGTGGCAGAGCTCCCACCCACGGGCAGCAGCCAGGCAGGCAGGCAGGAGCCCTGCGTGGTGCCAGGGCAGCCCGTGGGTGACGTGAGCTGTGCCCACGCCCCGTGCCCGCCCGTGGCTCACCAATGTCCGTGGCCAGCTGCTTGGTGGAGTGTGGTGTGAGCTGTGGGATCTGCAGGATGACCTCGCAGTAGGTCTGCATGGTGGCCCTGGCGATGGAGCCCAGCCAGTAATCGGCCACGTTGTCCAGCTCGGGCAGCTCATCCCCTGCACAGACAGGCTGTTAGTGCTCTCCACCCGCCCGCTGGGTTTGTACAACACACAACCCAAACTGCTCCAGAGCTCCTGAACTGCTCCTTCCACAGGACACTGAGGCAGTCAGGGTTTATCAGCTGGGTTTGGAGTAATCAAAGCAGTCGTGTACTCTCGCTGTACTGTACACCACTGACAACAGCGCCAGAGCCAGAACACTCCCCTGGATTTCTCTGCAGGTAAGTCACTCCCAAAGGGCTGATGAGTGACCTGCTGGGACAGGACACTGCCTGGCACCTCCTACAGGATCCTCTTCCAGAAACAGTCTGCAAACCACGGCAGTGACAAGGACTCACAAGAGTTTTTTTCCAGCCCTAAAGGCAGTCTGTGTTCATCAGTGTTTTGAAAATTATCGAGCCATTACAACATGCAAATGCTTCAAGGTGATATAACAGCAATGCAAAAGCCTGAACTAAAGTGCATATTTTTGGAAGGCTCCAGGAAGACTGTAAATACCAAGCTCTATGCTTTCTTCACTGTCTGTGGAAATAATAACACCATAAAGAGACCAAGCCCAGCACACCAGGTAGACTGCCAACCTGCAGGAAAAGGCATGAGGTGCCTCCTGCTGTTACCTGCAGAAGGAAGTGACACAGCAGGTAAGGCCAGGTCTCTGGAGCATGAATAGGAGCCAAAACCCAACAGAACTCTTCAGACCCCAAACTATTATTTTAATGAACACCAAATTCACACAGACCAAGCCAAAGCTCCCACTTTGAATGAAACAAAAAAAAAAGTTTTACTCATTATTTAGAGGTTCCTCCTGGGTTTTACCAAGGGATTCTTGGAAGAAACAGTGTGATAGGAAAGGGATCTCCAATGGTTTTGTCACTGTAACACATCCACCCATGCAATGTCAGGATGAGAAAGCTTTCCCCAGACACTCCAAGCCTTTGGTCTCACCCTACCTTGCTCTGGGGGGTATGGCAGCTTTCCAGCATGTAATGCCAGTTCCAAAGCAGAATCCTCTTGAGTGACAAATGGCTCAAGGTGCAGAGGAAGCGACATAATGTACTGCCCAATCTAGAATAAAAGCACCAAAAGCTGAATCACTGAACAAATGTGAGGCAAGTCCTTTACTAGAGAAAAAGTCACCCACAGTAAATACACCTGAAAGCAAAGAGCTGAGCCTGACAGCCACTCACTCACCTACAAATTGGCTCTTGTGCATCATTACACTTGGTACAAGAAATAGTTTTTCACAAGGTCAGAGAAACAGTCACAGAAAGACCTGTACAGAGAACTGCTACTCCAAGCAAATCTTTGCTCTCTGGAGTGTTCCCAGCAATTTGTTTTCAGAGCAGAAAGAGAGCTGAGTTCTCTTACATTGCTGATATATTCCAGAGGGGTCAGGCTGAAGTTTGGCAGGTCATCTGTCAGGGTCTCACCAATGCCACCAGAACTCCACCCCTGTAAGGCAGAAGGAGCAGGATGAATCAGTGACCTCCCAGAGCATAAAGCCTGTCAGCATTTTAGAAAGGGGTGACCCAACAACATGAACTGTGACTACCCAAGGGATTCTAGGAAGCAGAACACAGATGGTGAGAAAACGGTTTACCATGTTATCCCTCAGGCCCAAAACACCCACCCTTCGTCTATCCAGCTCCCTGTGGGAAACATGCTGACAAAAGGTCAGAAAAGCAACACCTCAAACCAACACCAGGGCCTTCAAACACCTGTGCTGCAAAGGCTGTGGGTGAGGGAAGGGAAACACTTCCACTGCCTGCAGCTCCGGGGAGAAACGCGACCCCAGGGAGAACCATCCCGAGCAGGAGACAGAGAAGCAAAGCTGACCCGAGGGAGCCCCCAGGGAAACCCTGCCCGCTGAGCCCAGCCCAGTGCCCACCTCCATCCTGGGCAGCAGCAGCAGCTGCTGTTTGATGCGCAGGAACACGGAGTCGAAGGCCAGCTGATGGGCCAGCTGGTTCAGGCGGCCCAGCGCCGCGCGCGCCGGCGCCAGCAGGCTGTGGTTACTGCTGCCCTTCTCCTGACACACACACACACAGAGAAACAGTCACATGCACTGAAGTGGACACACAGGGGCTGTGCTAACACGCTTGCAGAGGTTTTATGGGGCCCTCCTTGTGCAGCAGAGCTTTTCTCTGTGGGGCACAGCCCGTTTCCTTTGGAATGATCTATTCCCAGCAGTTATTCGAGAGACACAAACTGTCGTGGCTGCCTGAACTGCAGGACAAGCAATGAGGATCACATTCCAGCCTCCCCAGGCTCTGACACATGCTGGATACTGAAAAACTTGCAGAGAAGATGGCAAAGCTGCCTTCTACTCAAAGGGCACAACTGATGCCCTGCATGGAATTAAGTTCTACCTGAAGAGTACCTGTGGAACTGGACAGTTCAGTCAAGGTTTAAAGACAAACACATGACACTGAAGGTGGAACCACAAAAGTTGCAGGTAAACCAAGTGCAAAATAAATCAAAACATTTTGAGGAAACAGAACTCACAACCTTGAATTCACTACTCCATGTGACCAATGATAGCAAACATAACTCAGATCCCCAAGAAGATAACTAAAGTCATTCTACCCTGTTCACAGATCCATGCATGAATGATCCTGCAGAATTCTGTTTCAGACTGGACAGGGCAAAGAAAGCCTCAGAAGGTGGTGTGTGGGCTCCAGAATCTGAGATGGCTCCAACACAACCTTCCCAATGGTTGCTGAGATAAAATCTCCCTCACCTAAGCTGATAAGGGCATGTTCACAAAGCAGAGCCAGGATCTGGGGAGAGATGGAATGAGTCCAGACTTCCTGGGTTTGGACATTTCATCTCTCTGTGTATCAGTGTCTCTGCAGAACACAGCCCATGGAAAGGCTGCAGCCCAGCATGAAAAGTCACTAGACTGGAGGGGGAATCCAGGTGTCATCTACCCAATATGGGCCCAAGAGCAGACTGTAATAGAGGCAGGCTCTCCAGGCACCAGGGCTACCTTCAGAGTGTAAAGTGTTTCCATAAGGCTGGCATACTCAGATGGATTCTCCTTCAAGAGATAATTGTATTCCTGCCAGGGATTTTTTATGGAGCTCTTCTTTTCTGCAGAACTGGTGTCCTGAAAGCCAGAAAAACTGCAAGGGCTGTACGAGTCCGAGAGATACTTGCCAGCAGTTGACAAAATCCTGAAAACAAGTACACAAAAGTCACCAGCAGAATCCTCTGGGCTCAGCAGTCCTGTCCTGATGCTGGCCCAAGGACCAGCACCTCCCTTGAGTGACTTCAAGGGAGAGCACTCACTGAGACTCCAGTTGCAGCCAATCCTCTCATCCACTGTGCAACTGAGCAGCTGCAGAAGCGCTGAGAGGACAGAGGGATTTGTGCTCTGGGAACACGAGGGCAGTGGGGCCCCACTGAGCACTGCAGGCTGGGCCCTTCTCGAGTCACACCGAGCATTCCAAGGAACCACGGGCTGAGCAGTGCACTGCTTACAACAGGGAGCAGCAAGACCTACATCCTGCCTGTGCCTCCACTCCTCAGGTTACAGGGAACCCATCAGGTAAGGCACACCTACACTCAGTTCAGCACGTGATTCAGGCCCTGTGTCACAAGGGTGAGGATCCTGCCAATTTGATCTGGTGGAAAATTCCTTCCTGACCCCCATCTGGCAGCCCATTGGTGGCCAGCCAGGTATCCAAGGAAAAGGATTCTTGGCCTGTCTCAGGGAACATGACTGAGTGGAACAGTCTATGCTCCACCTCTGAGATGTCAAAGCACAGGGAAGGGGAAGCGGTGCTGGCTTTCCCTCCATGGTCTATGCAACCAAGGCACCTTGGGGTTTGTTTTCTTTCAACTTGACAGCTCATGAATTAAGGTGACCAGTCCTCACCTGTTGGCCAGCTGCTGCTCAAAGTCTCCACACTGATGAAGGAGTTCACCACAAACAGAAATTATCCTGGGAAAGAACAAGACAAAAACACACTGTGAGACTTGAGGCAGATAATGCCAGACTCCCCTCAGAGAACCCACCTCAGATCCATGTCAAGTAATTCTGAAATGCCAAAACCAAACCACAGCCCACACACGTGTCAAGACTCACTTTGGTGATTAACTCTGCATCCATTTGATAACACTGACTTTTTTTTTTTTTTGCCCCAATGGCCTCATCCACATGCTACTTCTTGCCATTGTGAGGAAGGCCAGCTCACTGTCACTGGGAAAAATTCTAAGAGGTGCTAATATCACAAGTGATATGAGATGCAGCCTTGCTCCAGGCAGGGTGGGGAGCCCCACAGCCCTCCCTGTGCCAGCAGCAACCTGAAACCCACGGCTGACACTGGTGCTCCCAGCAGCACTGCAGCCCAGTAAGCTCAGCCCCGTGTTCTGCACTGAGAACTTGTGTAAACTGACCCAAGGAGCTCCCTTTCAGCTATGATACAAAAATCAGCTCTGAGCCAGACAAAAAACCCCAAACCCTTTACCGGACAGAGTTCTGGAATGCAGTCCAGTCCTCCTGGAACGGGGAATCTGCCAGGACATCATCCAGTTTACATTTCTTTCGTATAGACTGCAGTGTGTTTGTGAAGTCAGATGTATACCTGCAGTGAGAATAGGGGCAGAGAGAAGTACCAGCATAAGAGAGAGCAGCACAGAGGCATGTCCTGTGATTTTCTCAGTCAGTCCTCTGCAAGGGCCAAACAAGAACTAGAAATACTAAAGGGAGTACAGAAGAGAAACTCTGGTTCCACCCCAAACAGGTGCACGTGGAGAACTGATCAGCCACAGCCCAGTCAAGCCTAGACCAGAAGACAGGGAGTGTGCAAGGTGCTGTGTCTGCCTCAGTTTGCTGCCTGTGGATTACCAGGAGCTCTCCCTGCCCGTGAGAAGGAAGGGGTAAGACATTTTAGTCACCACTACATTGACCATCTCCTAGGAAAGACCAGGAAAAGTTTAAGTGGCTCCTGCTACTCCAACATCACTTGGCCCTTACTCCAGGAACATGGTGACAACAATCTCATGAATTTGTTTTCTCAGCTACTCCCCAGATGAGAACATGGATAAAAAGAAGAACATTCTGTTTCCTACACACCCCCATCTTCTTTTTAATAATGCCCATAAGCTGGAGGCAGGTACATTGCTCTGTAATTGCCTATAAAGAAGGTGAGATCAGGGACTTGTGCTTTCCTCTTCCCCCTTCCCAGAGGGCAGCAATACCTGATTCATACCTTGTGAGCAGCTCTTTCAGTATGGTGAAGGAATAAGGAGTAAAGCAGTACAGGAATAGGAAAGTGATACTTTAAGACAAGAACTAAGAGTGAACCTCACTCCGTGGGGTATCTCACACTTACAGGCAAATCCTGAATGTGAGGTCACTTGTCTGTGATATTGTGACTGTGTATTCATTAAATCAATAAGATTGGAAAAGACCTCCAAGATGATCAAGCTCAACCTCCAGACTTATTTCCCCACTGAGATCTACTTTCATCAGCCTGATTTGCCTTATTTTGTTTTGGGAAACATTTTCTCCTTCAAAAGTATTTAATAAAAATGAAAACTCTGCCCAACCAGAATAGAAAACAGCTGGCAAGCCTTTGATTTAGCCATAAAATCTCCCATTTTTCCTCTAGAAAACAGCCTGTGATCGAATGAAGCAGCAAGAGGGATATTGATGACTCACGGTACACTCAGAGACACTTTCTGCTCTCAGCCATTTTCCACAAACTACCAAGTCCTTGGCCACAAACTGCACACTCACTACTCACTCAGGGTAAATGCAGCAGTACCTAGAGGCACCTTACTTTGAGAACAGGGCCTTCAGGGCCTTCAGCAGCCCACACACCCCCAGGCCATCCGTGAGCTTGACGCAGTTGTCGATGGCTCCGGCCGCCAGGATGAAGAGTTTGTTGACTGAGTGGTTCAGTTCCTGGACACAATCAATCACTTCCCAATGCTCCTAAACAACAACAGCAACAACAAAGCTGAGCCTGGCTCCTCTTCCAGGCAATGCAGAAAGCACACCCTGTGTAACACAGTGTGCTCTGGTATCTTCCACTCTTGTCAAACTCCTAAGGCAGAACCACGCTGGTGCTTCCACCCTCCTGCCCATGGACTGCAGCAACAGCCAGGCTGCCAAAGCCTGTGCTCACCTCAAGGAAAAACAGCTCTGCCAACAGCAGAATCTTTATAAATAAAAGGAAATACAAGTGAAAAGGAGAGGGGCAAAGAGAGCAGTAACTATGACAAAGACCCCTGTGTTTAGTGGAAGCCTCAGCCTCCCACTGCACAGCTGAGCAAAGACTGGTACATTACCAAGGGCACTGCACTGATCTGGATGAGGAGATTCTCTTCTTCCAGGTCCCCATACTCGAGTTGGTAGGGCTTGTATGGAGCATACACCACTTCCACCAGCTCCATCACTTTCACCAGGTTCTGCTCCTCTACAAAGAATCAGATGTTTAGTCTACAAAGAGATTAATATGCTACTAAAAACCTCATTTCAAGCTACATGCAGTTCTTCCACTAGAGCATGCTGCCTGCACAGGCTTGGAATGCTGCCCAACAGCTTCAATCTCAACTACACAGATTGGGTTTTTTATTTTTTTTAGAAACAAGATTATTATCTCTTACCTGCTTCCTAAAACCAAGATGTTCTACCTCAACAAGTGCCTCAGGAAAATTAACACTCACTGACCCAAAACAGCCTGGGTGACAAAAATCTATCAAACATTCCAACCTACAGCAGAAGAACTGAAACCATCTGAGAAGTGAAACACATTACTCCCACGGCATCAAACAGGGGCAATCCTCATTTATCAGAAAGCCTAGTTCACACTTGAAATAATTGTCACTAATTCAATTCACTCAGCACTCAGTCAGTGTTCATCAACCAGAGCTGAACGTGAGGCACAGACTCAGCCTCTCAGTGCCATGCCTGAGCAGGGAGCTGCCAACCCAAACACAAAGCAGGGCTGAATGATTATTGCTCAAATCAGAACTGGACACCAGCTGTTCTCACAAAGCTCTGCCAAACTCAAACCTGCAGCAAACCAAATTACTTTGATGCCTGGATAGCAGGGAAGACTCCCACACCCTGAGGACAGGGAAGCAATGGAGCAGTCTGTCCAAAGCCAGCACTGTCTCCATGCTTGGACATTTTTGAGAGCAGACTGAAGAGTATCCCAAGCACCATGGTCTGACCTCACAGCAGATCCTGCCTGGAGCAGCAGACTGGACCAGATCATCTCTCAAGGTCCCTTCCAAACTGAATTACCCTGTGAATCACAGCTGAGCCCTCCCCTCACATACACAAGCAGGAACTGGTTTGACTCTCCTCAGCTGAGTCACCTGGCCTTTCCATTCTTGAGATATTTCTTTTCTCAAACATCTTACCCCGCACTAAAAGGGATGGAAATAAAAGCTTTGGGGTTGTTTTTTTAAACACCCTACAGTTCAACAGCAGTCTTCCTATTCCATTATCTTCTAGAATCTGGTGTTATTTTTCCAAGTCCTTTTAATAATTTCTATAATGAATCACAAATTAAACTAGAAAATTACTGACATGTATGCAACCAGACAGACAAGACACAGTCACACTCCCTGACATTGCCCAGCAATCATAATTTACAGGATCAAGAAAGAATCAAGGTTTAAACAACTCAAGACAATGTTATGAGGAACCAAACACAGGAAGCACAGCATCAGGAATGCTCCATTAGCTTTAATTTTGGATTTTCCCATAGCCAGCCTTTGAAGCAGCCCCACTAAATTCATAAGGGTCTATAAATAGCCAGCAGGTCCAGTCAGGCATAAACTTGTGCAAACACAGCACCTCACTGCTGTGTGGTTCTCAGGAATTACTCGGCAATCACGACCAAAATGACAAATGTCCCAGAGAGGCGAAAGCATGGGGCAGATTTGGAAACAAACACTGAGGATGCTGCTGGGAAAAAACTACCAACGGTTCAGAAAAACACTGGGCATTGTCACTTGATTAAACCCTGAGCCAGTATCAACAGAAAAACTATAAAAACAAACACCAGCATCCAATGGATGCAGCCTTCAAGCAGGTTTTCTCTTGTTTAGTGAGGTGTGACAATTCCAGGAAACTCCTCAACTTTTCTGCTTTGTGATCTCTCACAATGGGTCTCGCTGCCTCCCTGGAGACATTTCCTTGTCTGGGAGACAGAAGAAACAGTAAAGCTCATAAAAGGAGAAGTGCTAAATGCTATTTACCCTGCAGAGCCAGCATGCTCAGGACATGGCTGCTTCAGGAAACTCAGTGTTGTGTCAACAGCTCTGGTGTAAGATACACACACAAACACAAAGGTGCAAGCTCCGTGGAACTGGGCACTGCTCACAGGAGATAATCCCTCCCTCCACCTAAAACCCAACAAATCCCACAGTGAGACTTCACAAAGGGGACAGCATAGAATGACAGAATTCAGTGCCAGAGCCTTACTCAGGTTTGGCAGCATGGCCACCTCCAGCCCCTTGGCAAAGTGGACAGTGGCATCGTGGAGCTCCAGCAGCTGGGTCAGCTTGGTGTCCTGGCCCGTCCTCTCCATGGCAGTGCTGAGACACACAGGGATGGAAGGCACCAGAGCTCCCAGAGTTTGAATCAACAGCACAGTCACGATTTCGTGGGGGTTCTTGAAAACCTGCAGCAGCAGAACAGCTACTGGCAAAAGCACAGGACCTGAGAGGAACACATAGCAGCAGAGAGCAGCAGGCAGCTTCCAGACCTGAAACACCTCACAAGGGGTGAAAAACCCAGCAGTCTGCTGAGGCTGCAAGAGCCACGCTGACTTGGCA
The DNA here is from genome assembly GCA_013400275.1 of Rhadina sibilatrix. Lineage (NCBI taxonomy): Eukaryota > Metazoa > Chordata > Aves > Passeriformes > Phylloscopidae > Rhadina > Rhadina sibilatrix. Next base: position 521,790 of record VWYO01016658.1, read on the forward strand.
CACAGGACAGCCTGACTGCAAGTCTAGGGCAGTACATATTTACTGTTGTGCTTTGAGTACAGCCACCAAGAAACTAGAAAATAGGCACAGATCAGAAACTGAATTCAGAAGAACACAGGCACTACAGTGATTCCAAAAACACCTGGCAGAAGAGGGCGTTTGAAACTGAGCACTCAGTTTACACAGGTGTGTTGGAAAACATGAATCAGTAAAATATGAAGAAATAGGACTGTATCACAAGCCAAATTACTGGTCAGATAGGAAGAAGTGGATAGTGGAAAGGCTAGAAAGCCTGTAATCAGCTGAGAACCAGCCACTCTACTAACACAAAACTTTTTACAGCCTTCACTGTGACTTTTCATCAGCTATTCTGCTCATTTGCTTTGAAAGCTGAGTTTGCCATCAAAAAGATCCAAGAGCTCTTCAGAAAGGAGAAGCAACACAGGAGATTGAGTGACATGAGCTGTGCCCCACATGCCATTTCTCACAATCCCCAGTTCAAAGAATATCTGCTAAAATGTAACCTGACATCTGACCTGTAAGCCACATCGAATCATTAGGCAGAAAAAATACATTTCAAGGAAACACTGAGCTCCTCTGCAAGACAGGCCTTGCACTGACACTGGCTTTGTGACATGAAGATAAGAATCTCCTACCCTTCATGGATGAAAAACTTTTCAACAATATGAACTTATTTCTTCATTTCACCAAAGGACAAAATCTTTTTTTTGATCCTACATGATTCTTGGCAGGGAAAACAAGCACACAGATTCCAAGGGGTGACAGCAGAAGCCCCCAGATATCTTACACGGAGCAACATGCATCAGTCCAGCGTGACCTTGAGGGCTTCCTCCAGGCCAAGTGATAAAGCAATTCAGGCATTTCAAACGTCTTGCAACAGAACACATTTGTAACACCAACAAATTAGTTTTAACTTAAGATACAGATGAAAGTGATAGAGCAGCTTTAATGTCAATAACACAGCAACCTTGCTGCTGGTGAAAATCAGAGCTCAAATCCTGCCTGCGAGGGCTGGACAAGGAACAGTAAGTGGGTTGCAAATCCCATCCTGCACCGAGCAGGCCCAGAGTGTAACTGAGAGTGAGCTCTTCAGAGCTTTGTGAGAATTCAGAGGATGCCCAGCCCTGTCCTCTCCTGCCCCTGCAGAGCAGGAAGCTGTCACTGCACCTGTGCTGCCCACTGGAGCTGGGTGTGCCAGGTCCCCAGGAGGGTGTCGTACAGCTCGCTCAGCTGGCGATTCAAGCTCAGGTCACTCTGGCAAAGCTCCTGCCACACGGCCACCAGCTGCACCTGAGGGGGGACAGAACCATCTGAGAAGAAAACTGGCAGGCCACAGGTCTTGCTTTTGTTGTGCCAAACCCAGCACTCCCCACGCATGGCACTTCTGACAAAATATGAGCTCACCCTTGCTCCCCTCCCCACGTTTCAGCATAACAAAAATTCAGCACCACACAAGGAAAAGACTTTCAGCATGAAGCTTGAGGCTTCTCAGTGATTCAAAGATTTAATTAACATTGGTATTTTACTCATAAAATGAGATTGCAACTGATACCCCCACATAATAGTTGAAATACTTGGCAAGACCCAGCCTTGAACTTAATCCTCAAAAGTCACAGTCATGTGAGAAATTTGAAGCTCAGGTTATGGCTACAGAACTGTCTGGAATTCCAACTTTTAATCTTACCTGAAAAGAGTTTACAGAAGGCAGCAGCTGGCAAGTTGCAGTAATAAAGTTACTGCTGACACAGCCACATCCACAGAAAGCAAAGCAAAGCCACGAGACACAGAGAAATCGAGCAGAACACACATACCCTGTGTCTGCTGCAGGAAGGGACACAGGACCCGAATGGAGAATCACTCCTGCAACATCGGGAGCAACCAAAGCTGCTCAGAGCCAGCAGGAGAAGCCGGAGAAGGAAACAGAGAGAGCAACAGGAGCCATCCCCCACCACAGCGCAGCTGAGATCCGTGGGGCAGCAGCTCCCTCTGCCGTCAGAGCCAGACAAGAACTCCGACTTCCACTCCTCAGTGTTAAAATGTTCCCAAAACACTTACCTTGTGACACTTGTAATAATAAGCAAGAAGCTGCGGCATCCGATCAATTTCCGTGAAGACTTTAACAAACATTTTTGCCTGATCTGAACAAAACAAAATAACAGGATCAGCCCCAAAGCTGAGGGTGGGACATCAGTCTGAGCAAGAAATCCTCTTCTAAGGGGGCAGGCACAATGGTCCACACAGAAAGAGACAACTTCATCTCTCGTTTGCTTATCTTCCCACACAGGAGCAGAACTGCCTGAAACTCACCCCAACATCAGGCAGCAGACACAAGGAATGAATTTAACTTCTTAGCCAGCACATAGTATTAACACATCCAGTATCAAAGCCAGATAAAGCCAGAGCATTTCCTAGAAGGAAACAACTACTTTATAGAAACAAGCCAGCACTTACAAACCTAAAGCATACCTGACAAAGGCCTCAGCTTTGCTTTCACCTCAAAATGATCCCTGTGCCTCAAACTGACTCATGGCACAGCAGCTCCTGCACAGAGCTTCTAAAGAGTCTGGTTTGTACCCCACAGCCCCAGATTCCTCCAGGACCTCGAGGTGCACAAAGATGAGTGGCAACAACCAGAACAACTACTTTTTAGAAGGGCTGACAGCAGCACAGGGAAGGAACGGCATGAAGAACTGTCCAAAAAGACAAATTTCCATGGAGAATTTATAAAGTACTACTTTATAAAGTAGTAGGAAGTCAGAATGCTTCCAAACAAATTTCCCTCCTGATTATACCACCACCACCATGGTAACAGAAAACCATGCTTATTTGAGCAGCACCTCCATCTCAAACATCCACCTGGGCCATAAAATCCTGTAATCTTCTTGTTTCCTGCAGGGGCCACAGGTACCCCAAACCTTGGAACATCTGCAGCCCTGGCCTGCAGGCAGCTGCAGAGCCCAAAACACCCCAGGGCACCTGCTCCACCAGGAGAAGCTCAGGACCCAGTACCAGGGGCCCTCAGGACACCAACTCTCCACCCAAACACTGTTTTGAAGACAATAAACTCTGTGCAGACGGTAAATGACTCCAGTGGCTACTGACCTACAGACTGGGAGTTGAAAGCAGCAACGATCTGAGGGCTGGCCATGGCCTCCAGCCGGTTCTTCAGTGCCTCCAGGTGCACACACTTCTCTGAGTAATCTGGCGTGTCCACCAGCATGGCCAGGCTGCTCTGCATGCTGGTCAGCTTGGCTGAAATCAGGGACACATCCTGCCAGCAGGGAAAGGCAGCCTGTTACCAAGGTGACCTCAGACAGCATCAGCAGCAGGGACGTGTTCCACAGTCACTTCAAAGTCCGACTTTAAAACGCAGCTCCCTGAAAAGCTGGAGGCACAAAGACCAAATAATTCAGTATTTACCTGTGTTTTAAGAGTCTCTTCAATATCTGCACTTAGTGTGCTCCATTTGTCTGCTTCCTGAAGTGACTCAGCAGCCAACTGCATCCTGGACTTCACTTGGTCAATCTCCACCAGAACCTGAAGGGAAAAACAAAACACTATGTTCCCCACTGAAACAAAAACTGACTGTTACAGATCCTTGGGAGTTATTCTGCTTAAGTTTTAAAAACAAAAAGGTGTGAAAGGATTATATTATTACAAGAAGATGGAATGGTTTGAAGGAGCCAGAGATGTAAAACCATCTTTCAAAGTCAAACAACAGAAGGTTAGTTTGAATTCTGGTCTAGCTCTCTTAGTGTCCAGTTTGCCTGGAAATGCTCTGCACCCCAGGCAGAAACCAGTGTCCCCAGCCAGGTACCAGCAGCTCTGAACCAAGCCCTGAGCAGCTGCTCCTCAGCACATGCAGGCTGCACAGGTCTGTGTCACACCCACCCTCCCACTACTGATGCTAAAAGAAGTGGTTTTGTGTATCTTAAGTTCACAAGATTATTTCATATCAACAACTCAGGAACCTTTAGAATTTCACAAGTTGCAGATAAAGAACTGACCTGCATGGACTGAGCTGTGTCTTCTTCAAACTTCTTTATATCTTCTTTAACAAGGATCATCTGCTCCTTCAGGAATGTTGCCTCCTGTTTCAAGACTTCCACTTCCCGAAGGACTCTGGGCATGTTCTGGAGAGCCTGATGGCTTGTTTCTGCAGGAACACAGAGCAGTCAGCCAGGGGCTGAGAGCCCCTGCAGCCCTTTCAATAATCTTATCTAGTCTCTAGTACTTGAAAAAACCCAACACTAGACAACAAAGCAAAACATCAAACAACAAATCTTCACATATATCTTTAAACTTTGAGTATGTGTTTGATTATGGGATCATTTTGGTTTAAAAAATCCCCCTGCGACCATCAAGTCCAACTGCTCCCAACAGTCCAGTCCTGTTCCCCCAGCACTGCCAAGGCCACCACCAACTCATGTCCCCAAGTGCCACATCCTCACAGCTTTTTAATCCTTCCAGGGACTCCAACACTGCCCTGGGCAGCCTGTGCCAGGGCTGGGCAATCCTTTTGGAGAAGAAATGTACCCTGTTATCCCATCTAACGCAGGGCTGGCAGGAGCTGCTGTTTCCCAGCATTTAACGCAGATGTGTTGGTGAACAACTGCGAGACCCGAGATGAGGGCGAGGATCCCTCTGCCCGGGGCAAGGCTGGCCAGGCCGGGCTGGCCGACGTGGCCTCGGGCGGCCGGCACAGGTGTGGCTGACCCTCGGGAGGATGCAGGTGTGCGGACAGGATGCCAGCAGCCCACGGGCGGAGCCGAACCGGGGCCGCAAACCCCGGCCCGACCCCCGGCCCCCGCGGCGGCAGAGCCCCGCACCTTCCACGGCGTTGTTGACCTCCTGGATGAAGAGCTGCAGCTTCATCACCAGCGTGGCGGCGTGCGCGTCCACCTTGCCCGGGGCCTCCTGCTGCACGGCGCGGAACGCCGCGTTCACCCAGCCCTTCACCTCGAACTCGTCCGACAGGAACCGGGAGAAGTCCATGGCCGCGGGGGACACCGGGGGACAGCGGGGGACACCGGGGGACACCGGGGGACACCGGGGGACAGCGAGGGACAACGGGGAGAACGAGGGACAGCGAGGGACAGCGGGGGACACCGGGGGAGAAGGAGGGACANCCCGGAACCGGCGCCCTCCGCCCCTCAGCCCCCGCTGCTCCTGGCACAGGGAAACGCGGCCTGGAACGGGCTGGCACGGGAGCTGGACGCTGGTGGAGATTCACTTTTTTTTTTTTTTAAATGCAAAAAGTAAAAGGGAAATGGCCCAGAAAGCAGCAGGAAAGGTGTGCATGGCACAAGCACGGAGGCTGCGGTGCTCTCCAGCAGGCTCTGGTAAAGCAGGCTCAGCTACAGGGACAGGCTGTGGCAGAAGCAGCCCGTTCACTCTGCTCCCGCCGGGCACAGGCAGGAGGAAGGAGGTGGCAGGTCCCCAGAAAAGGTGCCCTGACAGAGAGCTGGCCTCCCCATCCGTGGCTAAGGCAACACGGCAGTGTCCGAGCCAGCTGGGCTTCAGCTCCTGCCCCAGAGCTCTGCTTCTGGAAAGCCAGTCACCTCTCCCACCTCACTGAAGGGCTGCACGCCCTGCGTGAACATCAGTTTGTACCTCAGTCGGATGGGATCCTGGGAGAGAAAGGAAGAGAGAGGGGCACACCATGATTATAAACTCCTGGACTCCTTCGCCCCTCATGGCCTTGCTGCAGTGAGGCGCCTCTGAAAGGGGAAACACCAGCCTTGCAGAAGCTCTGCACAGAAGCAAACCCTGGATCTTCCTAAGATAGACAAGAGCGACTGGAAGACCTGTGCATGCCACCTGTGGGCATGTTGGCAATCCAGGCCTGGCCAGCCTACTCACAGAGTTCTTACTCTGGTCTTGGGTCTCGTAATTATCCACAACAGATGCAACAGATCTGCCACCCATCCCTTCTCCCTTGGGTGCCCTTGTGTTCCATCAGCTACCAACACCTGCAGTGAGTGCAGCTCCAGTGAGTGCCTGGAGCTGTCTCTGTGTGCAGGTAGTCCAGAACTGTGCAGGCTCCTGCAGCAACTGCCCAAACAGAGCTCTGGAAAGCTCTTCAAGCAGAAAAAGTATCTTCCCAGCACAGTGCAGACTGCCCCGTCTGCCCCCTGCATCTCCCCGTTATTAAGACTCTGCCCATCTTTCCTGCAAACAGCCTGGGGGATTCCCAGAGCCCCCAGCAGCACCTTGTGTGGGTTGGCCAGCAGCAGCACCTGGGACACCACTGCGGGCGGGAGGAGAGGGCTGAAGGCTGGCAGCTCAGAACCAGAGGCTGGCTGTAACTTTATTTGCATGGTCTGAAATAGAAAAGAAACACTGTTTAGTCCATGCTGGGAAAGGGCTGTGAGCATCACTGAGCCATGGAGCTGGTTCAAGGTACATCAGCCAGACTCTGTTGTTCAATGAAAAGCACAGCCTGCAGCTAAAGGCAGATACTCCTAAATGGCCAATTGTGTGCTACACGTGCAGAAGGAGGAAGAGCCCTACCCAGGAGGCTGAAGCAGCAGCTCTGGAGCCCTCTCTGGCCATAGCAAGGCCATGGATACAAGCTACAGTGAAACAGGCACTGATGCCACAGGCACCACTGCACAACAGGTTCTCTGTGCAGAGACAGGGAGCCACACAATTTCCCATGAGAAAGGCAAATAGAAAGAAGTGGTGAACCTTCTCCTCGGGACATTTCTGAGCATCTCTGCTACTTTGTCACGGGCCTCTCACCTTTGGGACTGCAGCCTGGAACACTATGTCCTTAATGGGCTGTGCTGAGGTGCTCAGCATGGACAGAACCATCACCAGCACGTCCGGCCGGCCGGGAGCCGGCACTCTGGAGAAGTGGAGCATGGCCTTGAAGCCATTCCTGTCATACACAGTGAGTGGACAGATAGTGCCTGCCAGAGACAAATCGAGAATCAGAATCAAAGCCTGGATTCCTCTCCCATCTGAGGGCTAACAGGAAAGATGGGATAAACACAGCAAAAAGGAAAATGCAGACAAACTCACAGATCAAATGGCACACAGCCCCTGATTTACATCTGCCTCTGAGGCAGAGACAGGAATCTGAATGTCTGCATTTGGGATTTAGCAGCTCAGGTTTCACCAGTCCTTGAGAGAAGATAGGTATGGCTCCAACAGATCCAACTTGGTGGGAGAAGCAAAGTGCCTTTCTTAGTGCACACAAGATTTGGCTTCTTACCATCCACCTGGCAAATTCACACCTGACTATCACCATCCAGCCCTTCCAAAATCTGCTAAGATCTTCAGATCAGGATGCCTGTGCACCTGTCCTCTTCCAGCAGCAGTGAGAGCCAAGGCTCTGTGGCCCAGGCTGAGACCCCAGGGTGACACATACCCAGGAAATGCTCTGGGGAGGAGCTGCAGAGCTGGGCCATACACTGTGAAACCAAAAAGCTGGGGTGGAATGAAGAGCTCTGCTTTAGGAAGTGGGGCAACACCCACTCAAAAGTGTCTTTTAGGACTTTGAGTAGAACAACTGTTTGACGTTTGACTGAAGGTGAGAAGGACAGAGTTCAGCAGCACATTACAGACCAGCCAGGGCAGGAAACTCCTGAGTAATGCCTAGGGAGGACAAGGACATTGTCATGCTATGATCCCTAGCACCTACTCAAATTCTCAGGTACATTAAGCCCATCACAGAACAGTCATTACTTGTCTCCAGCTGACCCACACAGCATGAAGCTACTTTGGCTTCCTGTCCTGTAAAACTCGTGGAAGAGCTCTAGTAAGCAGAGCTGGGGCAGAGAATTGCACTTACTTGGTGTAACTGAAATTAAGGGAACAAACAGGTTTTCTAGGGAAGCATCATAGGAAGCTGGATGCAAAGAGGCAGCAGGCTTCAGCTCATAGCCTGGACTGAGCAGTGGAGGATCTGCCACGGAGTTATTTGGAAGATCTGGAAAGGGCAATTTCATTGGTAATAAATCCCTGGAAAGAAAAGCATGCAGAAAGCCTGTATTAAGTGGGGATACTACAGGGAATATTCTGTCTTCTGCTGTGCCTGTCTGTATTCCCAATCCCTCATCCCTTTTAGGTAGAAAGAAACTAGAGACTTACACTCTGAGTCCTTGAGGAATTCAAAAACTCTATCATCTGTGGAAGATCTTGCTGTTTCAAAATTCATTAAGGCAGATTTTGGTTCTGTTACTATGGTAAAGCTTAGGTTTAGGGCTTTGGAAGGCTGCTGTCCCTGTGCACAGCTTCTCTGGAGCCCTAGTCAGGCAGATTAAAGTAAATTCCAGCTCAAAGACATCACAGGAAGCTGGAAATCTTCAGTAAAATTTCTTGTATTATGGCAGACTGGATAATAGTTTCCTGCTCTGAAGATCTGTGGAGATTAATTTGATTTGTGAACTGTTCCACTGAATGCCTGGAAACTACCTTGTCACAGTCTGGAGAAAGCTGAGGAAAGTACTTTTTGAGTGATTAAAAGGTCTGACTGTAAGGTTCTTGTTCTTTTAGCTCAACATCACCTTGTTATCAACCAATAGGATTTGTCTCCCTAAATTTCTGACCCTTGGAAGGTCCTGGTGTGCAATTACACAAGCTGCAATTAACAGGTGCACAACTGCAGGGAAGAGCCAATGTGTGCAAGGATCACTTGCCATCACTAACCAGGGGTAGCTGAAAGGTTTTCCTGAATCTCTCTGCTGAAAAAAGAATTCCTCAGCCCCAAAATCTGACCCTATTATGAGGAGTTTACTTACAAAGAGAATGTGTTGGTCCTGGAGAGTGGAGAGAGATCTTCATCCAGGCTCTGGAATTCACCCTTCCCTGCACAGGTGCCTTCCCCGCTCTCCTGTGGTCCCAGGGTCTGAACAGCACTTGCACCTTCCCTTAATCCATTGTGTACAGCAGGCTGGAAAACAAGGCCCTTCAGGTTCATGCTATATAATATCAGCAAAAATAAACCTGTTGTGCTGAAAAGAACTCTGTTTGTCAAATACCACTACCTAAAGTAGAAATACATATGAGTCATTTGTTTGCAAACTGCACCTGAGAGCAGAAGGATTCCAGATTCCCTTCAGAACAGAGTGGTACACCAAAAAGGCTGCCAGAGAAAGGCAGACCAGGAATCATCTCTGATTTTTGTCCTTTGTACCTTATGGACTGCAAAGGATCTGAGCATCACTCACCTCAGCTGGGCCAAAATCAGGTGGTGGTTTCTGTATGACAGGGGAGTCGCTGAGACCTAAGAAAGATACCAAAATACCACAGATAATTTACAGAAAGCAGGGGTTTTCCACAGGTCCTTCCTTTGCTGTCTAACACCTCTAAGGACACTGCATCCCTGAAAACTTACATCTGGATTCTACTTTCTCTCGGGACTGACACTGAAGTCAAAGTTCTCCTCTGTTTGTTAAAGACCACAAACCCCAGTGCCAAGGGTGACTCTGAAGGGCACCTACAGACCTAAGGACTGCAACTCCTCCTCCAGCAGGCAGGTGGAGGCTGTGCTGCCGTGGCGGGAGGCCCAGGCTGTGTCTGCAGAGGGCTCTGGGGGGCTCTGGGCCACGGCCTCCAGCTCGGAGAAGTCGATCAGGGTGTAGCTCTTGATGCGCCCTGGGGCTGCTGCTGCGGGGACAGGGACAGAGTTAGCCAGGAGCCTCTGGAGAGGAGGGGCACATCCATGGGGACAGCTGTGCCTGAAAGGTGAAGGGCTTTGGGAATATTTTCTGTCAATTATATGCAAGGGAAAACGATGGTTCCATAATATTTTTTCCCTGTGTTATAGCACTTTCTCCACGTTTGTTCTCTGAGAAGCAGGTCCCTCCCAAGCCCCGCTCCCACCTGGCAGGGCAGAGCTGCCCTGGGACGCTGTGGGTGCTTCTCACCTGGTGCAGAGCTGGCAGCTGGACCTGCTCCATCCCCGTTCTGGCTGGCCACAAGCTGCCTGTACTGCCCCAGCGCCCCCGAGAGCTTGTCACTGGCCTGCAGGACCTCAGCTGGGAAACCAGAGCAGACACAAAACACTCATGTCCCAACGGGAAGGTCAGGTCAGCTCCACAGCATGCCCCAAAATGCTCCTGAGGAAGGGCCAGGGCAGCTCAGGAGTAAAGGCCAGCAGAGCAGGCTGCCCTCAGCTCCTCGCTCACCTTTCATTCCATTTTGCCCACACAGCTGCTGATTCCAGGCCTCTCTCTCATTTATCAAAATCACTTTGAAATCTTATCCCATCTCTAAAGTATTCCTAATTCCTGCCATTTCTTCTGCACTTTCTTTTTCTCCACAAGTTTTCCCTGTGCACTTCAGTCTATAATCCAGCACTTCCCAGCTGAAGGGCCATGGCACCTCTGGGTATGAAAGGAAGGTGTGAGGTGCAGTTGAGCTCCCGGGGTTCCTGTCTGGGATGTCTGTTCAGCAACTATTGCTTCAGCCAGATTTTCAAGGCATATGGACAGGAATGAAATGCCAATTGTGGAATTTAAAGATTCTGCTCTTATCAAATTAACTCTACCCTAGCTGAAACCGGGACACCTTCCTTGGTATTACACTTAAAAATTCAAAATATATTCCTCTTTCTGTGTTTATGCACAGGGAGAACTTAAATACCTGGAGAGAAAAGGCCTCAAAAGCCTTCAGTTCTCTGAACATCAGTACTCAAAAAAACTCAGAAAACCACCTCAGCTGGAGAAAGGGATTCACTGTTTAACTTTGGGCTCCAAGTGAAAATGAGCAGCTTCCTCAGAGATGAGCAGGAGGAGACCAAATGCCACTTCCTCGGGCAGGGTTTCACGGTGAGAGTGGAGAGCTTTGCCCACAGGGTGCCAAGTACCCGAGCACCCCCCTCTGGGGCAGGGCAGAGCCCTGTCCCAGCTGCAGAGAACCTCAGGGACAGTGCTGGCTCTTACCCAGAGCCTCCTCGTCAGCCACCGCCTCGCTGGCCAGGCGGAAGAGCAGCGGCCTGAGCTTCTCACAGCGCTGGAGCAGAGCCTGGGGAGGAAACGTTCCACTGCTCAGGGCCAGGCACACTCACACTTCTGTCTCTGCAATCACCTGCAAGTGATGCTCCCTCTAGCAGGGGGAGGGAAAAGAGCATTTACCTGTAGGGTCTCCTGGTCAGCTGGGGACAATTCCTGTCTCCCGTAGTTCTGCAGTAACTCATCCACACGTCTGACATTCTCAGAAACCTCCCTGATGGTCTTCACTCTTCGGGACACCTGAGCTGACTTTTCTTGTTCCTGTGATGAAAAATGAAAGAAAGGTAGATGATGACTTGGCTGGAGCACTCTGGGTCATACCTGCTAACATTTTATTGCAGGTAGAGAAGGCACAAAGCAGCACAGGTGAGAACATGCCCCCAGCTGCCCTGTCAGGGCACCTTGGCCATGTGCTGTGGAATATGGAATTCATCTCACCACAGGCACGAGTGTGACTTCAAAATTTGAGCTGGGAGCTGTTGGCTTCTGCCACACATGATGACACACTCAGAACAACCACAGGGCTTTGTTAAACCACATCTCCTCCGTAAGCAGAGAAGTGGAATGGTGCTTCAGATGGAACATGCAAACAGACGTGCACACACAATGCATGCAGGGAAGAGGCAGTTTTGTACAAAAGTGACTTTTTTCCACCTGAGAACTGAGCTAATTTTTGGAAATTTCTGACCACTACAGCAGTACTAGTGCCAAGGTCCCACTGACATGGAACTGTCTGCTGTATGCACGTTTACATATTCCCTCTTCCTGGCAATGGCATATTTTAGGGAAACAAAACAAAATTATCTCCTGCTGTAATCTCAGAATAATTCGGAAAGACTGAACACGGCCCCTTCTCTGGGGGTCTCTGGTTCTCTGCAGTACAGAGGATCTCCTGACAGAAACTGAATGGCCAAGTTCCCTCCCACCCTCCCTGGCTGCAAAGAGGCTTCCCCTGGGAGTTCCCACCTCTTTAATCACGCTCTGGATCAGGCTGTTGGCTGCCTGCAGGTCCTCGGGGTTCCTGCTCTTCAGGAGCTTGGCCAGGAGCTGTCAGGGCAGAGATGGGACAGCAGTGAGCAGCAGGCTCTGGGCACTGTGCACACATCCCACACCACAGACACCTGCTGCTGAACGGTCCTATAATCCTGGAAATGGGTCACCTCCTGTCCCAAAATCTAACCCAGGTGACATTGCTGCCTGCATACACTGGCTGTTCAGGATCTCTGGCTCTGCAGAACTTCTGTAAGACCTGGAGAAGCCCTCCCTTGGGGAGGTTTCATGGAAACTGATGTTTTTCTTTTAAAAAGTTCCACTTTTTACTAAGGAAATATTTCTGACAAAGCCTCAGAGAGTTCTCTAGCTGTTGCACTGGCAGGAAAGATCAGCATTATTCTGAGACTGTCTGAAACAGCAGAAGTTCCCAAAATATTACTGAGCCTCTTTTCTCATCAGTACAAAACAGAGGGTGGGGCATGAAGACTCTGAGGTTTACCTTGGACTTCTCTTCATCTGTGTCAAAAACAGAATTCTGAGATCTTGGAGAAGGGGGAGGTAAAATTTTGTCTTCTGGCAGTTTGGGATCTTCTTTTACAATCCCTGGAACAGGTAACAGTAGTTGTTCAGTGATGCCCAAGCTGCTGAAACCTCGATGCTCAACAGTGCATGAGGTTTTGCAGAGATTTCTGGATTAAAATACCACTGAGGACTACTAAGTATAATGGAATGGATGAAAAATCCATCCCAGGATCCATCTGAACTCATCTCTCATAATCCTGGGAGAGTATTCCTGGGCAAAGATCACTTCTGAGCCTGTCCTATACTTTTTCCCCTGCACACAGTGTGAACAGAGGCCTCCAGACTGGTCTGAGCTGTGGCTCAGGAAGGCTGTCCTTTGGAAAATCCCTTTAAACAGTCCCTTCAGAACCCAACCAGCTTGGGACCTTTGTCCCTTCTCCTTACACACAATATATCATGAAAAAGTTGAGTCACAAGCTGAGGGGGGCAGATATCTGTGGGGGAAACCATGGGCTTGGGAGGCTAAAAAGGAAACTGAAATAACAGAACAGAACCTTGTTTCTTCAGCATCTGATAAGCATCCTGGATCTTGACTTCCTGAGGAAACCAGACTGTCCAACTGAATATCACTTCGGTGACCCTTGACTTGACTTTTTCTGAAGACCAAATTCCATAGTACTGAAAACAAGACAGTGAAGAAAGACAAAAAAGCTCAAACCCAAAGAATTGGTGCCAGGTGTGGCACAGCGATCAGCCCCCAAGGAGTTTATGTGCAGACACCAAGGATAAAATGGATCCCTGTGAGTTTATTCACAGTGCTGTCAACTGTGTTTCTTGGGGTTAGGAAACACAAGAAATGCTAGGGACTGTATGAGAACCACAAACATGTCCTATAACAATCAAAATTAAACCACTTCAAACTTCTCTGATCAGTTACTGAATCCAAAACCCAAAGCAGGTTATTTTAGTGAAAACAGTTCTCTGCTTGACTTTAAACACTCCCCTTAACTGCTGCAATGCAATCACACCACTGGCCTCAGCCAGCCCCAGGCACAGGAAAATGGAGCAAAACCAGAAATGAAAGTTACTGTCTCTTATCACCATCTTGGGTTTTCTCCAATTTCTCTCCTCATTGCCTATGAGCAGCCCTTTTATAACAAAAACCACAAACCTTCCCAAGACCGGGCATTTCAAACTCATTAAATGATACCTGTCCTCTCAGAGCAGTAAACAGGATTGTCTTCAGTGATACATGCTTTAAAGTCTGTGATTTCACTGAAATCCTGTCACCAGCCTGAGACTGACACAAAAAGTTTTGTTCTTCAGTCGAGCACTTCTTTGAAATCAGCTTTTTGCAGCTCTTCCCTTGGGCTGATGCAATGGAAAATGAAACGTGTACCACTGGTAAATGTGTGCAGGATCCACCAGAAAGAGAAATTGATGGGTGTGATGCTGAGAAGGTTTCAGGCAGGCCCAGGCCTACCCCGAGGAAGAGGAGCATAGCCAGAATATCCCACTGCCTCTGATAAAGCAGAGCTGCATTTCTTATCCTGAAACACCCTGGAACCACCGTCACCTACCTTTGGGGAAAGCACTTTAATCAGCTCATTCAGAAACCTGAACTTGGCCATTTCACTGTGAAATCTGTCACCACAGTTGTTCACACAGGTCTCCAGCACCTGCAGAAAACAAAATATTACCAACAGGCACTGAACACACAAGGCTTGGGGAGCTTCCAAAAACATCATCATTGTATTACTAAATCTAAACTTTCTGATGCCGCATTCACCAACACAAGATACTGAGAAAGTCATGCAGCAAGAGCACATTTCACTCCTTCATCCAACCTTCCTAGGCAGCACATTTAAGACCACCTGCTCTGTTCTACCCATCACTAACACCTTCTGAGCTACTGGCTCTGTGGTGGGCCACAGCTCACACAGCCTGAGCTGCAGACCAACGGAACACAGCAGAGTAACGTGGGGAGGAACAGAATCAGTCACTCCCTCCACTGTGCCCTGGTTTCTGTATTCCTTGTGCAAGGGAAAGTTAAAAGGGAGAGGCATCCAAGAGAAAGACAAAGACATCAACATCTAGGAGAAGAGAGGGCTATCCTGTCTGCTCTGCTGTTCCACCTGCCAAACTCCCCCCAAGTGACTGCTTTGTGTGCGGATGGAAGTACTCACTGTGAGAGCATGGAGAGCTTCTCCCTCCTGAGGGGACTGAATTTTGTGTGCCAGCAGCCTCAGCGCAAGCAGCGGGCTGGGGAAGAGCAAAGCAAGTCACACCATGCACGAGTTCCCAGGAAAAACAAATGCTGCTGGGTTTGCTGCACAGAAGAGCAGCTGCCGGATTCACAACAGGGCAGACACCCTTCCTTGGGCCAGTGCTGGCCAGGGACACAGGCACACACACAGGGGGTGAACTGGTGACCCCAGCCTTGCCCAGGGAGCAGCAGGGACAGCCTGGGGGATGTCCCTGGGCAGGCACCACGGGAGCTGGCTCTCTGCAGCTGCAGGAGCTTCAATGACAGCCAGGGCAGCCTGTGCCAGCTCCTGGGCACGAGCTGAGTGCCAGACTATGAGCTCTGAACTCAGTCTGCTCTAAACACAAAGAGGATCACTTGATCACTAAGGTTTGACAGATCATTTGCTTATTAGTCCCTGCTACTTCCCACAGAGCCCAGACTATCAGCTGGAAGGTGAGATCTCAGTAGAGATCCTCCACCTGTCTGGAAGGAAACCTGAGGCTGAGCTCCCTCGGGGCTCCCCTGCAGAACCCCACAGCAGGAATCCTTGGCCAGACTGCCAAGGGCATGGCCAGCAGGACCTGCTGCCTGGTGAGCTCCAGCAATTGATGTGAGAGCCCATTCCCAGACACCACCCTCTATCACTCTGGCACACACCTATTTCCAACTCGTATTTCCAACTCATTTCCACTCCTGGGAGCAGCGGAGCCCAGCGAGCCCCCTCAGCTCCCTCTCAGCTCCCCACACCGTGGCCCCAGGCCCCATTCCCACAGAGCCATGAGGGAAGCTCGGAGCCAGACACAGCCTGGGTGAACACAAAGAGCTGTGTGTCTGCCTTACCCCTCCATGTCAGCGTTCACCTGCTCGCAGAACCGCTGGATGCATTCCCAGTTTTCCTCGGAGATGCTCGGGTCAGTGGCCTCATCTTACAGAGGGAGAAGAACAGGAGAGGAAGAAGGAGAGCCCAGCCTCAGTGTGAGCAAGTGCTCAGAACAGGAAGCAGCTCAGACCTCGCTGCTCCAGAGCTTTTTGTGGCAGAAAAGGGAGATCCAGGACGAGCAGGAAACAGCTGTTACTAAAATCTGCCTTAAAATATAGTCCCAAGCACACACTTAGAGTCAAGCACAGCCTGACAGCAGCAGATGTTGATTTTAGCAGGAGAAACTTAAAAACCATTCACAGGCAGCTCTCCCGGGACCACTGCAAAACTTGTGCTGGAACACAGGCAGTTCACACTTTTGCACGTCTAAATTAAGGAAAGGCTTTTTTGGCTTTATCCACTCCCCAGTTCTGTCGCTCAGCCAGCTTTAGGGGCTGAGGATGGGCAGGACAGAAGGGCAAAAGGACAGATGCAGCAAGACAGCACCCACATGCCTCCACAAAGGCTCTGTGGGGGCAGTGAGCCCTTCCCCACCGAGGCGAAGCCGCTCCAGTGCCCACCCCGTTTGTTAGAGGCAGTGGAGCCAGCAGCCAGGCCAGCCCCGAGCCCCGGGCCCCAGCCCCACTCACTGAGCCAGCGCTGCAGCTGCTGCCCGGTGCCAGCCATGGGCTCCGTCCCTGTGCCCGGGCAGGAAGCAGCTCCCGCCGCCCACACACCCCGTGGGCAGCCCTGTCAGTGCTCCCAGCCCTGCTGCTGTGGAAGTGGTCACTGTGGGCGTGGGCTCAGCACTGCACCCTGCAGAGCTCCTCCCCTCCTCCCCTCAGCATGCAGAGTATTGGCGAGAGCGGAATCAAAGTCACCACGTTAATTTAATAGTTAAAAGGGCATCAGACAAAAGAGGAAAAAACATTCCTATCTCCTGATCAGGGATATTTTTAGCAGAACCACGTGCATGACACAGCATGCAGGGAGGAAACCCCCGTCTGAGCAGCTCACTCAGCCTGGTAGGCTGTAATATACATGTTTATATATAAATACCTCCACTGTATTTACTGGGGAACTGTGCTGTGCAGCTGTAGGTACCCTAACTGCAGGGCCCTCTCCATAAAGAATCTGATCTGTTTTATCAGAAGTCCTGTCCACATGGTCAGAATTTAAATGCTGATACATCACTTTTTCTCCCACCCTGCAAACCAGGCTCCTTGCACGAGGGGACAGCAGGACGGAGTTGAATCTGGACTCAGTTCCTCTCCCAGATGAAGTGGTTTGTGCTTAGTGCAGGTTTGTACAGACGTGGGACCAGCACAGACTCCTGCCTGGCCCAAAGCCCAGCTGGTCTGATCAGAGATGATCACGCAGGTGCCACCTGCACCATCCAGGAGCGCGGTCTGGCAGCGTCCCCAGTGTCCCTGTCAGCTGGACAGAGCTCTGTGCATCCGGCCACACACCTCCTCAGCTCCCAGAGTCACCATCATCTCGGCAACGCTCGGGCCGTGCTGCAAACACAGAGAGTCACTGAACACACAGGAACTGAAACTCCCCAGCACGTGTCTGTGCACCAGGGCGACTGAATCGACAGCATTTCCCTCTGCCCACTGCCAGACTGGGGGCAGGGGGGCATTAGCAGCTCAAACAAAGCCTTGGGGTTTCTCCCTGAAGGCAAATGCCAGCCCTGCTCAGAGCAGGATTAGCACCAGAGTTGAGCCAGGATTAGTCCTTGGAGAACTTTTTTGTAAAACTTGTGTTTGAGCTCTGTGAAAGCACATTGCACACCATCTCAGAATTGCTCTTTTTACCTGGCGCCCGCTGAGCACCAAGCGGAGGAGCTGCATCATGCTGCTGTACTTGGTCTCTCTGGTTTGCTTCTGGAGACTTCTCAGGTCTTTGTTCAGCTCCTCCACAGTCAAAGCAGCTGCCTGCCTTGTCATGAGCCTTTAGGAAAGAAGGTGTCCTTACACTCTGGGGACATGAAAACCACAGGATTCCTACCTCTCACCCCTGCCCTGTGCCAGGGCGCTCCCTCTGCTCGCCAGAAGCAGAGCTCATTCAAAAGAGCAAGTTTAAACTACAAAATTAGGCCACAGACCAGGAAATCCACAGAAAAAGCAGTAATTCTGATTGTTTAAGAATACAGTTTTCAGAGATGAGGAGGCATTGCTGCCACTACTCAGCTCAGACAACAGCACACAGCTCAGACAACAGCACACTTACCCCAACACTAGTTTTCCTATTTCATCTACTTCTGCAGAAATTGCTTGAAGCTGCTGCCGGGACACCGAGGGCCTGACCCACAGGTAAGAGTAATCACTCGACACCAGATTCTTCAGGAGGCTAATGTGACCCTGGGGAAAGAAAGCAAAGCTGGCAGGGCAGAGGGCTGTGCTGTGGAGGAAGCAATTCCTCAGCTTGGAGGATGGTGGCACAGTGCTCTGCCACTACTCGTACTTTTCTCAGCAGGAGGACTCGCTCCACATATTCATTTTCCAGAACATCAGGATCCACTTGCTGGTCCCCATAGACGAGCTCCACCAGCCCCTGAAGCTCCCTAACGAGCTTCTGGCGCAGCCCTTGGTTCTCGATGTGACGGGTGAGGTGAATCCTGTACCAGAGAAAAGACCTGCTTTTGCATTGCTGTGGGTTACATCGGGTCACTCCAACCACTTTTCACAGAAGTCACAGGATATTCTGAGTTGGAAGAGACCCACAAGGATCATCAAGTCCAACTCTTAAGGGAATAGCCCATCTGGGGACTGAACCCACAGCTCTGGCATTCTTAGCACCACGTTCTGACCAACTGAGCTGAAACTGTGGAACTGTTAGAAAAGCAACACTAAACCACAGTCAGACACTCTGCAAAGAAGCATTTAGCTCTGGTGCCCCAAGGGAACTAATGAAGAGGCCACTCTTAGCAGCACAGTGTCCTAGCAGCACGAGTGTACCTGCAGAAAAACCTTATGGAAGTGTTCACTCTCTTTAGATGTTATTTTCTTAGGTTATAAACTTAAGACTTTAGATCCTCCCAGCTACACCCACCCTCTGCCTAGACACCCAGTGTTGCCAACCCCAGTGTCCAAGTACAGAATGGGAGAAAATGGCAGGAAAGGTGTGAGCAGAAAGTTAAGCTTCCTCTTCGCACAGCCCAACCAACAGCTGCTGCACCAGGACCATGCTTGATCCAACAAACAAAACCTCCAGGCAAAGCCAAGTGCTAGAAGTAAATTCTCACTGACATGGTGCTTACCACATTTTAAAGCTACCATTAAATTTTTTACCTGTTGAATTCTGGGAGCGCTTCAAGGTCCAGGAGAGCAGAATGGGTTGTAATTCTGCCTACGTCAAACTGGGAGATCAGCTCCTCCAGGGTCCTCCCCATCTGCTTCTCTGCAACACAACCCAAAGGGAATCACAGGCTCCGTGCTCCCGCACAGAACAGCGACCGCGCTCCTCACGGCACGCCGGCAGCACGCTGAGCAAAGGTGACACAGGACAGCCACCTGTGCAGTCCCAGCAGCAGCAGCAGCAGCAGGGATGGCCCCTGGCAGGCAGGAGGGAACTGGCAGCAGGCACACACGGGATGCTGCCCGCTCCCCAGCAGCCTGCACTGCTGGCGAGGCACTGGGAACTGGGACATTCTGCTTGGCTCTGCCACCCTCCTCAGCAGAACACCTTCCCCTCTGCTGGCCAAAGAGGAGTCACACTCAGCCAGGAGGCTGCACCGCCGAAGGAAGATTTCATTCTCAAGCAGAGTTCTTAGAAGTTAATCTGTGATCCCCACACAGCAAGAACCACAAAAGGAGACATTGACTCCACTCCTCGTGGTCTGTCAGCTTAAAGGAAAAGTGGCATAGGTGTCAACACTGCAATTATTAACCACAGAATGCAAGTTTTCCCAAGGCTTCACAGATAATTTCTCAGCCTTGAAGTGAGGGTTTTCCCAAGGGAGAGCCCATTAAGCACCTGACTCGATTTTAATGGCTGCACAGCAGCAGAAAGATTTCCACCACTCCAGCTCTTTCCACAGGAGCTCTGTGGAAGGGCTGGTGGCACCTCAATGACTGACTGGTTACAGGGCACCCATTCCCTGACCCCTTCAAACACTGACAAAGTTCTCAGCTATTAAAACAAACCCTGCCCATGCCACAAAGTCAGCACGAAGGGAGCTGGCAGGCAGCAGGCCGTGGTGTTACCTGTGAACCCCGAGCCACAGTTGGTGACAATGTCCAGCAGTGCCTCTGGCAGGAAGCCGTCCCGAGCAAAGCGCTCCAGGAAGATGTCCCCCTGCCTCTTGGACAGCTTGCCACCGTCCTTGTTCAGCAGCAGTGGGAGGTGGCCAAACTGAGGGGGCTCCCAGCCAAAGGCTTTGTAGAGAAGCAGGTGCTTGGAAGTTGAAGTCAGCCACTCAGTCCCACGCAGAACGTGGGTGATGCCCATGTAGTGGTCATCTACCACGTTTGCCAGGTGGTATGTGGGGAAGCCATCTGCCTTCAGAATCACGGGATCACCTTCCACCTCAGCCACCTCGTGCTTGTTCCAGCCATAGACCAGGTCCTGGAAGGGTTCCACCCCCTTCTCCAGGCGGAAGCGGATGACGCAGTCAAGGCCCTGTGACAGCTTCTCGGCCACCTCCGCGGGCGTCAGGTGCCGACACCGGTTGTCGTATCTTTGGGAGATGAGAACGAAGGTTTCTGCTCGACACAGGCCAACATCATGAGCCATTTTCACATTCCCCAAACACTAAGCAGACGCCTGAATTTTAGCTGTAAGCTGCCCACTACACCTCCAGTCAAACAGCTCATCTCTAGAGGGTGACATGTGCTGCGGGGCTCTGTGCAGACAGCAAGGCACAGTGCCACTGCCGCGGGGCTCTGTGCAGGCACGGCCCCGAGGGACGTGCAGGGCCACAGGGACAGGGCCAGGACGTACCGCGGGGTCTGCTGGCGGAGCAGGGCATCCCTGCGCAGCAGCTGCAGGCGCTGCGGGCTGCAGAAGCAGCGGTAGGCAGCCCCGCTGCCCAGCAGCGCCGCCCCCGCCCGGCCGTACAGCTCCAGCCGCTGCGACTGCACGTAGGGCCCGGCCGGGCCGCCCCGCCCGGGGCTCTCGTCCGGGGGAATGCCTGCAACAAGGGCACAGGTGAACAGCTGGGCTGCCAAAGCAGCCCAAAGGCACAGCCAAACCCACCCTCCAGCGCAGTACTCTTAGCCTCGAAAACAGAGACAAGGGTTCGGTAGGTAGGTGAAAAATGAAAGGTGTTTCTAAATACCTGCCCAGTCCAACATATCTTCTATTCCTTCTGCAGCTCCGGGCACCACCCGATTCTGATCTGTATCCTCCAGTCTTAAAATAAAGGTCCCTTGGTGTTTTTTGGCAAAGATATAATTGTACAAAGCAGTCCTAAGGCCACCTAAATGCAGGAAACCTGTAATCGTGGGGAAATCAGAGAAAGTGGTCACAAAGAAGACCCAGGGGAGAGTTCTAAATATGAGCTGGAAGGGCGCTGGATGCTGCCTGCGCTGGCAGCGTCACCGAGGCGGGAGTTGCACCGCATGAACACAGCTCCGGGGGCACTGGCTATGACAATAACTTATGGATGACCACTCGCAGGAACAGAGTCCCTGAAGTGACCTGGAAGTCCCTTACAAGCTGGCACATGCCAGGAACAGCACTGCCACGGTACACCAACAGTGACCCCGCCCGACCGGGACACGCTGGAAGGGCGAGCCCGGGAGCTCGGGCAGGAACACTCCGGGAAGCCAGCAGCCCCTCGAGAGCCCGAATTGATGTTTTCCAACCCAAAGCCCCGCCCCAGCCGCAGCGGAGTCCCGGGAGCGGGCAGGGGCGGGGCTGCCGAGGGGTCGGTTACCTGTGGGGCTGGGCCCGAACCGGACCCGCGGCCCCCGCTCCAGGCTGGGACCGGGGCCGGGGCCGAGACCGAGACCAGATCCCGGTCCCGCCCCGGGTCCCGCCGGTCCCGCCGCGCAGCGCAGCGCGCGCAGAGCTCGCACCATCCCGCCACGTGCCCACGTGGCCGCGGCGCCGTTTCCGCCCGGCCGCGGCAGCCAATCCCCGCGCGCGCCGCCGCCGCGGGAGGGGCGTCCCTTAAAGGCGCCGCCA
>VWYO01016658.1:543595-554873 GCA_013400275.1 Rhadina sibilatrix
CGGTGCCGGGAGCCCGCGGTGCCGGTGCAGGGGGCGGCGGGGCGGGCCGGGAGGCGGCAGCGCGGGGAGCCGGCCCCGGACACGCTGCGGGCGGCGCTCCGGGGCTGGAGCGGGGCCGGGCCGGGGCAGCTTCCCCTGGGCCGAGATCTTCCTGTCCGCTCCCCACAGGTGCCGAGGAGCCGGGCATGGAGGCGGAGGCGCAGGAGCTGCCCCTGGGCTGCGGCGGAGGGGGCGTCTCGCCCGCGCCGGGGAGGTCTCCGGAGGGCGAGGAGCGCCGGGAGCCCCCGCAGGCGTCTGTCAGCAACGGCGGCGACGAGGACAGCGGGCGGGAGCTGGTGGAGCTGAAGGTGATCTGGAACAAGAACAAGTACGACGTGAAGTTCTGCCTGGACAGCACGGGAGCCGAGCTGAAGCAGAAGATCCACTCGCTCACAGGTCTGTCGGGGCCGCCGCCGCCTCCCCCGCGCCTCCCGCGCCGCCGCCGCCGGCTCCTAATCGCTGTGCTTGTCTCTAGGCCTCCCGCCGGCCATGCAGAAAGTTATGTTCAAGGGACTCCTGCCGGAGGAGAAAACGTTGCGGGAAATCAAAGTAACAAATGGAGCAAAAATAATGGTTGTGGGCTCTACCATCAACGATGTGTTAGCAGTAAATACACCCAAAGAAGCTGCTCAACAAGAGGTCAAAGCTGAGGAAAACAAAAAGGAGCCACTTTGCAGACAAAAGGTAATTAATATCTCAATGATTGCTGGCGTGGGGGAGCAGTAGGATTTATGTGGTTCTCCTGCAGGCACTTCTGGATCCAGTTCCTCCTCAGGTGACGTTGGGGGTTCATTTCTGACAGCTCAGCGTTGGAATGACTCTGGGCAGGGGAGTGAATTGTTTAGCCCAGCAGGCACTGGGGCCTTGCAGGACACTGCTTGTGGTACCAGGCACAGCCAAGCATTTTGATTAAGAAATGGAAATGTTTGATGGATGTTAGTGCAAACACAGCCCAGATTACTCTGTCTAAAATCTAACTGGCTTTTATTGGCACAGAAGAATTGATCTCCAAAAACTGCTTAAAAGGGAGACCAAGAGAGCAGTTCCCAGAGCTGCCCCAGCCCTGAGGGGGATGTGGGTGTTGAATTCTCCTCTCACATTTTGTAGCACAGTGCACTGAGGGTGGTTTGATGGTCCTGCAGTGTGGGGGGCTGGTGAAGGATTGCCAGCTCAAGGTATTACCAGCCCTGTGCTTTCCTCAAAATAAACTTGTTTAAAATGAGGTAGTGCCTCCATGAAGCATGCTGATGGTTGTCTGTGATTTATCACAGTTCACACTCAGTGAGCTCCCATCATTCCTTAAAGGTGCTCAGCTAGGTACAAGCTGTGAGTGTGGGTTTTAAGGTTACCACTGCTCTGATCCATTCTGGTTTGGTGCTGGGCTGCACTGCCAGACATGGAACGTTTCTGCCATTCACTGGATGCAACACCTTGGTCTTATAGACATGTATTTATGTGTGTGTGCATTTGAGAAGGCTGCTATCCTTGGCATTATGTTGGAGTCCCATTCATCTTGATAATTTCTTGGGAGTATCTTGGAAAGTGCACAATTGAGTTTGAAAATAACTGATGCCCATGTGATAAATGCCAGTGAACAGCCCTCAGCTGTCTCTCAGTGCCATTGGGAGGGGGTCAGGGGGCAGCTGGAAGTGCACTGCAAAGCTTTGTAACATTCCTGTGAATTTCACTTCTGTTTTTATGTTGTAGCAACACAGAAAAGTGTTGGATAAAGGAAAACCTGACGATGTGATGCCTTCTGTCAAAGGTGTGCAGGTGCGTGAATCAGGTCCTGGGACACTCAGAATCAGAAAAGAGACTTCTCTGTGGTTTGAGGCCTTTCCCCACTAGTTCAGTCGTTCTTTGCTGCCTTAGCAGAAAGCTGGAAGGAGTGGTGGTCCTTATGCTTAAAAAGTTGAGAGGCTGTGTCTGTGCTGCCCCGGCCCTGGCCGTGACTGGCTGTGTCTCGTTGCAGGAGCGGCTGCCCACGGTGCCGCTGTCTGGCATGTACAACAAGTCAGGGGGCAAAGTCAGGCTGACCTTCAAACTCGAGCAAGACCAGCTGTGGATTGGTACAAAAGGTGAGCACCTCTCAGCCTCGGGGGTGAACGACTGGTGATTGGGCTGTGACTGAGCTGTGTGACCTAGAAAAGCTTCTCCTCTGACTAAATGGTGTTTAGGGAATGATGTTGGTATTGCAGTGTTTAAAAACCTTTGTTCCTTCTCTCACGTGCCATTCTTCCAGGTCATTGAATAATACTCAGTACTCCAGATTGGTTCCTGAAAAACTGGAGCTCAGTGGTGTCAGCAGACTGATGGCCCAGTGAGCTGTTCCTGGCTCCAAGTGTAAATGATAGTATTGGGTGTTTCTGGCACATCTCAAAGCACTCCATAAGCAGCGTGGATTTGATGCCAGCAGTGCACAGGGGCCCAATGGCTTAGCCAGGACTTGGAAGGAAAACTCAGAACTGGGATAGAAAGCAGGAGTGTTGGTGTCTCTGCCACTCTGTGTCCTTCCAGCCGAAGTTACGTGGGTGTCTTGTCTCAGGGATGCACAGCTGTGGTGTTGTGCAGAGGGGTTGCTTTGCAGCCCTGAGTGGTGCCAGGAGGAGCTGGGAATGACGTGGGGATAACGTGCCTTGCAGAGGATGTCTGTGTCCTGGTTTTGGCTGGGATAGAGTTGGGTTTCTTCCCAGGAGCTGTTGTGGGTTCAGGATGGGCACCATGCTGATAACAGTGGATGTTTTGGTTGTTGCTGCGCAGTGCTTCCCTCACTCAAGGACTGTTTGGTGTCTCAGACTCTGTCTGTGAGGAGATGGGAGGGAGCTGACCACAGCTGGCCAAAGGAATATCTCCCACCACCTGCCATCATGTCCAGTAGGAACTGAGGGGGCAGTTGGCTGGGAGGGACTGCTCACTGAAGGGGGCAGGCTGGACATTGGTCAGCAGTGGAGAGCAGCTGTATTGGGCATCACTGGTTTCTCTGGAGTTCATTTTTTTTTTTTTTTTATTCTATTACTACTGTTATTACCAGTAGTAGTAGTATGTTTTATTTTGTTTCAGTTAAAAACCATGAGTTTTTTTACTTTTTTCCCTGGTTCTCCTCCCCATCCCTGCAGGGCAGGGGGAGTGAGTGGCTGTGTGGTGCTTAATTGCTGGCTGGGGCTAAATGGGACTCTGGGATCCCCCCACCTGCCAAAGAAGCTGTGTTCCTTCAGTTTGACTGGGGTGGGCACTAGTGATGAGCAAGAGGGATGAAACTGCTTGCTCACTGTCCCAGTAAAGCAGCCTAACTGGGTGGTTATAATGCCTCCAGCTGCTACAGCAATTCTAAAGTAAGCAGAAATCTCAAAAGTTTTTGATCCTTTCTTTGTAGGACAGACTTGATTGTGAAGATATTTTCTGGCTTTAAAACCTCTCTTGGTGTTCTTTGCAGTGATTTCTCTCCTGAGCAAAGTGATGGAGCAAGGCATTGGTGTTTTTAACTCTCCAGGTTGGGCAGGCAGGTTTTTCTGTTGCTGATCCCAGGTTCTAAATTCATGCTTAGTATTTAGGTGTTTCAGCTCTTCCATCACCCCCCCAGATGAGTTTTCAAGCTGTTCTACATGGTGTTGCTTAAGCTGTGAATTTGATTCTTCTTTGTAGTCCTGTGTTTCCTGTAAGCTGTTTCTCTACTTCCCTGGATTAGCAGCAACTTGCTGCCTCTAGGGAATGGAATTGCTGGCTGTTACTGGGAAAAACTCCTTCCTGCTCTGAGAAGCCCAGGACAGAGGCCAGCAGGTCAGGGCTGGAGTAAACACAGAATCTGGGTGTTCACAGAGCCTGTCACTTGCTGGCCCAGGGAGTTGGAGCTGGTTCTTACCCCCAGCCCTGCAGCCTCCCTGGGCTCACAGGGGGTTTGTAGTCAGAAGTTTGGTACAGGCAGCTGCTCCCCAGTTGCTCTGTGTCAGCACAGAGGCATGGATAATGGGATTTGTCTGTTGCTGGGATACTCAGAGCAGAAATTGATTTGGGGGGTGCTGAACAAGGACAAAGTGGGGTTTTACCTCATGAGTGAAGCCACAGGTCTGAACAGGTAGTTCAGAGTGAGCTCAGTTATGAGGCAGAGAATATTTTTCCTTGTATCACTGAGTTTATCTCCCTGCATGCTTTCTATGGGTAGGTTTGAGGTTTTTTGGCTCACAAATTAAATAGATCTATCTCAGAAACTCAGAGTTCAGTTTCTCCTTTGTGAAGTGTTTTGGTTATTCTCTGTTTTGTATCCAAGAAGATAATTTTCAGCTGGTGCTGGCTGCTTGAACTGAAAGGCAGGACCTTGGAATTCGGTGTTCAGAAAGGAGAGGACAGAGCTGACAGGAAAGCTCTGCCCTGGACCACATACTTTGTTCCTCTTGTCATTGCCTCTGGCTGGTGATGTTACTCTGCCACGTAATTGTAGTCCTTTGGGGGCTTAGTTTCTCTTATTTGTTTCTTTCCCTATTTTCTCTTTTCTGTTGCCTTCCGTGTGCTCTTCTGCACGCTGCTGCAGGGTAAAGCCTGGCCTAAGCTCTCAGAGTTAGGTCAGCATATCTTTGCCAGCTTTCAGGCTTGCTGTTGAGAGTTGAGTGTAATTCTTGGTAGTGGGTCCTGAGTATTCTCATACCTGGTCTAGACTCCATAGGGTGAGCATCCCTGCTGCTCCAAGGGGAGTTCCTTATGGGAAACATTGAGTGAAGCCTGGGATTTCCCACCACTCAGGCCCAAATCATGCACACTGAAATACTTCATGTGATGCAGGGGAGCTGTGGGGTCCAGTTTTGGATTCCTTCACACTGGGGTGCCTCCTGTGGGTGTGTGTGTGGGATGTGGTGCTGCAGCCACCACGTCCTGGGCAGCAGGTGTCCACAGCTCACCTGGAGGGCAGGCTGTTGACCTGAGGAGATTTTGGCATTAATGGAGGTGATGCATGAAATGAATATGAAATTCTGCTTCCCCGCATGTCAGAAATAATACTTTGATCAATTTTAATGTAGAGAGAACAGAAAAGTTACCCATGGGGTCCATTAAAAATGTGGTGAGTGAACCTATTGAAGGCCATGAGGATTATCACATGATGGTGAGTAACAGCTCTACTTTAATCATATCCATCTAATTCCTTCATGCAGTGCACACTCCTGAGGCTGCAGGTCAGAGCAGGCTGGAGTGGATGGTGGTTCCAGCCTTGTGGAGATGGGCTCCTCTCACACTGTCAGTATTGTGGGTCCATGTTGAATATCTGCAGCTGTGTGGAAATCCAGACTGGTTTCACACAAACATGAAGTGCTTAAGCATTATTTTGTGTCTTCTGACTGTGACAGTGTTAAACCACTAAATATACTCACAGCATAGCTCATGATTTCTTAATGGTAGTGAGATTTTTTTGATACCTGGTTTAATTTCTGCATTCTGTGGTATTTATATGAACAACAGGCCTTGATGGAGGTTAAGAAAAAAAAGGATTTGATGCTGTAATATTTTTTCACACCTGTAATTTTCTGAACAATTCATATGAGATCTAGCGAAGTTACATTTCATCAGAGAACTGTGCTAATGTACTGAAATTTTTGGCTAGTTTGGATTTTTTTAAGATCCTGCTTTTCAAAGTACAGTAACTAACTTTTGATGTTAAATTAAGTTTCTTTTCTATACGAAGTCTGCTTCCTTCTTTGGGGGGGGAAAGGGAAATGTTTTTCCTTAAAGTCATAGCCTGCAGGGCAGTGCTGCTCTAGTCTCTGTCCAAATACTTGATTTTTATCACCCATGTAAGAAGAGGTCCTCTTCAGCACATGTTGCAATTAACTCAGCCCACAGCAAGGGCAGAGGCTCTGGCATGCCATGGTGCCCCTCTTCTGGGCATAGGAGAGAAGTTGGGAACAGGACATTATGTCTAAATATGAAATCCTATAAAAACATGGTCATTGTCTTGTTTAGTTCCTGTTTGGCTTCTCAGCTCTGTCATTTCTTTAGAGACTCTGAGTTATGTTTCAGGTTATCTACTAGAGCAATTTCCTCATGTTCTTGAAACTGGCTGGGAGTTCTGGTTACTGTTGTAAAAGGGAAGAGCTCGTGGTTTTCTCTGTGCTCTGCAGCTCTTGCTCTCTGCAATGCTCCTTTAATTGCCCACCAAAGAGCTGTGGTATGCCCTGAGTGCTGCAGGGAGCAGCAGGTGGGACAGGCTGGTCTGGTTTGGCAGTGGACGGGCTGTGCCTGTCCACTGGGACCAGCATTGTGTTCCCATGTGTAAATGTTGTCATTTTTAATTGCAGGCATTTCAGCTGGGCCCAACAGAAGCATCTTACTACTGGGTCTATTGGGTCCCAACTCAGTATGTCGATGCAATCAAAGACACGGTGCTGGGGAAGTGGCAGTATTTTTGAAAGCACGCTCACCTCTGGCACAGGAAAATGACACAAATCTAAGGACACTGCTGGGAGAGGCCTCCAACATCCCTGGATGTGACAGTCCTGGAACTTATTATTAAAACATGCTAAACGAGGCATGGATGGAAGCCAGAGGTGATGTTCTTTCACCATTAGTTTACTTTTAACTTAAAGATTTCACCATCCCTTTTCTGCAGTCAGCTTCAACCATATTTAAAGCAAATACAATGGAAATCAATAAATCTTAATTCACAAAATATCGTGTGTAATACACTTAAATCTGCTGAGAGTTGATCTTCCAGTTTAGTTTTAAAAAAGAAAATATTGCAATGTATTATTGATGATTTTTTACGTGGTTTGAACAAAACCAAATATTTTCATAATCTCTCAGTTATCGGCATTAGACTTAATTTAGTTACTTGTTTGTGACTGGGCCTTTGAGGAGCAGGTTTTTAAAATAAACTGTAGCAGTGTGCAGCGTCGCTGTTGGGTGAAGCCATATCCCGCTGGCCCTCCAGGGCAGCTTCCACTCCTTGGTAGCAGAACTCATTCTTTGTTTTAACCCAAAGATGCCCTGCTTGCTTGGGATTTTTCCTGGCCTTTTCCCGACCCTGGCAGCTCCATGTTGGTCTGTGTAGTGTGTTTGGAGCAGGTGAATTCTGCAGGGATGTTTTGTCATGGCAGGGGACCTGGTGCTGCCAGCTGTTCCCTCTGGTGCCCGGTCAGTGCTTCACCTCCTGCCCTGGGCTGCTACATTTTGGGAGCATTTTCTTGCTCGAGCATGTTGCAGTCCAGGATCATTTTCCCACTGCTGCATTGATGCTGAGCTGTTGGACTGGAAACACCCTTGTGCTGCCTGGTGGGAGCAGGGGGACACAGATCTCCCAAAGGGAGGGAACCACAGAGACCTTCCTGCCCTCTTTGGGGAGGGGGCAGTAAGGGAGAGAGAAACTCGTATGCTGTTTTGGATTCTTGATCACAGCAGCAGCCTTTTGTGAGCTGGATTTGAAAATGTGTAGTGATCTTGAATTCAGTGAATCGTACTTCAGATAAACCATCCAGCAAGTGATGTTTTGAAATGTGAACCACCTTCCAGCTTTCCTCCTGTTCCAGTTCACAAGAAGCCCTCACACCTCATTCTGTCAGAAGGAGCATGCTGCACCTTGGGCTGTGATGCTCTGAGTGTCATCCCAGCCATCCTTGTGCCATTTCTCTCAGGTGTTCTGAAGGGAGCCCTCAGCCCTGGACAGGTGCAAAGCCCATAGCAGGTGGCATTGTGCAGCCAGACTGAGCAGCTCACACATCCCTGCCCTGCTGGGGCTCAGTGCTGCTCCATGCCAGTAGCTCAAACCCATGCAGAAACAGCCTTTTAGGAACAGCTGATCTGAATATGCTCCATGTCCACTCTTCCCTCTCCTTGAGGGAGAGTGGAAGCACAGCAGTGCAAATTCCCAAATGAGTATTTATTTTATTTTTATTTTACTTGAAAGACTGGAAAACACATTGGCTTTCTGGTAGGTGTTGAGGTCACTTATTTCCCTGCAGTCTCTAGAGCTTTTAGTTTGTATTTTCTGTTAGAACAGCCATGCAATATGAGTTTTAAAGGTGTTTCATATCCTACATAGAAACTAGTGATGTGCTTGTTACTCCTGTAGCTTGAGGTATTTCCTTTCTGTGTAGGAGCCAGCAGCAGTGTGTCCTGACGTGCTGGGGTCAGAGGAGCTGTGTCAGCTCCCTTGGCAGTCCCTGGGAGCAGTGGGGGCAGAGAGGAGCTGGCCTGACTGCACTGCTGACAATGTCACGGATGAAATGCAGCCATCACACTTGTGATTTCCTAGTTGTCAGCCCTGGTGTTAAGGCTTAAGTTAACGTTTGTTACCTGGTGGAAGGCGTGGGCACTCCAGGATAAAGCAGAGGGGTGACACTGGCTCTTTCTGTCACCTGGGGCCACGCTGGCACTTGCCACCTTGCTGGTTCTGTGATGAGCAGCTCCCATTTGTTCCTCAACACGCTCAGACCTGTCTGTGCATCCCTTCATGTTTCCTTTCCTGTTCCTTCACCCCCTTGCTCCTGGGGAGGGCACGTGCCCGAGTTCCAGCTCCTCCCCAGCTCCTGGGGCTTCTGTGCAGGACACAGCGAGCGGGTGAGTAACTGGGGTGAGCAGGCACTGACCTCTGCTGGGGCCCCTGGGGCACAGGGCAGTGTCACCCTCCGTGCCAGAGGGGCACAGCTGCTCTGTCCTGGGCCAGGTACAGCCCAACAGCTCAAAAGAGACTCAGCACAAACCCCTTGGTTACATAGAGAGCAGTTTTAAACATGAAGAAAATACACTTAAAATGTGATCCTGTTTAGGTGCTTTCTTGCAGGTTGGATTTGGTTGGAAAAATGCAATTGTCTCATTTTTTTTTTGTTCTATGTGCAAAACTTGAATTAAAATACAGGAAAGTGACTTATAAATGCTTTAGTTGGTGTTTGTTGGCTCAATATCCCAGGCTTCTTGGGACCTCTTTGAAATGAATATTCTAGTTTAAATTGGCAGCACTCCTTTTAAGACCCTTTCTCTTTGGGAATGATGTGGAATTTTGTATGTTCTGGCATACACCAATTTTTCCAAGGCAACTACTGACATTAAGAAACACCCTCTTTTTAAGTGCCACAGTTGCCTCCCAGCCGTTGCCTGCCTCTCTCTTGGCTTTGGATTTTGCTCTCTGGTCACTGTGACCTCCCCAAGGCAGACTCAGCATAACCAATGGTCCCAGGGAGGAGTTTGGTCTTCAGTGAGACACAGTGTGTGAGTAAAGTGTGGCAACACTGGGTATTTGGAGTTGGTGACAAAGATGACTGACATCTGACATATATTCTGTGGGAAGTTCCCAGTAACAGCTGCACAGACATATTTCAGTTAAATGACACTTCAGCAGGGTGCTCTCAGCAGTGACTGCTTCCTGCTGTGTGTAGGTGTGATTCCCCAGGAGCATCCTGGGCTGCCACTCCGTGTGAGGTTGCACTGGGTGCTCTCTGGGTTTGCTAATTGCAGATTAAAGTACTCGTGAGGCAGATGCAGGTCCCTGCAGGACACGGTTTGTGTTTGCTGTTGGCTGCTCCCAGAGCCCAGGCAGTGTCCCCTCCTTGCTGCCATCCTGGGATTCCTCCTGTCAGTGCCCC
Organism: Rhadina sibilatrix; assembly: GCA_013400275.1. Taxonomy (NCBI): domain Eukaryota; kingdom Metazoa; phylum Chordata; class Aves; order Passeriformes; family Phylloscopidae; genus Rhadina; species Rhadina sibilatrix. Next base: position 553,195 of record VWYO01016658.1, read on the forward strand.
ATCTCCCTACTTGTTCCGTGACCCTGAGTATCACAGCTCACATGTGTGCCATCCCTTTCCCTCGAACGTGCCCAGCAGTGCAGGTTTCTCTGTCTCTACTTGTCTCAAGTTCAGTATTCTCTCCTCTGTGCACTCCCAGTGTAAGCAGTCCCAGGATCACCACTTCATTGGGAATGCAGAGCTGTGGTTGCTCATCCTGGTTGGGGTTTGAACAGAGACTGTCTTGCATGAAGAGCTTGTGTTACTCACATGGTTTCATACCAAGTTTAAAATAAATTCTTAATTTCCATTAATGACATTGATGAGGAATGTGTGACTACGGTCAGGATGTTCTGGTGATGGAAAAGAGTGATTCGAAGGAGATAAGAAACTGTGACCACTACCACACTGTGCTGGTGCCACACACACCCTGCCCAGCCTGCACCTGCTGGCCAGTGCCCACTGCTCCGTGCTCTGAGGGCCAAAGAGGAACAATTCCCTGCTCTTCTGCTGCCCAGGTGCCAGGGTGGGGTCTGCTCTGCACCCCCTGCCCCACAGCCACGGTCCCGGGCACAGCGCTCCCTGCTCCCACCCTTGCAGGGCTTGTTTGCACACTCCTCTCTGTTTACTTTTCTTCCTTTGTAACTTGGTTTTTCCGGTGGAGCTGTTTTCACCCTCAGTTCTGTCCAGCAGCCTCTCTCCACCTGTTCGGATGAGGCTGTTGGCATCTTGTTCTGTTAGTAAATGTCCTTGTCACCAGAGGGGAGCGGGGACAAGGAGAGCTGTAGTCTGGTATGAAATGTGGCCATTTTACCTTCCAGCCAAGGATTCTCCTTGGTAGCTCATGGAAGTTCACTCTGTCTTATCCATACTAAAAGCAATTAATTATTTGGTTTTATATTAAAAAAAACAACTTAGATATTTGTGTCCACTGCAGATTTATTTTAAATGGAATATGTGAGTACCATGTATTATGGTATTTTTAAATAATCTATTGCCTATTTTGGGGGGGAGGGAGATGACAAATATTTAGTCTTAGATTTGCACTGCTGGATTTTTTTAAGTGTAACCTTGACTGGTTATCCTGGTGTTTTATTCTGTAAGATTAGTCTTATTAATTAAAGTTTGATAATTAAGTAGTTCTGTGTTTGAGTGTTTCAATATTCTGTATGTTCTGAGCTGCTTCCTCCTGCATGAACAGCTGTGAGCAAAGGGTTTGTGGTGAGTTTCTTTGCAAGAAGATGGACACAGGCCCAAATTCAGGCAACCCCACACCTGGTGGGTGACACATTGAAGCTGTGGGTGCCCATCTCCCAAATCTGGGGATTTGGGTTCTGCTGCCTCGTGCCACTGCACACGCACGGGCTGTGAATTACAGGATGGTCTCTACCTCCCTTAAAGCCAGGCTTTAATCTGCTTTTACACCGAGATTGGCCCGGTCCTGCTGGGCTGGCCCAGCCCTGGCCGCGGTGTCACAGTCCCACTCCCACCGAAGCGGGTGCTCGGGAGCAGCCTCAGTGCTGGGCTTTCAGCAGCCTCAGGTTTGTCACTCTGAACCGGCCCTGCTCGGCTTCCCCCCGCCTTTGACACCTCCTCTCCCCCCACCCAAAAACCCATCTCTGAGAGGGTTCAATAGCCCGCGGTGGAATTTTCCTCGGCCCGGTGCCCGCGGCCGGGCTGGGCCGGTGCCCCCGGCGGGG
>VWYO01016658.1:554934-574348 GCA_013400275.1 Rhadina sibilatrix
GTGCCGGCGCGGGCAGGGGCGCCCCGCGCTCGGGGCAGGTGCGGCGGGAGCGTCCCGCGGGTGCCGCCGGTCAGCGGGGCTGCAGCCGCCCCTCGGGCCGGGCAGGTGCCTGCGGGGGCACCCACGGGGGGTGCGTGCTGTGGGTGAGGGGGCCGTGGTGCCCGCGGGGCCGGGACGCTGCCGGGGGGTCCCGTGGCCGCAGGTGAGTGGCGCTGGCCGCTGTGCGATGGGAGCGCCGGGCTGTCAGCCTGCGGCGCCCAGAGCGGAGGTTGTTCTCCATCCTCACCCCTGAGCCTGGCTGTGGCCGGGAGCGCAGTCCCCTTCCCGGGGTACCCTCGGCCCCCCTGCTGCCCGGTCCTGCCGGCGGAGCTGCTGCAGGGAGGTGCTCCCTGTCAGGGAGGTGCCTTCGGAGCCGGATCCAGCTCCTGCTGCTGGTGGCGGTTCAAGCGGATAGGCAGCGTGCCAGGGCGGCTTTGGATTACACGGATAGAGCTGCTTCAGTGAAGGAAGCAGGGGATGCTGGCGCCGAGTTTCTGCCTGTGCTTGGCCGTCCATCTCTATCCATCCTTGGGGGAGCGAGTGTGCCCCGAGCCCAGGGCTGAGCCGGGCCCCGCGGCATCGCTGCAGAGCCCAGAGTGCTGTGGTGGGAACCTCGGGAAAGCACCTGGGAACAGCCCGTGGAACAGCCTCACTTCTGGGCTGGCGCTGGCCAGAACGACTGCTGGGCCAACTGGGGCTGGGACCAGGGGAGGGTGGCAGCTCCCAGGCATCCAGTGCTTCCAGTTCTGCCCGTGGTGATTTGTGAGAAGCAGGCCAGGCAGCCTGGCCTTTGCCCGAGTGCCCTGGCACCAAAACACTTGCAGAAGGGATGGAAAAAACCCCAGAGCATCGGAGGGGAAGAAAGTGACAGCCGGGGGGGCTCTGCAGTCTCAGTTTCCCCCGGGCAGGTGGCCACAGTGCAAGAGCCCCGTGTCTGCCAGCACAGCATATCCCCAGCCAGCAGCAATCCTGCCGCAGGGGCTGGAGGAGCCATGGTGGGGAGCAGTCCCCTCCCCTGCCTGTCCTGTGTACTCTGGGCAAAGCCAGGGCAGGGAAACTCCCTCTGGCCTCACCTGAACATTAAGCAAAAAGAAGTGCAAATAAAAGAGCTGGACTGGAGGCGTAGAGGTTGGTGTGAGGTGCATTGTGAAGGAGGTCGTGTGGGCTCCTGTGCTTTGTTGCAGCTGAAGGAATCTCCTGGCCCTGCCATACCACAGCCAGTCTTGTAATGTCAGATTCTGCTCTGCAAATGGTCTCAGACTCACATGTAGGCACTGGCTGGGCACAGGCTGCTGGCTGGTCCCTGCTCCACAGCCTGGACAGACCCCCAGGACAGGCTCTTGCCAGCTCAGGCTCCCAGAGAAGTGAGGGGGCTACTGAGGGGCTGGGCTCCAGGGGTGTCCTCGGGCCTCTCATGCTAATCTGTGGCCAGGCAGGGGCTCAGGCACTGCTGCCAAATCCCTGGCATCAGGGGCTGCCAGAGCCATGTGGGTCCTGTGCTGTTTGCCCATCCCTGTTTGCTGACAGGGTGAGGCTGGCATATGTGGCACTGGCTGAGCTGGCACTCGCTATGCGGACGCCACACGTGAAAGCAGCAACTCCTCTTCCCAGGTGAATTTGTAATTACTTCCTCAATGTCAGGTAGCTGAAACCTGCAGCTCTGAAGGCCTGGGCAAGCAATCATCACTTCTCTGGCATGGAAAGTCACCAGACTCGTTTGTTTCTGGAAGGAGCTGATGGTTGGGCTGCTCTTGTCACCTTCAGAAAGGCATCCAGGGTTGTGACTGGGAATGGCCACACTGCAGTTCATCCCACCTGTGGGAAAACTCCTTCTAGGGAGAGGAGGGAGAAGGAAGGCTGCTCCAGCCCCAGGATGGCTCTGGTGGGATGTGAGCAGTGCTGCAGAGCCAGGGGCTGTAGGTGCAGGTGGCACTGGTCACTGAGAGTGCAGCGGCCCCAGGAGCTGAGCTGGGCAGAGGACCTGGGCTGGGGGATTGTTCCCAAGTCTGACTGAGCTCTTGAGGACGGTGTGTCTGTCCTAGAGCCTCAAAGGAGGTGCTGTGACTGTCCCAGAAACACTGCTCTTCATCTCCACACTGGATGGGAACCTCCACGCTGTCAGCAAGAGCACAGGGGACATCAAGTGGACCCTGAAGGATGGTGAGTAGTGACTGGGGGGCATTTGCTTACAGCCTGGCTCCTGGAGCATGTGTGGGGTTTGGGATGCTCCCCTGGCCTGGCTCTTGCTGGATGGGCTCTGGGCTGCCAGTATCTCCAGCCCTGGGGTGCACTGCCAGCCCCAGCATCAGCCCCAGCCCCGGCCCCAGGCACAGCCATGTGCAGATGAGCATCCTCCACTGGTGTCTCTCTTGGCTCTGAAAGGCAAACAGGCTGAGTGGCTGGGCTGGGTGGCAGTGCCCTGCTGGGTAAACAGTGGTGTTGTGCTGTCTCACTACAGGAGCACTGCTGACATGGCCTCTCACTCTCTGTTTCAGATCCCATTCTGCAGGTGCCGGTGTATGTGGCAGAGTGAGTCATCCCCACGGGCACCTGGGCAGTGCAGGAGGCTCCCTGATGACTGATGGAGCAACAGCAGGAAAGGGGAACCACAGAGGAATGAAATGCCCAGCCCGTGCCATGGCATCACCTCACCCTGACCATGGTGCTGGCACTTGGCACATGGTGATGAGGAGGGGCTGGCCTCTGCTGCAGAGCCGAGGAGCTCTCAGCTCGACTACACACACCAGCATGGAGAGAAATAGAGGGAAATCCCCCTGAAAGCTCAGGGGCAGGCAGGACAGCAAGAGCTCCTTGAGACAGGCAGGGCATGCACCAGCCTGGCAGGTGGGCACTGGGTGGCTGTGGGGAGTCCCAGGACTGACTGGAATGGGAATTACCTCCTGCCAAATCCAGTGCTGCAGGTGTCCAGGAAAGGTCATGTCCTGCAGTGATTCACCCTGGAGAAAACTGCTAAAAGAGGATTCTTCAGTGCAGCCACTCTGTGTCCTTGGAGGTACCCAGGGCAGGGGGTAGCCGACATTTTATCCTTCTCTCCTCCTTCCCAGGCCAGCTTTCCTTCCAGACCCCAATGACGGCAGCCTGTATATCCTGGGAGGAAAGAACAAAGAAGGCTTGATGGTCAGTAGGGCTGCGGGGCTGTGGGCATCCTGTGACCCCTGGTGTGCCCTGGGCTGGAGAGGTGACTCTGGCCCTGCACCTGCTCTGCTGCCTGTGTTGCAGAAGCTGCCCTTCACCATCCCGGAGCTGGTGCAGTCGTCGCCGTGCCGCAGCTCGGACGGAGTGCTCTACACCGGTGCGGGGCACGGGGCACGGGGCACGGAGCCGGCCGGGGCTCCCGGGGGCCGTGGAGGGCTCAGGCAGGAGCTCAGCAGGGGCTGAGGGACTTACAAAGAAAACCTTTTCCTTCTTCTTTCAGGGAAGAAGCAGGACACGTGGTTCATTGTGGACCCCAAGTCAGGGGAGAAGCAGACCACCCTCTCAACAGAGGCCTGGGATGGTCTGTGCCCCTCCAGCCCCTTGCTCTACATCGGACGGACCCGTAAGCCAGTGCCATGCCCCCATCGACTGCCTGGTGCCAGGAATGGGGCGCTGGAGGTGACCTTGTGCCCTGCTCCTGTCCCCAGAGTACGTCATCACCATGTATGACACCAAGTCACGGGAGCTGCGCTGGAACGCCACCTTCTCCGAGTACTCGGCCCCGCTCTGCGAGGAGTCCTACCACTACAGTGAGTGGAACTGCAGCAGCCACTGGGAGCTCCCCAGTGCCCGCTCACATCAGGACCCTGCCTGTGCAGGGGCCTGGGGTGACAGTGCCAGGGCCAGCGCGTCTCAGCTGTGCCCATTGCTGGGGAGAACAGGCAGCAGCCCATGGCCGGTGGCAGAACTGAGGGTGACCAGAGGAAACACAGCCCAACTGCTGCATCCCTCATCCCTCTTGCTCTCTCCAGAAATGGCACACTTGGCCTCAAGCGGGGACGGGCTGGTGGTGACCCTGGACAAGGAGAGCGGGGAGGTCCTGTGGGCACAGAACTACGGCTCACCCGTGGTCGGCATCTACCTGTGGCACCAGGACAGCCTGCGCCGCCTCCCCCACCTCAACCTGGCCATGGAGACCCTGCGCTACCTGACCTTCCAGTCACAGGACATCCACATCCTCAAGTGGAGCTACCAGTCCGTCAAGGACTTCGCTGCCACCAAGACCCAGCTGCTGTATGTGGTTCCTGAGCGGTGGCGGCCGGTGGCATTCGTATTCCCCGTGCTCAGCCACCCCGATCCGTGAGGGATGGAAGGTGATGCTTGTCCTTGCCCTGCAGGCCAGCGCTCTACGTGGGAAAGCACGCCACCAGCTTCTACGCCGTGACCTCGCTGGTGCACGGCAGCGTGGCGCTGGTGGTGAGTGTCCCCAGTGCCCTGCCCTGCCCTGCCCTGCCAAGGCTGAGCCACTGCGGGCACGTCCGGCCCCACGAGTGGTGCCCCACGAGCTGCCACATCCCCAGCCCCAGGGCATCACACTGGCCAGGATTGACGGCCCCACCACGGACGACGTGACCATGAGGGAGTCCGGGGAGTGTGAGATCATGCCCAGCACCAACGTCAAGTACCCGCAGGGCAGCATCACCTCGCTCCACAACCAGTGGCTCCTCATAGGTGTGGATCTGTGGTAGGCACAGACTTACCCATGTCCTGGCTCCCGGACGGTGCCTGCTGGGGAGCAACCCGAGCTGCTGCTGTGCTTTAGGGGCAATAACCCGAGCTGCTCTGCCCGGTGGGATGAATGGGTGACACTGGCCTGGGACTCTTTTGAAGCCATTCTTGTCCCCTCCCCTGGAGTGATGGCCAGGTACCCCATGCAGGGGTTGACAGGGACCCTTTGAAGCAGAGCTCACAGTTACCCATGCTAGGGGTCCCATGAGAAGAAACCCCCCTATTCCAAGAGAGACAGGGCTGCTGGCAAGGGATGGATGCTGAAACCATGAGGTGAACTGAGGGTTGTCTCTGTTCTCCTGCCACAGGGCACCATGAGCTGCCTCCCGTGGTCCACACCACGATGCTGCGAGCCTTCCCAGAGAACCTGAGGAAAACCACGGAAACCATCATCCCCAGGGCTCCTCCCGCCAGGACCGTGTTCGACGATGTGAGTGCTGAAGGGTGCTGGGTCACTGAAGGGTCTGTGCTGCTTGGGATGGGCAGTGGGTCCCCAGCATGGAACAGGACAGGAAGGAAGTCCCAAACCTGAGTGCCCTGCAGTCTGTGCCTCTTGTGTCACCCAGCCCTGGGTGTGTGTTGCAGTTCCTGGCCCCGAGCAGCCTGGAGGAGCCAGCTGTCCGCAGCGAGGGACAGTTCCAGCTGGATCCCACGCCGGGGGAGCAGGTGGAGGTGTATCCCGAGTCTGGCACCTGGGACCTGGTGATGGCTGGTGTTGGCACAGCTCTGCTGGGCGGGGGAATCCTGGCCCTGCTGCTCACAGTGAGTGGTGGTGGAGGGAGAGGGACAGCACAGCCAATGCCCCAGTGTGGCTCCAGGCGTGGGGCTGAGCATTCCCATGGCTTGTGTTCCAGAAACTGCAGCGGCAGCATGTGGCACAGCAGCAGCAGCTGGAGCAGCAGATACAGCTCCTGCAGCAGCAGCAGGAGATGCTGCGCCCGGGCCGGGTCTCCAGGGAGGGCGTCCCTGAGGAGCCCAGGGAGCTGGAGCTGAGCCAGGGGAGTGTGTCAGAGCTCTCGCAGAGCTCCAGCCCCTCAGCCTGCCCGAAGGACCCGGCTAATGGGACAGTCAGCCCAGAGCCAGCTGTCCCAGTGGCTGCTGAAGGTGGGTGCAGGGGGAGCGAGCAGGCTGTGGGGGCTTCTGTCCAGAGGTGCCAGCACCCAGAGCAGGCGCAGGAATGCCCGCAGATGGGAGGGCTGCAGCCCACCTGGGATGGGAGGAGGTGCCAGATCTGCTGGATAAGCATGGGCTACATAAGAGTAGGACCCAAGAAATGGCCAGATGAATAGAGAAACAGGTGTCCTCCATACAGAACTAATGCTTGGAGGCTGGAAGACAGCTATCTTCTCTCCCTTGCAGATGCAGAACCAGACCTGGTTGTAGTTGGGAAAGTTTGTTTTAACCCCAAAGACGTGCTGGGCCATGGAGCTGGAGGAACCTTTGTCTTCAGGTGGGTGACACTGGGTGCCTGCCCCCACACTGCTCCCATTCTCCCTGGGAGCCACAGGGACAGCAATAAGGAAGCTCTTGCCCAGGGTAGTGGCCACTGGTTCAGGGACTTTTCAGAGGAACTCACCACCTTCACCTTCTTCTGGTGCTCATCCCACCCATCCTGGAGCTGGGCTCGTGGCCCTCATTAAGCAGGCACTGGGTCACAGGGCAGGTCCCCCTTGCACCCCCTCCCTGCCTGCCTGCGCCTGCTCTGGCTCCTCGCACGGTTCCTGGGCTCTGGCTGAGCCCCTTTTCCAGCACCGAACACAGTAAAACGTGAGGGATGTTGGCTGGCAAGGGATGCAAAACTGAGACCCTCCATGGTTCCCAGCTCACCCTGGGCAAGATCTCTGCCTGTCGGTGATATGAGCAGGCTTTGGGGGTCCCAGCAGGGTGATGTGTGCTGGGCACCCCGTGGGTGAGCTCTGGCACTGCCGAGTGGCTGGGCCCTGCGCTCAGGGGCACTGGGGGCTCTGCCAGGGGGCAGTTCGAGGGCCGCAGTGTGGCCGTGAAGCGGCTCCTGCCCGAGTGTGTCCACCTGCTGGACCGGGAGGTGCAGCTGCTCCGGGAGTCGGACGAGCACCCCCACGTCGTGCGCTACTTCTGCACGGAGAGGGACCGGCAGTTCCACTACATCGCCATCGAGCTGTGCTCTGCCACGCTGCAGGAGGTGAGCCCGGCCAGGAGGTGAGCCCGGGCACGGGGCTGCTGCTGCGGCCCACCGCAGCCCCGGGAACACAAGCCTTGGGCACAGACAGCCTCTGTGGGGGCTGTTCTCCAACACCCGCCACACGCTGGGCTGGAGTGTCTCCAGCCAGCTTGCCTTTGCCCAGTAAATCAGGCTTAGCTCCTCTCCTTCTGTGTGGTTCCAGTACGTGGAGAGCCCCAGCTTTGACCGCCGTGGGCTGGACCCGGTGTCCGTGCTGCGTCAGACCATGTCGGGGCTGGCCCACCTGCACTCCCTCAGCATCGGTAAGGGCCAGCAGGGACCTCGGCCCTCCTCAGGGGATCTGGGGTTTGGGCAGCGTCTGTTGGGGTTTGGGCAGTAGCTGTGGGGGTCAGCAGCACATGGGGCTATGCAGAGCCCCGTTTGCTCCAGTTGGGAGGCCACACCCATGCACTCTCACTGCCAGTGCACCGTGACCTGAAGCCCTGTAACATCCTCATCTCTGCCCCGAACCGCCACGGGCAGATCCGCGCCGTCATCTCCGACTTCGGCCTTTGCAAGAAGCTTCAGGGGGGACGGCAGAGCTTCAGCCTCCGCTCCGGGATCCCTGGCACTGAGGGCTGGATCGCGCCCGAGGTGCTGCAGGACGCCCCGAAGGAGAACCCTGTCAGTGAGCCGTGGCCACCCCTGCCCCGGGTGCTCCTTGTGCCCATTGTAGCAGTGTCCCCCATGCTGGCAGTGGCCTCAGGTGACACTGCTGGGGTGCACAATTAAGATGAGAGCTCCATGAGCCAGAGCCAGCCCAGACACAGGCACTGTGTTCCTTGCCAGGGCTGTCCCCATGCCCCTGCCCTTGGGGTACAGTGCCCAGCTGTGTTCAGCACAGGTGTCTCATTAGGCTCCAGTCCTCAGAAGTGCGGGGTGGGGCGGTTGGAGGGGCTGTGGGTTGCTGCCAAGGTCACACTTCTCCTCTCTTCAGAACTGGGAATCTCGTTCCCACAGGAAGCAGCTGCTGTACTGATCCTGGGCAGGGCAGTGCTGGGGCTCATGCTGCTGTCCATTTGCCTGCTGTTGGGACAGCAGCAGCCACTGTGTGTCCTTTGGGCTGTGGAGTCCTGAATTCTGGCTGTGCCTCTGGGAGCCCCTTCTCTGCTAGAGACCTGGGGTGATGGGGCTCCCTGACCACAGGCAGAGCAGGAGCCCTGTGCAATGCATTTTCCAGCAGCTCTGCAGCCAATGACCAGCTGTCCCCATAAAAGGGTAGAAAAGTGGGAGGTAAAGCTTTCCCACCCTTTCCCTGAGGGTCCCACATGCCCCTGTGTTTTGCAGACCAGTGCTGTGGACATCTTCTCAGCTGGGTGTGTTTTCTACTACGTGGTGTCAGGGGGACAGCACCCCTTTGGGGACAGCCTGCGGCGCCAGGCCAACATCCTGGCGGGCTCCTACCAGCTGAGCTGCCTGCAGGAGGAGGCCCACGGTGAGACCCTTCCCCAGCAGCACAACACCAGGGAGGCTCCGGGCTGAGGGGCAGCTCCCAGTCCTGGTGCAGGGGTGAGTTCTCTGCTGTTTTGTTTCACCCCCAGACAAACTCGTTGCAAGGGAGCTGATTGTGGCGATGATCAGCTCCGAGCCCCAGCGCCGGCCCTCGGCCCCTGTGGTCCTTGTGCATCCCTTTTTTTGGAGTCAGGAGAAGCAGCTGCAGTTCTTCCAGGTGAGCCTGTGCTGTCCCACCAGCAGTGAACACAGGTGTGCACTGAAAAATGTGCTGGAAACTGCTGCAGTCAGGTCAACATGCTGATTGTGAGCTACTCTTGGGAGGGGTGAGGGGTCCCTGGGTCTCAGTCCCACCTCTGCAGAGCAGGGGCAGTGCAATACCCACCCTGTCCCCACTCAGGACGTCAGTGACCGTGTGGAGAAGGAGCCAGCCGAGGGGCCCATCGTCTCAGCCCTGGAATCAGGGGGACGGGTGGTGGTGAGGACCAACTGGAGGATGCACATCTCCCTCCCACTGCAGATGGGTGAGCATGGAGGGGCCAGGCTCACTGTTGGGTCCAGTGGAGCAGGTAGGGGGACTGGGGCTCCAAGGGCTGGTGCTTTAACTGTCCAGCGGGCACCTGCTTATGCCTAGGAGCCAAAAATCAGGGCAGGTAAAGGTGGCAGCCCTTCCTTGGGAGGCCACAGTGGAGCAGGGCTGGGGATGCACTTCAGGGGCTGCAGCAGCCCCTCACCCCGGCCGTGTCCCACCTCACTCCGTGTCTCTGCTGCTGTCCCCAGACCTGAGGAAGTTCCGCACCTACAAGGGGGGGTCAGTGCGTGACCTGCTGCGGGCCATGAGGAACAAGGTACGGCCCCCGGCTGCCCCGCGGCCCCGCCGCCTCCGCTCTGCCCGGCGTCTCTCACCTCGCCCTCTCTCCTGCAGAAGCACCACTACCACGAGCTGCCGGCCGACGTGCGGGTGGCCCTGGGCTCTGTCCCCGAGGGCTTCGTGCAGTACTTCACCTCGCGCTTCCCGCGGCTGCTGCTGCACACGCACGGGGCCATGCGAGCCTGCGCCCACGAGCGCACCTTCCGCTCCTACTACTGCCAGGGCCTGAGGGGCGACGGCGCCTGAGCGGCCCTGCCTGCCCTTCCCTGCCCTGCCCTGCCCGGGGCCACCGCGGCTCCCCCGGCCCTCACTCCGTGTCCCCCTGCCCGGGCCGGGTGGGGCTCAGCAGGCACAGGGGGCACAGGTGGGCACCGTGCTCTCACCTGCGCTCTCCTGAGGGACCCTCCGGGCAGCCACCTTTGCAAACACTCGCAGTCAGACTCAGGTGTGAAGGCACTTGGGTCAGAAAACAAAGATCTCAGGTGGACAGTGCTTGGAGAGGAAAGGGGAGAACACGTTGTGTTTTCCCAGGGACAGCCACAGCGAGGCCCTGGCACAGTGATGCCCCCAAGCTGGCTGTCCCAAGGGGGACATCCCCCAGGGACAGGAAGCTTTGTCCCGTGTGTTCCCTCCTGTGCCAGGGGACACAGCTCCTTGAGCTGTGACCAAGCCCAGGCCCCCAGTCTGGGCACTGGAGCTGAGCCCTCAGCTGTGCTCAGCCACGCTGGGCTGGGACCTGCCCATGAGGGCACAGCCCCACAGTGAAGGTGTGAATCTCAAGGGTTTCTCCCTTAGGGGCCCCAGCAGCCGGTACCTCTACCAGGCCTGAGCCCCTGAGCAGGTGGCACAGCAGCTCAGGCACAGTTGTGTCTGGGCACAAAGGAGGGAATTCCTTCCCCCTGGGATCCTTCCCTCAAAGACAGGCCCATGCCTGCAGCTCCCCCAGCCTCTCCTGCTGCCCAGGGCCGGTGTCCCGTGGGTGCTCTGGTTCCTGGCAGCGCCATGGGGACAGAGCCCCACGGCAAAGTTCCTCTGTGGAGCAGCAATAATTTTGTACAGTCTGATTCCTGTGTGTGCTGGGGAGTGGGATTTTGTTACACAACTAACAGGGTTTGTACCAGAATATATTTCAGAATATATTTATACAAAATGTTATAAAAATTAAAAAATAAAAACTAAAAAGCTTGTCCTGCTTAAAAACAAACTGGCCTGAGGAGCACCTCTAGCTGCTGGCAGGGTCCAGTGGTGGGAGAACAACACTGGGCTGATTCTTTAGCCATAATTAGTCATGGAGCCGAGGAAGAGGCAAGCCCAGCCCAGGGCTGTCAGTAAGGATAAGAGGACGCCTCAGGCAGGAGGGAAGCCAGAGAGGTGCTGCCCCCTCTCTCAGCAAGGCAAAGGGAAGTGAAACAGCTTAGATGCTGTGTCAAACAACTTTTATTCAAGTTATGCAATATACAAAAGTTGAGGTTTCATGGAGTTTCAGTATTAAAAGGCTGATCTTGCTCAGTCTCACCCCAGGCTTGTTCAATACCTTACCTGAGCTTCTTCTCGCAGAGGAAACGAAGCCCAGAGCATGGGCACAGCCATATGGACACCTCAGTGACAGCTCTGCTTTTCCCCTGCTCTGCTCTCTCAAGAGCAGGACCAGGCACCTCAAACCAGAGGGCTGGTTTGGAGCTGGGCTTTTGGCTTTGAGAAATTAGAATAACAGACTAGGTAGGGAATTTAAAAATAGACTTTGTTAGGAGCGGGAAGCAAAAAACCTTTGGGCACCAGTCAGAATGAACAACACCATTCCCACAGCAGCAGGGGCTTCCTTGCGGCAATGAGCCCGCACCCAGGAGTGGGATCCCAGCGGGGCTGTGGGAGGGCAGCTCCCAGCCCTCTCCCTCCGCAGCTGGGCGGTTTGGCACAGATGTTGAGTCCGGCGAGAACCAGGCCTAAGTGGAAGCTTTCATCCGGCCGGAGCCCGACTTGGAGCTGAGCAGCTTCTCCACCATGGTGCGTGCGTAGCGCAGGCGGCTGGCCAGCTCCCGGCAGCAGCCGTGCTCCTCAATCAGGCTCAGCTTGTACGTGCGGAAGTCCCGCTTCTCGTCTATGTACGTGACAGCAGCCATGAGGGGGCACAGGATCACCTTGGTGTGGTCCTGCGGGGACAGAACACACAGGCACTGAGCTGCTTGGGGCAGCAGTTCCTCTGGATGAGCCATCTTGTGTGACAAGGTCCCTCCGTAAAATTCCTTCAGAGTGCAGCAAAGGGTGTTAACAGCTGGCTGCAGCAGCCAACCTGCTGCTCCAGAGCACAGCCCCTCATGAGTGAGGAGACTTTGGGGGCCTCGGCTACTGGCACAGACAGCTCCCAGTGCTGGGCTCCCTGGGCAAAGCCTTAGCTCAGGTCATCCCCTCGTGCCACTGTCCAAGCAGCACCACAGGCACAGCCCTGCCAAGAGCCTCACCTGGAAGAAGTTGATCTGCACGGTGCCATTGCTGAGGTGCAGGATGATGGCGCTGCGGGTCCGGAACCAGGTGCACAGGTAGGGCAATCGGGCCAGCTCGTCCCCTTCCCGTGGCGTGATGTTGGCCCCCGCCTTCAGCAAGTGCTCGCTCATGTAATTCCGGAAGTACTTCAGTAGTGTTATCTGCACAAGGGATGGGCTCTGAGGGGCTGAGGGTGACCCCAGGCACAGGGGGGAGCGCAGGGACTGCCATCACAGTCCCAGACCCTCCTTATGTCTTTCAGAGGTTGAGGTGTCACTGCAAAAACTTGTGGAAATCCTCAAACTCTGACACATCAGTCTGTCTTTGCTGAGCACTTTGGTATGTGCAAGTCATGTGAGCACTTAAATTTCTGTGAAACTGCTCATAAATGAGCCTCAGATAGCAGTTAGAGCTGCTAGTGTCTGTCCTTGGGACCATGTGTCACCAGCTAGAAGAAGCCTGCGGGTGACCTCCAATCATAAATGTTTCTCCCTGGAACACCCCTTGCCATCAAAACCTAAGGCTGGCAGGAGTCACCACCCCCCAGCCAGGGCTCCTGTCCCCAGGACTGACCTTCTTGTTGAGGGCAGAGGGGTAGGACCTCACGGTGAAATAGGACTCGGTGTTGTTCTGCTCAATGTACTGCAGGTTGTCCCCATCGTTGTACATGATGAGACGAGTGGAGTCATTGAAGAGAACCCCAACACTGTTGTCACAGAGCTGGTAACCTGCCCAGAAGGGACCCCGTGAGGCCTCCAATCTCAGGGGACCACCAGCAGTAGGAAGTACCAAGGCAGGCAGTTTATCACCCAGGGATGATTCCCTAACAGCCAACCCACCATGTCCCTGCCAGGTCCCCTCTTTTGGGAGGTCTGGGTGGCACCTTTCCTCCTCTGGGTCATCTCCCTTATTGCATCAGCTGCTGCACAAACAGCATCTCCTGCCACTGGGGGTCCCCGTGCAGGCTGGGGAGAGCTTGGCCACCTCATGCACAGGGCTGATGGTCAGTGACCACTGCTCTAGATTCCCGGGGTATTTGGTATGACCCCTGGCAGTGGTCCTGGACACACACGCTGGAATATGGTGATTAAAACCCCAGAGCTAGGAAATGCCCCAAGCCAGGCTTCTCCCAGCCCCTCAGACACCAGGAAAGCCTGAAGCATTGCCACCCATAGTATTTACCAAGTCCATATTTATCTGAGTAGTCCACCCATTTGCTAACCCAGAAGATGGGAATGCAGGCTGGGTCCTCAGCTTCTTCTGCAGGAAGAAAGCAGCTTGTTAGGAGACGTTTCCCACAGCCTGTGCACCCCACAAGGCCCATGGGCTGCCCCAGGCTTACCTTGCCTCACTGCTACTCTCTCGGAGGGCTTGGCTGCATTGACTGCAGTCAGCTGCTGCAACATGTCAGCTAAGTGGCAACTGACAGCATCTCCCACCTCCCGCAGCCCCGCCGCCTCCTCCTTGTCTGCTGAGGGCTCCTGTGCAGGGCTGTCCAGTCCTGGGCCAGAGAGAGAAGAGACTGAGCTGTGAGCAGGGAGAGGCTTCCAAAAGCACCAGACTCACACTCTACCCCAGGTGTAGACAACACCTTACACACAGAGCGGATCATGTTGGAAGGGACCGTGGTGGGACAAGTGATCCCACCTCCCTGCTCCAGCAGGCTAATTCCAGAGCACAGGGCACAGCAAGTGTCCAGTGAGGGACACTCCACACACCCTCTCCAGGCAATCTGCTCAGTGCTCAGGCACTGCACAGGAAAGGTCTTGCTCACGTTCTGGTGGAACTTCCTGGGCATCAGTCTGAGCCCATCACAGAGCTGAAGCGAACGCAGTGCTTCATCCCAGGCAGAGCAAGGAGAGCCCCCTCACCCACAAATGCTCCGAATCTCCACAAGGATCAGGAGATGACGTGAGGGAGGCACGCTGAAGGTTGTGGATGCTGCTGGAGGCCGGGCAGGCTCTGTCCAGCCCCGCAGCCCCAGCCTCACCCGGGCACCCAGACCCACCTTTGTTGAGCGCCGTCAGCGGCTTCCGCCCGCCCAGCTCCAGGCTGCTGGGAGCCAGGGAGAAGCGGGGAGCGATGGTCAGGCAGCTGGTGGGCAGGCGGCTGGGCAGGTACCCCGAGGTGAAGAACTCGTCGTTCAGCAGCTCGTCGATGGTCGGGCGCGCGGCGGGGTCTGACCTCAGCATCTTCTGGATCAGGTTTGCAGCCACGGGGTTGATGTGCTGAGGGACGGGTGGAGTTTAGAGACGGGTCAGGGGACAAGGTGCTCTAGTGACAAATGAACAGGGTTTACAGCCCAGGGAAGCTCCACTTGGAGCTCCAGTGCTGCATCAGGCAAGCAGGACACCAGCCTGGGGAAGCAGAACTGGGCAGCTCAGAGAACTGGCTCCTAACAGCACCCAAAGCCTGAGGTCAGCTGACATGAGCAACACCAACTCCTCAGCAGTGGGATGAGCTGGGGACTTGGCCCGGACCTCATGGACTTGCCCACGGCCACTCACCCCCACAAGCTCAGATTTTTGCTGGAATGGGGGGCGAGGAGCTGCTGGCTCCCCAAAGGGTTCACACCACCCCAGCCAGGACCAGCCCCTCCCAGCACTGACAGCCCCTGCCCTGCTGTGTGAGAGCCCATGGAGTGCCAGACACAGAGGCTGCAGCAGGAGGCTGACCAAGCACCACTGTGAGCCAAACAGATCCTCCACGGGAGGCAGCGTACCTTGGGAATGGTGTACTCATTCTTCTTGATCCGGATGTACGTATCCTTTAGACAGGAAGTCTCAAAAGGCGGTTTCCCCACCAGAAGAGTGTACCTGGGCATTCCCAGACAAAAGGGTGTCAGTTTTGCAAAAGAGACTCAGATTGTGCGTAGAAGCTTAGGGTCTTAAGCACACCCAGGGGCTTTCCTGGCAGAGGGAACACACCTAGTGCATTAGACACACTGACAGCTACGTGTGCTGCACCTGGATCCTGTCCCCTGGAAAGGGAAGCTGGGATCTAGCAGCCTTCAGGGAAAGTTTCAGATAGGGAAGGTCAGGAGCTGTCTGGCAGCAGGACTCAGCACTGAGGGGGGAGGGACCTGGAGCTTTGGATCACACTGAAGCTCAGATGAGTCAAGGAGACCAGAACCACAGGGATTGCCTGTCCCCATGGCCTCTGAAAGGCAATTTGACTCACATGATGCAGCCAATGGACCAGATGTCCACCTCAAAGCTGTGCCCCTTCTTGCCCAGCACCTCTGGGGCGATGTAGTTGGGTGTCCCACACAGGGTCTTCTTGCGCTCCCCGTCGTACTCCACCTTGGTGGCCAGGCCAAAGTCACCTGGAGGGACACAGACACGGGATATGACCAAGATCTCCGGCTGGCCGGTGCCTGGGCTGGGGTCCCTGCCACTTACCGATCTTCACCTCCATGTCGTCGCTGAGGAAGAGGTTGCCCAGCTTGAGGTCGCGGTGGATGACGCGGTGGCTGTGCAGGTACTGGCAGCCCAGGATGGTCTGGCGCAGGTAGTACCGCACCTCGGGCTCGCTCAGCGCCTTCCGCCGCTTGTGCAGCTCCAGCAGCGACTGTGGGGGGCGGTGGGTCAGTACCGGGGCGGGGGTTACGGGACGGGGACAAGATCAGTA
The DNA here is from genome assembly GCA_013400275.1 of Rhadina sibilatrix. NCBI lineage: Eukaryota > Metazoa > Chordata > Aves > Passeriformes > Phylloscopidae > Rhadina > Rhadina sibilatrix. The sequence continues at coordinate 570,333 of VWYO01016658.1, forward strand.
CCGCAGGACAGGGGACAATCAGTACCCGGGGGACACCGCCACCCGCCCCGGCCCCTCACCCTGCGGCGGCAGAGCTCCAGCACGACGTAGACAAAGTCGTCGTCCTCGAAGAAGCCCTGGAAGCCGACGACGTGGCGGTGGGAGAGGCTGCGGTGGATGGCGATCTCCATGGACATCTTCTCCTTCTGGTGCGGCTTCACCAGCAGCGACTTGGGCACCACCTTCCCCGCGAACACCTCCCGGCTCTCGGCCTCGGCCAGCTCGTAGCACCGCGCGAAGCCGCCCTTGCCCAGGAACCGCCCGCGCACGAAGCTGCGCCGGGTGCGCGGGTCCACGAGCACCTTCGGCACCTCCTTCCCCGCCGCCGCCGCCGCCGCCGCCGCCCGGGCCGGCTCCGCGCGGGGCGGCTCCGCCCGCACCGGAGCAGCCGCCGGCCGCGCCGCCTTCCCGCCCGGTGCGCTCATGCTGTGCCCGCGCGGAGCTGNCCCCGCAGCGCGCGCGGGTGTGCGCGTGCGCCGGTGGCCGTTGGCGCGCGCCCGCCGCCGAGCCCCGGGACGAGCGCGGCCCCGCGGGAGCCCCGAGCGCGGGCACGAGGCGCTCCGTCAAGGATCTTCCCCTGGGATTTGCACCCGGCCTGGATTTTCCCGGGAGAGGCAGTGCGGCCGCAGCGCCCGCTCCCCGCGGCTTCCATGTCCTGAAGAACCGCTCTTCGGGCTGTTTTTTATAGCCAGACCCCCCGCCCCCAGCCCTGCTGCCCCGCGGGTGCCAGCGCCGCAGTTCTGAGGGGCTGTGCCTGACCTCACTGCCCCCTCACCCACGGACACGCTGCCCACCGAGACCCCTGCCCCAGGGTCCCCACCCCAGGGTCTGCAGCACTCCCAGTGCTGGCTCCTGGGCCCCACCTGCCAAGAGAAGTGACCTGGGATGTTCCCAAGCCTTAACTCCAACACCAGTGAAAAATGCCCCCGGCCGAGCCTCAGCCACAGGCACGGGTGCCAGGGTGTCCTGGAGAGCCCAGTGCACAGAGACACGGGAGCCCTGCAGGTCACCACAGCCACAGCTCAAGTGTCATTCCCACCACAGCTGCACCATCTCGGGAGGTTCTTCTCCCCAAAAAGCAGGCACGGTCCTGCTGGATGGTGACTGAGAGACCGTCCCACACAGCCCCTGGCAGGCCCTTCAGCTGAGCCACCAGCGCTGGCCCAGCGGCACAGGCAGGGAGGGGTGTGCCCCCAGGGACCCTGAACATCCCCAAATCCAGCAGCACGCCCTGCCCGTCCCGGCAGCAACACCCAGCACAGCACACCATTAATGCCATCAATGAAGCAACACAGCAACTTGGGGGTAGAAGTGCTCAGTGTTTGTACAAGATTCCTGACAGAAGGCATTCCCCTCCCTGTACGATATGCTTCCCCGCTCCTGCAGCTCCTCTGGCTACAGGCACGGCCTCCTGTGTCATTTTACTGCACCACGCTGGATGGAAGGCTGCCTGCAGAGCTGGGACTCCCCACGCTGCACCCACTGACACTCCATCTTCCCACAACTGGCAGAGGCGGAGAGGTGAGCCCAGGTCAGAGGGACGCTTCAGAGGCAGGAGGAGAAAGTGGCCAGTGTAAGGAATGTTAACAATGCTGGGTGTTAGGGATCTTCAGTGGTGGCTTGGTTTTAGGCCCTGGCAGAGGCCACCTTGACAGAGACAACAAAAGAAGTTTTAATTAAGGCAGAAGAGTCAGCTCAGACAGCTAGAAGGAAGAGCAGGCCAAGAAACACGTAATTGCAGTGACATATCCCTTCATGCACTATTGCTCAGCTCTCAGGTGATTGTGGAAATTCATCACTCAGACCTTTCCATCTGCCATCCCACTCCCAAACTGATATCCCTTCTCCCACTCCTCTCCCTGCTGCTGCGGCTGCTGATCAAGCGATCGCGGTGAAACGCACAATGTGGTGTTGGAACTCTGAGGTGACAACACAGCAACACAGCACAGACACCCCCAGAGACACCCTGGAGCAAAGCACTGCTCTTAACTCTTGCAGGAAATCTCACAGGATGCCCCAAACCTGTCAAGTCCATGACAGAGGCGGTCTCTCCGGCTCCTCAGAGGGAGAAAGCAGCTGTTTCACACTGTACTACACTTTTTAAATGCACAGGACAGGACAGCCTGTAGCAGTCACTGAACAAGGAACTGTGGCTCATGCCCAGGCACAGCAGGAATCTCAATCTAGTTTGATTTGAAGAGGCATGAGTCACTTGAACAACTGAAGAGGCTTTAATTTATGTACAATAAAAATACAAACTGGTTTTACATGTGATGTACAGCAGCTACTACACACATTAGTACTCGTACAGCTATTTGCTATTAAGGTGTATCAGCATTTGCTACACAGATCAGCTGAGGCTCCAGGGCTGCTCATCCACAGCCACACACCTACCACACACCTAATACATGTCCTGGCCCCAGCTGCTACACTACAACATGCAGGAGCCCCAGTTTAAAACCTAGAGCAGGACTATGCTAAGCTTTAATAGAGCACAACCAGAGCAGGCAGACTTGTGTGCAGACCATTGTCTGTACTCAAGTACACCAGCATCAGATGCTTTCAACTTACAGAGCTGCTCTCAACAAGAACTATTCCTGCTCTGCTATGTGTCCAAAATGAAATTTTCACTCTTTCTAAGAAGTCTGAATTCTTAAATTTCATAATGCAGAAAAGCACTGAAGAACTTTCTGCAAATATAGACACTGGGTGATAAATGGGGACAGCTGCAGCATTCTCTCTGTTAATTAACCACTTTCTGCTGCATTGAATTCTGTGAGTGACATGGCAATCCTCTTTTCAAAGGCCTTTGGCTCTTTAAGGTCTGTGATATTCAGGAAGTGGCACTGATCCCAAGAACACTAGCCCTGGGGGTGAGGGCACAGGACTGAGGTCAGTCTGCCTCAGGAGCTAAAAGCTAAGAAACATCCTGTCAGGCACAGAAAGACAGTGTCACCCAAAACTCCTGATGCCAACAGCAGGATGATGAACCCCTGGAGAGAATCCCAGGGAGAAAAGGAAGAGGCCATGCACCTCAGCATGCAGGCCCATGGGCAGCAAGTATTGTGCCAAAGGAAAGGCCTGGATCTAAGGAACCCTGGTAAGTGCCCAGAGCACACCCAGAGCAGCCCTGCTGGGATGGAGACTGCTCCTAGCAAACCTAAGCCTAGCTTTGGGTTAGGACAGAACCCAGCAGACAGGCTGAGGCTGCGAGGCACGTGTCAGCTCTGCCTCGTTCCCCAGCTGCTGCCCCAAGGCAGGTGTTCCAGCTCCAGAACATTCAGTGGCACAACTCAGACAACGTGGAATGGAGTACACAGGATGAGCATACAGAGTTTGAACAGGACACAGCAGCTCTCAGGAGGGACTGTCTGGCCAGGCCAGCAGTGCTGAGGCACAGGCACAGACGTGCTCAGGAGAGCACAGGGCTCTGGCCTCACTGGACAACAGCCCTCTCCCACCCCCAGAACGCTCCTGTGTGCCTGCAACACGGGAAATGGGCTACTAGACCTGAGTGAGTGGCAAGAACTTCTGGTAATAGCTCTTGGTAACGTCAATCATGAGTTCCTGGGTGCATTCCGGGAGCTCCCCAGAGAAGAGGCCTGGAAGAAGAAGAACAGTATGGCCATCAGCCATTGTGTACACCCGTGTACCATGCACTGAAACAGGGAGCTTCACAAGTTAAAACTGCTACCTTCCAGTGCAGAAAGTGCCTGATACCTTTATTTTTAGGCAATAAATAAATGCTGATGGGCATCTTTGTTATAGAAATCCCATTTAAAAAAGAGAATATCCTTGCAAGGGAAGATAATGGGAGCATACCTGGGCAGCCTGAGAAGACAGTGAAAGGTGGAACTACGGTTTCAGGAGGGAGTACTGTGTTGTCTAAGATTTTGCAGCAGTCTTTCAAAACGCATCTACGTCCCTAAAACAGAGAACAGGAAAAGTTTATATTTACAACACTAAAAACATGAGGT
>VWYO01016663.1:0-10490 GCA_013400275.1 Rhadina sibilatrix
TTTTTTTTCCTCTTGTTTTTATGAGTGTTGTCCAGTAAGATTTATTAGGGGAACACATGCAAAGATATGTGCAAATTTTGGGGAAGTGCAGCTCTCAGAGGCCAAATAATGCTGTTTAGGGCTCCCAGGCTGCAAGGGGAGAAAGTGTGGTGGGGAAAGAACTTCTCACACGTTCCTGGCAGACAGAACAATACCTGCTGGATTTGCTGGAGGAAGCATCAGTGATGAAAAGCTTTGGAGAGGACAAAAGCAAGGCATGATAAGCCCAGCTGAGGTAAGTAGGACAGAGGCAAAAAGCAGAGACCGACACGCCTGCTGGTTGGCTTCTTTTCTTTACTTAGAACTTTGGTCCATGCCAAAGCCTGCAAAAAATACCATCTAATAGTGGAGATGAGCAAAAGGAGGGCAGATCCCAGGCACATTCAGAGCACAAAGCCACCATAATCACACAGGATTTATGAGGCCTGAAGTCAGAGCCTGCAGCAAATCTCAGCCTTTGTTTGAAGATTGAATCATTCCCCAAACTTCCGCACCCTGTTTTATGTATTTGTGTTTGTTTCAGAGGGAAAAGACTTCTTCACTTCTAGCAGGCAAAGATGCAGCTTGAGACCATGTATGTGAACTTGGGAGTGTGTGTTTTAAATAATTTTATTTCATTTTTAAAGACCATTCCTTGCCTGATAAAAATTAACTGACCCAGTGGAAGCTACAGGACCAGATCCGTGAATATAGTCATCCCATGGATGTGAAAGGAGCTGTTGTACTGTGGAATTAGGTTATGATAAACATGTTTTTCTTGCCTATATCTGTACATACATTTGAGCATATTTTTATTGATACCCATATTTCTACTTTTATATATATATATAGACATGTACCTTTGCATTACTTAAAACACATTTTTCCTGCAGTGTTACATATCATTTATTTCCAAACTGTGTGGCTGCAAGTAATAAGGAAAGAGATTCTGAAGCAATTTATCAGCCTTACTTCTGTAGGAACTGAATTTTCTCAAGCCCAGATAATGACTTTTGTTTTTCTAAAATTAGAAGCTAATTCTGCCATCCAAGGATTTCAACAACTGCTTCTGTCTGGGGTGGATTTAAGTGTATTCACTGGACTATCTTCTGTGCACTGAATAACATGGAAAATGTTAGCCTTTTTTTTTCCTTAAAAAACATTCATTTCTAATTCAGGAGAAGGCTGTGGTGAAGCAACACAGGAGGAGTGAGGGTGATAAGTCAGCTGGTCATGGGCAGTGTGACATTCTCAGCCCTGGTATCAGGAATCAGGAAAATGGTAGAAAATCTAATTGTGAAGTCTATTACATCGAGTAGGCTAACACAGGTCTTTTGCCCTCAGTGAAATATTAACTTTCAAATACTCCACATAGAGCTGTTTTAGGGCAATCCAGCAGGATGTGACCAGAATTACCTGGGCAACGGGCAAAGCTGTGTGCAGAGGTGGCTTCTGCATGATTTTGGTTGTAGAATGTGTCTTTATACCAGATTTCCAGCTTTTCTGACTTGCCACGAGCAGCTGGTAACATCCAAAGAGTGATGTGTTTGGATGCACCCACTAATCCCCTCTGGGAGACAGAGGCACCACCTCAAAGCTTGGCAACGCTCCTGAAGCTGCAGTGAGATAAAACAGCTCTGATTTATCCTTTACCAGCACTTTAATCAGTGATCTCAGGGAAAATGTCATCACTGAGGCAGTGGTCAAGCACTGGAAGGGGCTGCCTGGGGCAGTGGTGGGGTCACCATCCCTGTAAGGGTTCAAGAAATGAGTGCCTGTGGCACTCTGAGATACAGCTCAGCTTTGGTCGAAGGCTGGACTGGATGATCCCAGATGTCATTAATGATTCTGTGATTTTATTAAGTTTTTACTTGGTGTTGGGTGTGAACTGAGTCATTCCCTATGGGAGAAGCTGCATCTTCTCTGTCTCCCACAGTGTCCCAGATGTCATTAATGATTCTGTGATTTTATTAAGTTTTCACTTGGTGTTGGGTGTGAATTGAGTCATTCCCTAGAACGGGAGAAGCTGCATCTTCTCTGTCTCCCACAGTGTCAACAGGCAAGGGAGGCAGTCTGTGATGGTAACACCAGAAATACCAAATTTGGGTATGGATTCTACAAAACAGGAGCTAATGGACAAATAATAACGAGGAGCATGTTTGGGTGGCAGTTTAGGTGGAGAAATGCAGTGCTCAAGGCTGAAAGAGAACCAGGTGTTGAGAGGGGCTGGGAACCAGCAGCATTTGTGTCCATCAGGGTCAGGAAGGATTACAAGAGAAAACTCCAGGGCCAGGAAGGAGGGATTTCAACCCCAAAGCCCACTGGCCTTGGCAGCTTCCTTTCCATAAGCAGCAATTCATCAAAGAGAGGTTGCTGAATATAATTAAAAAAATGACTCTGTGGTTAATGTGAGACTGAGATGGATCTGCTGAAGATTTTGCTTCTCAAATATGCTGGCAATCAATAAGGAAACAGGAATTCATGCAGTCAATGAGGCAAAATGAGACAGAGAAGAAGTATACAGCAATAACTGAATGAAGGACTGGGTAAGCAGAGGGAGAAGAGGGAGACAGATACAGTGTAAAATGAAGATGGTCAGTGCTGTTTGCTGGTTCCCAGGAGCAGCAGTTCCAGGAATGCATAACAGGGCTCTCAATAAAAACCTGTGTGTCACATACTACAAGCTGCTGGCAACCTGAAAGACAAATTCATGAAGATACAGCTGGAAGACAAATGGATGATGGTGCTGCAGAGTCTTGTTGGGGCACTTAATACATTTACCAAACACAGCAGTGCCACAGCAACAGCCACTTGTCACATAAACAGCTCAGCAAAAAAAAACCAAAAAAAAACAACCCTGGATTTTTTAAAAAATAGTTTCTACCCACAGTGCCTCATCACAACAGGCTTGTAAGAAAAGATCAGTCAGATAAAATACTGGTGGAGGTGTTCATAAAGTCTAATTTTAGTCCTGCAACATCAGGTGTCCTCTTGTGCTCAAGGCAGGAGCTGGTACCTTCTGGGAGATGCTCCCACCCCACATGGAACTGAATAAACCCTGCTGAGCATGGCTGCCCTACCCCTGCTCCCTCAGACCACAGTGACCATCCCCAAACTGCTGCCACCAACCAAGCCCTGCCCGGGGCCTGGCACTGGGCCAAAGTCACACCAGGAGTCTCACCTGAGGACAAGAGGCTGAGGCAGTGTTTGGAGGGCACCCAGGAAGATCAATTGTGGCCCCTATGAGGTGATTTTCCTGTCCACAGCCCTTTTCATCTGGGCTCTGATTGTCACTGTCTCTGGGCTCTGACGGGATGCAGTGAGTGGGCCCTGTCACCCATGCAGAGGTCAGGCTGGACATTCCACACTCTTCAAGTGTCAGTGTAAATGGGGGATGAACCAGGACAGGACCCTGGCTTTGCCCTCCAGGCACATAATGATGTGCATGGGATGGAAGGTGCATCACTTCAGCATCCCACTTTCCAAGTGTGAGCACACCAGCTTTCTGGGAGGGAATCACAGAATCTCAGAATGGTCTGGGGTGGAAGAGACCTTGGAAGATCACCTAATTACAGCCTTCCACCAGCTCAGGTGCTCCAAGCCCCATCAGCCTGGCCTTGGACACTCCCAGGGATCCAGGGGCAGCCACAGCTTCTCTGGGCACCCTGTGCCAGGGCCTCACCACCTCACAGGGAACAGTTCCTTCTCAATATCCCACCTGACCCTGCCCTCTGGTAATGGAAATCCGTTCCCCCTTGTCCTGTCCCTCCATTCCTTGTAAATAGTCTCTCTCCATGGTATGATCCTGTAGAGAACTGGAAAGTGAGAAAAGACTCAGCCACTGCTTTTCAAAATCCCCTTCTGAGGAGCACTGCTGCTAATTAACTGCAGCAGTTGATTTGGGCTTGTAGAAACGTGGAAGGAGTCCTTCCAACAAGGCTGCTGGGCTCGTGACTCTGATGGGGAGGGGTCTCCAACTGGGAAATGCTGACCTGCCCTCTTCAGCTGAAAAACAGACTTGAATCATCTATGGAATAAAATGAGAATGACCTAAAGAGATAAGTCAGGATGTTTAATTGACCTCACTCATTTACAGTGGCCTTTAGGGAGAGCTGAAGAAACATGGCACAGTTACTGACACCAGGGTGACACTGCAAATACACATAAAAAAAAAAATATGTGTCAAGGAAAATGTTGTCATTGTGGCAGGTTTTTGGCTTTAGAGAGAAGATTTTTTAAAAAAAGAGAGAGAAAAAAAAAAAAAAAAAACACCCACAAAAAAACCGAAAAAAGAGGATTAAGATAGCAGGTACTGGGTGAAACATTGTCTATATCTAATAGAATCAAGCAAGGATAAGAAATCCATGGATCCAGAATGGTTTGAACAGCTCCCCAGGTGAGTACCACAGTTAATTTTTCCAGCCAAGCGTCACACAGTCACTTTCCCCCTAAACATAAAAGCCAAGATTCTGGTAATTCTAACTAATTTTGACTCCACGAGGATGATTTCAGGGTCATCACTGCACAAAGGCAGGTGAACACATCTGGCTTTTTTGTCTGTGATGAAGGTAGTTGGTAAAGGTCTCAGAGCTCTGTGCAAAGTGACCCAAAGAGGAATGCCAGTGACACTGTTTTCTGCATTTTCCCAGCAGGCAGAGCCAAGGCTTTGAAATGCCCAGGCATTGCTGGACTCACCTGATGAATGACAGGTGTGTGGGTGTTTGTATGTGTGAGTGTGCACATCTAGCTAGAACTGACCCCTCGCTGGGAGGGCTCTGTTTGAGTAATACCACCCATCCCTTCCAAGGCATCTGTGACTTCCAGGACTCAATGCTGTGCTCGGATGATGTCTTGAGGAAGTGCAGAGCTGATGGGCTGAGGTCAATCACACATTTCCCAAAGCCACAGGAGGGAAAAGCACCAGGAGCAGGATGGGCTGCGGGTGCAGAACCCATCCCTGTCTGACCAGGATTTCAGATAAGGAGCTGCCTTGGGAACAGTGAGCTGTCAGGGTGTCTTGGGCTGTGGAGCCAGGGGTTGTATATTCTATTTTCATCTGTTAAAGGCAGTTGACGAGATGTTTTTCTTTATCTGGTGTAGCTCAAGGAGGGAGAAGCCTGACACCTTCTGATAATGGGCCATTAGCACCCCCCCAGGCTGTACCCCGCCCCCAGAGCGGTGCATCTGCATTTCCATCACCCCATTGTGAGATGCATCACATGCCCCTGGCAGTGGGGTGGGGGCAGGCAGTTTCTACCTGGATAAAACTCAGACACAGGGACATGAAAACGTCCAGCTTTCACCTGATTTCTGGGAGGAAGACTGGACCTGATCTCACCATCACCAGACCCCCTCTCTCACCATCCTGTAGAACATGGGCCCTTGTTCTACAGGATCATCTCTACTCCACCAGAACCACATCTGCCACTCCAGGAGGACTCACTTTTGGACTGCTTCCAACACCCTGACCAACAGGGTGTCAGGTTGTAGCTCTGACTCTGTCAGGGTTCTCCAAAATTGTTGTTTGTTTGTTTGCTGGCTTGGTTGGGTGGTTTTGTTTTTCTATTATATTTGTATTATTAATATTCTTAGTAAAGAACTGTTATTCCTATTCCCAAATCTTTGCCTGAAAGCCCTTGATCGCAAAATTATAATTTGGCAGAGGGATGAGGGGTTTGCATTCTCCATTCTAAGGGAAACCCCAGTTTTCCCTGGCAGATACCTGTCTTTCCAAACCAAGACACAGGGAGACACCGTGGTCCAGTGTCCAATAATTACAGAACTTTGTCCCCAGAGACAACAGAGAGCTGTGACAGGTAATCCTGTCCTTGGCAGGTACACAAGCTGTGCTCTCTAATCCCCTGCCCGAGCCTCCCTACGAGGGAGAGCCTCTCCATAAGCCACCCCTCATCTCCCTGTTGCCTCCAGTTGGCATTGCTCTCTTTGCATTCAATTAAAGGAGAATAAAAGGTGCAGATGTGGAAACAGCCACCAGATAAGACAGAGGCTCTGCTCTGCCCTGTGACTCCTTTTTGGGAACTTTCAGAACAGCTTGCAAGCCAACACGTTTACAAAAGATCATTATTTTCACTTGTGTTTCTCCCAGTCACACCTCTATGAAATTCAAATCAGAATTTCTGTGTTCAGTTGGTGGTTTAGGGGAAAATATATTCTGTGCCTGGGTATACTCTTCTTTACTTTGGTACCTCCAGAAGGCACATTAATATAAGTGCAATAAATTATGTAGTCTCTGGGAGTTTGGGCTGAATAATGAATTCAGGATTTTCGAATAACAGTAGTATGAGGAATATCTCATCAAATGGTCATTTTAAACCCCCCCCTTAAGCACAGTAGTGCTATAACCCATTTAGTAATGGGGGAATAAAAGTTATTTAATCCTAATCACTTCATTGTGGCTCCAGTACCTTAGAAGGCCATTTATTACAGAGGTCATGTTTTAAGCAATATTGAAAAAAAATAAATAAATAAAAAGATTCAGAGCAGTACTTCACCCCCCAAATAAGCTGCTCCTGGGAACAGCTGACATCAGCTGTCTTCACGACCCTGGAAATGCAGGCAGGACTAACCAGCAGCAAGCAAACTCCAAATTAAAACTTTAGGCAGGTGCTAATTTTTATTTTTTTTCTTGAGATGACATAGATCTGCCCCAGGTAGATCTAGAGCATAGTTTTATGACTTCTCACCAAATTAACTATTTTTTCCCATCTAAGTCTTCCCCTGGTTGTGGCCTGAGGAGGGACTGTAACAGTTTATTGCATAGGCTCAGCCAAATTGCTTCCTCTTCACCATTATTCCTAAACCTAAGCCCTTCCATAACCCGAGACTAAATGTGAGTTTAGGGACTCACATTTCCCACTGACACCATAACTGCCCTGGGGACCAAATGGCTTTTTTGCTTCCTTCAGCTCCAGGAACACACCACTATAAGTCTGCCTCCTGAGCTCTGAACTTTCCTCTGAATCTGACTTGGAGTCTCAGGGTCTTTCTGTCCAGGCAGCTCTTTGTGCTTGTCCAACATCAGCTCTCTTCCAACTCTTTTGACATGGACCACTCAGGTCCTTTGTGAAGCTGCTGCTTTTTTATCCTGAGAAACATGTACACCCTTAAGCCCAAACAGTTGCCTTGGGAGACAGCTCCTGCTCTTCAATCAGCTGTTCTGTCTCAGGTCCAGGTAACACTGAATCCCTTCCTCAGCCTTCAAACTATCAACACACCTGAAGAAAACCAGCACTTGGACCTTGAGTTTTCTTGACCTTCACTGAAATCTTAGCACTGAGAACTTAGAACTGAATGTGCTCAAGAAAAAAACACTCTTCCCATCTAGCAACCCCTAAAATACACAACAGGGAATTCTCCTCTTAAATCTTAATTTTTCTAGTCCTTATCTAAATCTGAGCCTGCATCTCAACCTGTAAAATTACTAATTTTAAAGTTCTCCCTGCTAAAAGAAAACACTTTAAAACAGGTTAATATTTGAATTCACTCCCAAAGTGCTTTTTCCATGGCTTTGTGTTGTGTACTGAGTAAGCAGAGGAGAGCGGGTGTGTTTTAGCTTTGATAGCTGCAATCAGCTCTCATCTGGAAAGGCACATTTTGTAATAACCTGATTAGGTAGAAGCATCACTGGCTGTATATTTGCTGGTATAATTCTCTTTCTCTCTCTCTCTCTCTCTCTCTCTCTAATTTGTTTTTTCTTTTTGGCACGTTTCAGTTTTTCGCTTGAGAACACCATAAATTTCAGATAAACACAGTGCAAAGCATTTATGACTTGCCATAAACAACACTTAAGGATGTTAGAGCCATACTCTGCTTCCTGTTTGGAATCTGTTTTGTCTCTGGTGCCACAACAATCTGTCTCACTCCTGTGCACAGCAGCACTAATTGCCCTTAATTGAGAAGAGTGGAATCTAAGGCACTCCAGTGGGCTTCTGCTGGGTTTGGATGATGAGGGAATCCAGCCACTGGAATTATACCTGCCTATTGCTGCTTGGACAGTCACAAACCCTGCAGCATGAGAGACCCCCTCCCTTTATGGGCTGTATTTCGAACCTCACATAATTGTCGACAGTTATCTAAAGGTTTTAATATTCCCTTCCATCTTCCTGACTGCTGAAATGCAATCTCAGTGCACATAATGAGGAGGAAGCAAATTGGTTTCGTTATGTGGAACTAGTTTTCCTCCACGTTTCTGCTCACTGCTAAGAAATAGAGGGATAATAAAAATATTTCTGCCAAGGAAAGTTGATCTGAGCGGAGTTTTACACTCTCCATATTTCCCAGGTGGGCATATAAAGGAAGGAGAAGATGGAGTCATAGATCCAATGGTTTCCACTAACACACATTAAAGCCTGATACAAACACAAGCAATTTCAGCCAAGGATGATTTGTGTGGATACGCTCAGGTTATGGTGGTTCTCACCACTCAGGTGGTTCTCACTTCTGGAAAGGGTGGTCAGGCACTGGAAGGTGCTGCCCAGGGAGGCTGTGGAGTCCCCATCCCTGGAGGTGTCCAAGCAAGGACTGGACGTGGCACTCAGTGGCAAGGTGGGAACTCTGATCCTGGACATCTTTCCCAACCTTAATGGTTCTGGGATTCTTCAGTGGGAGCAAACTCCAGTTGTCCTCAGTGGTCCTTGAAAAACAGATTTCAGATTTCTGTTTGTAACAGATTCATCCTTTCCCCTTTCCTCTTTTATTTGTTGGCTACTCAATGTGCACTTTACTCATGGTAATTTGCCAGACAAATTTTATTTTTTTATTGCCGAGTCCACCACGGGAGCATTAGCAGCTCTGAAATATTCAGATATTGCCAATCAGATATTGCTGCCCTTGTTGTCAATTCTGCATCCTGCTCAGCACTCTGACGATTAGGACAAAAATTCTGTAGTGTGCCCTTCTCAGCATCTTGATAATGACAGGGTGGAAATGTTCTCAGCAGGATCTGAGTGTGTGACATGCAGTGTCTGCTGGAGATGTTATCTGTGATGCCTCAGGAAGCACCAAAAAGCCAAAATACAGTAAAATATGTGTTTATATGAAATATGAGACTATACCAATGTAATATAATGTATAAATATAAGAAAAACCAGAAATTAAAGCCAACAGTAATCCAGGATTACCCAACTTTTCCTAGGCAACTCCTCCAGTGAGAGCCTGTTTGCTGGTGCCTGCTACAAGCAGTAATTGGAGAAGTTTTCCAGCTCCAAAGAGGATTCATAAATTAATTCTCAGAACAGAAGGTTATCATCTCATCAGAGGGATGAGCATTTGGACTGGCCTAAGTTACAGTATCAATTCCTCTGGCATTAAATAACCTTTCTCTCCCTGACAGACATTAATGGCCTTTCAGGCAGTGGCTTGGAGTTTTCCCTGCCATTTTCTCTCCGAGAGAACTCTTATATTGTTCCCAGTTGTTACAACTTTGTTGAAATCCTGCTCCAGATAGGGTAAAGACAGATAAATCATCGAGTCAAAGCCCATTAGAGACTCAGGGGGTAGAAAACCAGTGCTAAAAGTACAGGGCTTTGCTTAATTGCTCGTTTGTATTCCACCCCAGCGAGGGAGGGGAAATTTGCAGTGGAAGGGTTCCTATGTCTGTGTGAGGAAAAAAAACAAACAAAAACCCACAGACTGGGGAGAAAAGTCTTTGGGAATTTGGAAAGGGCAAACAATTAATTTATCTCCTAGGCACGGCTCTGGGTGCAATCTGAAATCAAACTGCTGGGCCCTTTTGGCAGATGGAAATGGCATGTAATAAGCAGGATACAGCAATAAGGATGGAGTGAATAGGCTGCATTAAAAAATAATCCAAAAAAAGACTCCTAAACCATCATACAGACGGATTTAGTATTTCCTAGGGGATGCTCATAGAGTGTGGAAACATGAACTGAAAATTCTTTCATTCCTGAATCTACATTGCAATGTGGCACATCCTTTATTTAATGATATAGGGGCCAAAGTTACCAATATACTGGAGCAGTAAAAAAGAAAATAAAGCATTTCTCAAAAAAAATACAAACGTGAAAAGCAAAGACCAAAAAAAGGTGGGGAAAAAAAAAGCTTCAACAGCTTAAAATTCACCTCTGTTCTTCTGTCATTTCCTATTTATTTTGAGGGAATTTCAACTAGCAAAGCTTAATTTTAGAAGTAATAAAAGATTATTTAAAAGGGCCTGGAGTGACAGGACAAGGGGCAATGGCTTCCCACTGCCAGAGGGCAGGGTTAGATGGGATATTGGGAAGGAATTCTTCTCTGGAAGGGTGAGGAGGCCCTGGCACAGGGTGCCCAGAGAAGCTGTGGCTGCCCCTGGATCCCTGGCAGTGTCCAAGGCCAGGTTGGATGGGGCTTGGAGCAACCTGGGATAGTGGAAGGTGTTCTTGCATGGTAGAGGTGGGACTGCCAGGGCATGGGCTTTTATATCCCTTCTGTTCCAAACCATTCTGGGATTCTAA
>VWYO01016666.1:3340-18601 GCA_013400275.1 Rhadina sibilatrix
TTTTTTTTTTGGTTTTTTTTTTTTTTTTTTCTTTTTTTTTTTTTTTTTTTTTTTTTTTTTTTTCCCTCTCTCCCCCTAAAGCTCTAAAGCTTCTTTCGACCTGTACAGACTCGCATTCCCCCAGCGCTTTGGAGAGATGCCGCTTGAAATGCTTGAGCTGAGCGTTCCTGTAAGCCTGGCTTTGTGAGGAAAGCACTCGTTTTGGCCATGCAGTGGTATGTGATGAGCTGCCCCATCCAGTATAAAAAGGAGATGATGTAAGGATCCCTCAAAGGGATCACTCTGCTACAGTGGCTGGAAAGGATTTGCCAGATCTTTTCATTTAACAAACCAAGCTACCTTTCTCCCTGCTTAGGAAGCAAACCTCACGTGTTTTTTCTCAGTGTCATGAGTTTGGGGAGTTGCTGCTTGGCTTGTTGCCTATCCAGAAAGCCTCTGTTCTCCAAATCTGAAGAGATGCTCTGTTCCCACTTCTTGTAAAAGCCTCAAGCTTGCTCTTCCTTCTGCCTTTGGAGGCTCAGATTTGCCTCCTCCCTCTTCAGGCAGAGGTTTGTAAATTAAATAAAGGGCTGTAGATAGAGCCTTTTACATCTTGTTTGTTGTCTACACGAAGGTCCCTCTGGCTTCTGCTTTATCTCTGAAGGAGTCCAGGGCCGTGCTTTATACAGGGGAAAGAGATGAGTTACTTTTCAAAGCAACTTGCACTTCATAGACACTTGAACCCACATGTGCAGTGATGTGGTTGAATTTAGAAGCAAGGCCTCTCCAAACCCATCCTGATGCTGAGGGTGTTTCATAGAGACTTCTAGCCAAACAAGCATCATTCCACAGCTGGCACAGGAGTGGCAGGCTCTGGTTTCAGTCCAGTTGTTTAGTTAGGTAGTTATTAATTTTTTTTGCCTATTTTGGAGAGGAGGGCCACATGAAGAAGGGAACTAGAAAATGTGCAAAGTGAGTTGTGGATGTAAGCATCCACTAAATGCAGGAGGCACTGGGGCTCACGACCTTCACTACCTTGCTCTGTAGCTGTTCAGAGGGTTTGAATGATGAGAGAACAGAAACAGAAAACATCAGATACAACAGGGTAGGGTCTTTTAGGGGTGCGACCCCTAGTTATCAAACCCCTCTCTCTAGTTATCACAGCCTCTCTCCATTTTTTTGCAGCTAAAACTGGCTCTGGAGGAGGCTCTCTATATGGACATGCTTGGTCTGAGATGTGGTTATGCCATTTTAGAGCAGGGTATACCACCAGCAGCTCTGTCTACCCATTCTTTACAGGGATTTAAAATTTCTGTCTGGGCTTGGGGTTGGCTTAAAGGGCCAGGAGCACAGATGGGCTTTTAAAACCTTAAAAAACAAAATTAATTTGAGTGATCTGGGAAAGCTTGAAGACATTGTGAGGGTCCAAACAAGCCTGGCTAGGCAGCTGTTCTCTAACCACTTTTGAGGGCTGGTGAGGAAGGGATAAAAGGAGTTTGGATTTCCCTGACCTCCTTTCATCTGAACATCACAAGGTGCTTTGCAAACAGGGGGCCCAATTCTCTGTGCCCATCTCTGCCAGCTTAGGAGTGGGGATGTTGCAAGAGCAGCCAGAACACTCATTTTGTTTGGGTCATTATGCAATGCAGGGGATTTGAGAGGAAGCATGCCTGGGTCCTGCATTTGGATCCTTCTGGTTTTAAGCCAGGCTTTATTTTTTCAGGTGAATCTCCACAGCTTTGATAGTGGGGAGAGATCAACTCACCTGGAGCCAGGTATAGCGTAATTTTGTACAAGATGCTTTGCATTGTCATTGCAATCCTCCCCTCTTCCACTTAGTGAGGAACCAGTGCAGCAGCATTTTCTCTTCAGAAAGGGAAGCCATGTCCCAGGTTTGGCAGGTGCAGCTGGCTCTAACACAGAGCTGCTCCCCTCTCCATGCTCCTAGTTTTTGTGGTGAGGACAGTGTTAGGAAGGTTCCCCAGTCACATCAGTTGCAGTAGCCAGGGTGGTAGGTTGCACCATTTGGATTTGATGAGCAATTTCCCTACTTTAGGGGATGCTGAGTTGGAGGAGTGGCTCTCCACTTCTGGGATGCTCAGGGCTCCTTTGCACTGTTCTGGGGATCCTGTCAGATCCACAAGGTTGGTGCATGAACCAATGGAACCTATTCCCAAGGCTGTGAGGTGGGAAATTGAAACTGCTGGAAATATATTTCAATTTTTATTTATTTGTAGGTCTTGCCACTTCTGACAATACCAGCTAATTTTAGCTCAGCGATGAAAATGGACTTGTTGTGGGTTGCACCCAGCGGTCCTGGCACTGGACTTCCAGACAAGTTTGGCTTGTCTCTGAGCAATGGTCCTGTCTGGCAGACACCCTTCAGGGCTGCATTTGCCAGGTGTAGGAGGGCCCCATGCTCTCTAGCTCCTCAGTAGTGATGGGCATTTCTTTCCTAAGAAAGCCTCAAGTAAAATTACACCCCTGTCTTTCACAGCAGAACCTAACTCTAGGGAGGATGGAGAGGAGGGAGATAAAACCACTCTGCACACCACGCTGTGAAGAAGTGGATAAGCTCCAAATATGAGCAACAGCAAGAGGCAGGTTTCTTTTTGCAATGGCTTGATGTGACTCCATGAATCAGAACTGGACTTTTGCATTGAAGCAAAAAAGTATTTATGTTACTCTGCTGAGAGCTACTGTCTGCTTGATTATTTCATCCTTGTAGATGTAGAGAAATGCATTACAACCACTTTCTTAAAATGATGAAATTGCTGAGCAATCCTGGAGGTTAACAGTTTCTAGGAGATTTTTCTGTATTTCCTTCCAACTGCAGTGACACTGGCTCTTACAATAGTTGGTGATTTTTTCTTAAAGCCTTTGTGAATCCACAAAACTTGCAGTCATCCAAGGCTGCTTGAATGGTAGACTTTGCTCTGAATACTCAGTGCAGGTAACCTCTGCCTTGTCTGTCCCCGACACCTGTGGGTGACCCCTGGCAGCATCCTCCAGGCTCTCTGGGAGCTGCTGCCATGGGCTGTTGCACTTCACAGCCAGGAAGCTGCCTTGCAGGATCTGCCTGGCTCAGCAGAACTGGAGCCAGTATTGTGCTTTCATGAAATTACTTGGGGAAAAATAATTGAGTCTCTTGGCCAATGGAGAGCAGCCTGGGGTCTGTTGAAATTTGGGTGAGATCAGACTAATCCTTTAGAACGTTGGGGGGATTTTTTGCCACGTGTTTGCAAATTCTGATCAAAACTTAAAACTCATCAGATTTTCTGCAACTAAGTCTAGCCTGAAGCACTGCAGGAGCTGGCCTGCACTTGCCTCCTCTTTTAACAAGGCCTAGGTGTTGTACCTGAATCCAGGCGTAGCTTCTATTGGCTTATAAAGGAAGTGAAGGAAGTTTCCTACACATTCAAAGCAGATTTCCAAAACAGATGCTGTTCAGGCTCTTCCCAGCTTCCATCCTGCTCTTCCCTATTACAAAGTGGAGATTTTGGCCCCTCAGAAAGCAAAAAAGCAGCACTGGCTCAGGACCAGCAGCTGGCCATCTCGCTGTCCCCAAAGACTTGTGATGGAGGAGACAAGCCACCACCAGGGACTGGGGCATGGGTGTTTGCTGGGTGCACATGGTGTTAGGGGCATGGTCCAAGGGATAGGAGACAGGATTGGAAGTGTAGGCTCACCCTTGAGCTGAGGGGTGGAGGTGTAGGCATAGCACTGCCTCCTGCTGAGTGACTCTTTTGGCAGCTGTTAATTGGAGATGAAGAGTAGGTGTGAAAAGCAGGTTTCAGCCAAGAGATGGTGCCCTACCTGTGACAGGAAGGACTGAGGCAGACAGCTGTATTTCTTCCAAGAAAGAGACCAGACAGGTTCTCAGATGATGACTTGTAAATCATAGTTTACACTTAGAAAGGCAGGATGTCTAATCCCAGGAGGGGGATGCCTGGTCTCTGGGAAGGCCAAGTGTGCTACAGAGCTAGCAGATGGACAAGGGCAATCTGGCAGGTCTCTCTCAAATCCCAACAGGAGCATGCCCAAGCTGGCAGGTTTGAGGAACCGTGGATGTGGTGGGCCCTACCAGCCTGGTGCTGTTGGCACAGGGATGCTGGCACTAAGCCAAGTGTGGGACACCACAAGAAATCCTGGGAGCTCTCTGGCCTGCATGGAGCATCATCTGGCCTGCCAGACTGAGACACCTTTTCGTGCTTCACTCATCCTGCTTGGTAGGAGAAAGCAACAAGGCTTTCTCCTTGATAAAGATAAAACACTTCTCCACATCTGCAGGATGGCTCATTGCAAGGAGCCATAACACTGGTCTGTACCTCTGTTTGCACGGATCTATCTATGGAAGCAGAGAGGTATGCAGGCATGCATGGGGTTTTTCCTTGGATTTTTCACATTATAAACAAGCCTGTAGTTCTTCCCCAGAAGAAACTTGCCTGCATGAGCAGTCGCAGCCCTTAGGACAATCCCGAGTCACTGCTGACTGTCCCTGCAGCCTTGGGAGGCACAGAGATGTGTTTGCTCATCCCTCCACAAGCAGGGGGGTGTTTGCTGCCTCTCAGACAGGAGCAGAGCTGAATCATCTTCACAGTTTAAGGCTTGGACAAACCTTTGGTGGCCTTGGCCACTCAACCTTGTGGGAAGGTTGAGTATTTGTTAAGCAGGGTGAAGCCTCTGAGTCTGATTTCAGAACATCTATTGAGTGGTTTATCAGGAATACCACTAGCCTGGCTCTGAAAGTTCTCATCTTCATGAAAATATTCCCAAAATGAGGCAATACAAAGAGTTCACATTTGAAACTCATTTATTTGGAAAAAAATAAAAAAGAAACACCAGAGATCTCTGCTTTCCCCAAGGTATCTTCTCTTACCCACCTCAATTATTTGTCAATGAAATTTCTACACCTTTCCATGGCAGGGAATCTTCTCCCCTCTCCTCCTGGTTCTGTCTGCCAGACACTGTGGGTCTTTCAGACATTTGTCCTTCTTCTATGTCTCCTTGTCATTTCACCAGTTATTCTTCCTCATGAAAGTATTATCATAATTTTTATTTACGCAGGGCTTTCTGACATCCCCCATCTTTCCAAAGCTCCCTGCATTTGAGATTTACTTATTTGCCATCTTGCAAATGCATCAGCTACAGCTGCTTAAATTATGGGGCTTCAATCCTGATCTCAATACTTCAGATGGGAAAAAAAGAAGGGCTTTCTGTCAGTTTTCTCCTAAATCAATGACTCTTAAGAGGAAGTCTGTTCTGCAAGTGACTTGCCTGGGTTTAAAGGCAGGAGAAAAGAAATACACAAGGCCATGATGAAGCAAGAAGACAGAACTTGAAAAAATGGTGTGGGCAGCAGCTCTTCTCTTGAAACATTCTTTGCCCAATCTTGGAAAAGGGAGAAATCATGTCATTGTTTGGGTTTGTTTTCCACAAGCAGGGCTGTTTTGAGGTTGCATGTGAGACTTAAATTATAATCTAGAGCTCTGCATAGCAATCGAGATGTGATGTCATGATGGAGATCTGCATTGAGGGCAGAGGGCAGGAGCTGTTTGTTGCATTTTTTCTGCTGTGCCTGTCTACCTCTCTGTGCAGGTAGACAAAGGCTTTGGCTGTGGATTCTACCACTTCAGCCCAGGGAAACAAAGTTTGGAGCGAAGTTCTTGTTAAGGATCAGGCATAGCACTGGAGCCAGGTTTCCATGGGGACCGTGGGATGCTGCAGATGGGTTTGGTTCCTGGCAGCCCTGGTACTCCACAGCCCTGAGAAACATAAGATGGAAGCATCTCCGAGTGCTGATGAGGACAGAGCGTGTTTCCCAGCTCTTACCTCACTCTTCATCTGCCCCAGAGAGGGGAAGGAGATAAGATGTTCCTGCCTGGTGCTCCTGAATGTGGTGTGATGAGATGCCATGTGCGAGCCTCAAAGCTGAGGTCCTTCAGCAAAGGTCCTTCCTTAAATGTTTGCCTCAACCTCTGGATCCTGAACCAGGGATCAGGATGGGACCTTCCTCCCCCATCAAAAACTGTGTCTTTTGGAAAGCAGTGATGGTTCTTCTGGACCAGTAACAAACTGGTAGCATGATGGGGCCACAGCATTTTAGGCACAGTTGCCTCCATCTCCACAGAGGGGCTGGCAAATATAGGCTGAGGAGGGGTGATAGGACCCAGGACCTGTCAAGAGGGAGAGAGGCCAGAGCACTGTTCTGGATAATTTCATCTTATTTGTCTGCCTTGCAAAACAAATTACCAGACCTGTTCTTGGAGAGCTGTACCTATCTTTGAAGCATCCTTGGCCTTTGTTTCCTCATCCCAAACAGCATTAAATGTGAGTTGGGAAGGCACCTTATCAGGTGCATCTCCTTGGAAAAGCTTGAAAGGCTCTTGTCACACTTTCCTTTAAGCGTGCTTTGAATTTATCACTCCACATTTCCCAGAAAATTTTAAGCTGGGAAATATATTAAAAAAGGAGATGATGTCCCAACCTGAGCAGAGCTGATAATAATGTGGGTGCTACATCTGTGTCACAGAACTCTTCCACCAATGTATCTGCACTCAAAGCAGGCACTTACTCATCTGCAGGACCAGTCTCATGGCTTTCAAGGAGCTGCTTGCCTGGCATGATAAATGCTGCTGGAATTGTTGGCAGAGGGAGAAGCCAAACCAGCAAAAGGAGTTGGTACTGGAGATAGATTTTGATTTTCTTGGCTTCCAGGCTCAAAGCTGATCAATAACCCACATTGTGTTCAGCTATCTTACCACTCTGCTGTTTGTCATCTTCCCCATGCCCAGACTGGAATGATGGCTGGACCTGGGAGGAGACAGCTGTTACAGGCACTCTCAGTGTGCTCAGTATTCAACATCCTCAGAGCTCCCAGAGGTGCTTTGGTGCCTTCACCCCAGATCAGCCAAGTGCAGCAAGATGTGGGACCAGCAGTTGTTGCACTCCATATCTGGGACTGCAGTGCAGGGTTTGGGACATGCATTGTGTGGTGTGGGGGGCAGCAGAAAGGTTCAGTCCTGGGTTTGGCCACAGTGGGTTTTTCAAGCCACCTGTGTGCATCAGGTCCTGTCATCTGTAAACAGGGAGGAGCAGGAAGCCTTGGGCAAAGATGATTTGCTGGTATAAAGGCTCTAACAGCACTTGGCTCTGAAACCCCAGCAGCCTGCTGCTTCCCGCTGTTGGAGAAGCACTGCCTCCGTGATCACACACAGAGAAAACTGAATACTTTTGACATTTCGCCATGCAGACTCCCCACAGACACCATGAGCCAAAACAGCTTGCTCCCTGGCTCCCACACCCTCCCCCCCCCCAGTTGTGAGCATGAAACCAAGCTGGTGAATAATTCTGCTGATGCACAGAAGAGAAAATCCTGTTCTCTCCTCCTGGGGCAGACTGGCAGGGTTAATGGGAGGAAGAGGCTGTGACAACTTGATTTTGTGGCTGAAGTCAGCAGATCTGGCTCCTGGGACACATGGGAACAGGCAGGGAGCAGGAGCCACTTTTGCACAGTCACTTCTCGGAGACAAGCAGGGCTTCAAAAGAAAAATCCTTAGCAGGATGTTGCGACTTGGGAGGGGGAGTTAAAAAAACACACAAAGAAAAAAACCCACAAGTTCTGTAGGGCTAGGAAATGCAGAGTCAAGGAATGAAGATTCGAAGAAGTTCAGTACTTGTGTCTCTTGGTGCAGACAAGGTAGCAGCATGACACAATGCTGGCAATTCCCAAGGACATTAAAGCTCAGTGTGGTTAGTGGATGGGTGCAAATGTGAGTAACACCTGTCCCATGCAGGGAACCCTCCATGTCCCCAGCAGGTCAGGGCTGCACCATGGCAGTGTCATCTGAAGTGACCACCAGCAACCACAGAAGGAGAGAGTCTCATATACACACCTACAACACAGTCACTAATAGTTCTAGAGGATATTGGATTATCACACAGCCTTGCTAGAAAATCTGACTGGGTCTATATTAAGCTTCTTCTGTGATCCAGAGGTTGGGGCAGGAGGCCAGAACTGGGAAATGGGCAAGCATGGACACCATGCCCACAACACAACAAGGGGTGGGAGGTTGAGTTACTGGGATGTGCAGCAGGGACCATCATGCCCACACACTGGAGAAGGAAATGCTGAGAGCTTTTGAGGTGCTTGCTCCCTCATTCCCCTAATACGGAATCCCAAGAGCAGCTATGTTACTCTTTCTGCTGAAGACGGCACTGTGGAAAGCAGAACACGTGGTCCCCTCCACACAGGGACAGTCTCTTCCAGATCAGCAAAGACCTCATGGCCGTATTCACAAGCTGGGCTGGTGGAGGATGTGTCCAGGCTGTGTGATTTTGCCCTGGCAGGCTCCTGATTCTGGTTCCCTGCTTCAAACCCTGCTTTGAATCCCAAGCGATAGGAAACCTGGCAGCTCCCAGAGGCCATCCCTGCCTGCTGGGGTCTGGGGCAGCTAAAAGCAGCCTCCAGGAGGGAAGTGGTTTGGAGGGCAGTATTTGCCGGTGATGAGCACACAGCCACGCTGTGGGAGCACTGTGGCAGATGGAGCTGGCAGCCAAGTCCTGTCCTGCTTGTTTTGGCTGACTTCAGAGACCTCTGGCTTTTCCTAGTAGCACTTGGATATGCCGATGCTCAGGAGACCTGACCAGGCACATTCAGACAGCGCTGAAATATCTTCCTTGCAGGCAACAGAGGCAAAGGGGAGCCAACAGCTGGACTCCCCAAGAGACAGGGACTAGGCTGCAGAGGGATGGTTGTTTTGCTTGGGCTTGTTCTCTGTCAGCCAAAAATGCATCCTGCAGAGCCAGTGCTGTGCTACATTTAAAGGTGATCCCAAATGGGCAGCAGGTCTCAGCTATGGAGGGGCTAAGACGTTCAGTCTTCTGGCTTTCTGCAAGGCTGAACATGGGTCCCAGCTGAATGTGGACTCCCCCAGCCCTTGCCTCCTAACCCATTGTGCTGGTGTCGTGGCAGGTACCTGGCGAAGCTGTCTTCAGTGGGGAGCATCTCCGAGGAGGAGACCTGCGAGAAGCTGAAGGGCTTGATCCAGCGCCAGGTGCAGATGTGCAAGAGGAACCTGGAGGTGATGGACTCAGTGCGACGCGGAGCCCAGCTGGCCATTGAGGAGTGCCAGTACCAGTTCCGCAACCGCCGCTGGAACTGCTCCACACTGGACACCCTGCCTGTCTTCGGCAAGGTGGTGACGCAAGGTGAGCTGGAAGGACTTGTGTCTGGAGTGATGCTGCTGGGGGAATGGCTGTAAAAGCAGTTCAGGTGGGATTTTGCCGGCTTGCCCCTGAACCAGTGGCTGGGGAGGGTCAGGAATGGCCCATCCAGTATTGGATCTTGGGGTGGATGGGTCCCTGTGCACTTCAGCAGGGCTCTGTTCACTATGTTGGGTATAGTATATCCAGACTCCTGCTGCTCCTCAGCTCTCCTGAACCTTTTTCACACCCATTGATAAGGACATGCCAAGTTTGAACAATGGTCCTAAAGTCACCCTGTAGTCTCATCTCTTCCCCACCAAACCCAGGAGCTGTACTCCATAAAGCCATGGGGGCATTTACTCAGTTTACTCAGTCTCTTTCTGGGCAGTGCTGAAGCGGTGGCTGCTGCCAGGCTGGCATGTGGCCACTCTTGAGCAGAGCATGAATGGGGGCACCATCAGGAGGATGGGAAGAACATGTGGCAGCATCATCACCCACCACCAGCCTTCAAGGCTGGGTATGGCCAGGGCAGCCCCTCTAATCCCAGCTGCACCCTGACTTCCCAGAAGCACAGGACTGTAATCAAACCAGAGCACTGGAGTGAGGATACAGCGGGGAAAACCCTTCTGCAACCCCTGAAGATCACTGAAGCATCCCTTGCCTCCCCTCAAGTGCTATCTCTGAGGCACTATCTC
Source organism: Rhadina sibilatrix (assembly GCA_013400275.1). NCBI lineage: Eukaryota > Metazoa > Chordata > Aves > Passeriformes > Phylloscopidae > Rhadina > Rhadina sibilatrix. The sequence continues at coordinate 13,222 of VWYO01016666.1, forward strand.
ATCTCCCATCCCAGGACCCCTAGACCAAAGCATCTCCCTGGCTCCTTATTTGACTTTCCTTCCCTCAATGCAGGGGTGAAGATCTCTTCTTGTGAAGGTTCAGGGACTGGAAATACCAGAAATACCAGAAACTAAAAGTCGTCTCTTTTTAGGCAGCCACAGCACAAACCGACCAACATGATCCTACTATTAACCTCGATTAACTTGGAGGCGGTTCAGTCCCCACACTGGCTGGGTCCTCCCCAGCCACTGCCAGCTAGGCCACCAAAGTCTTGGATGCGACCACCAAAGTAGCTGCCCTCTATCTGACCGGCAAGCTGAGTGATGCCTGCTCACAAGCCATCCCCTCTCTGTACCAAGCATGGGACCACCCCAAATAGCAGCCCTCCTTGCTCAGAAATGGAGGGTTTGTGTCCTCAACCAGCCTTGAAGGATAGTGGGGAGTTGTGTGTTGCTAAAGCTGATCCCTGCCCCTGCTACTCTGTGTGTTCACACCCAGGGATGCACCCAACTTCCCAAACAAGCTTTTCTCAACCATGTGGCACCACATAGGCAGACACAAGAGCTGAGACTGCACTGCACCCTGGATACCAGTGGGGTTGTGTGAGGTGCTTTGAGAGCAGAACAGGGATAGCTTGGGAGGCATTGTGAGCTACAGGACACAGCGAAAGAGGATGACAAGGATCTGCAGCTGTAGGGAATGTTCCTGCATGTAGAAAGCAGAGAGCTATATTGGATGCAGGAAAGATTTCATGGCAGAGGTGCCCTGCAAGCACAAGGCAAGACAGTCTTCCATATAAGTTCTGGAGACCTCTGCCCACATTGGCAGTGCAGCCTCTGTCTCTCCTATTGCCAGGTTTTATCATTCACCCGTCATTCATGTTTTTAATGTTGTGGGGCAGTTCCCAGCTTCTTCACTATTGCAAGAATGGGCCCTCATTTCTGCAAAACATTTCCCAGCACCCAGGGGTCTTTGATGAGTCAGGTTCAGGCTTGGCACTAAGCAAACAGCATCCTTAGGAGTGGGGACAGTGAGGGTCCTGCATGTGCTGTCTCATCTTAGGAAGAAGTGACAGAGCAAAGGTTTAGCCTGATAGCTCTGTATAGCATGTTTTGCTGAGAGCTGTCTTTCAGACCAGCTTTTCAGGGGGGTCTATGTGCCACACTAGTGTTAAGAGGGGAGAAGAGAAACATGTGGCATTCCAGCAAGGGCCTTTGGCCACCAGGCTGCATTTCCTCCAGAATTCCCGCTCGTGCTGCCTCGGACTTTCTGCCACCTTTCCTGTTGGACTCCTAGAAACTTAAAATTTGGGGGGTTGCTGTATAGTAATACATATGAGTCAGGATGGAGGACTTTGGGTGTTGTCTTTGTCCTTCTTCTCCCCCTTCTTCTTCCTTCTTTTTCATGGGTTTAGATGGTTTTCTGTAATTGGGTGAAAAAGGTCCGCACTGTGGGCCTTGGTTGGTCATTATTGGGTCAGAAATATAAATAATATAGGTGTCACCTCGTTATTGGGGAATTATCAATTAAATAACCTTGGGAAGAGTTAGAAGCTCTCCATTTTACCTCGTTTTCCTAACATGCTAGTTGGAGCTCAAGGTATGTGAGTCTGTACATATATAAGACATAATAAACAACCAAGTCCAAACTCGATCCTACGTTTCCCACATATTATTCACCCTGACCGTGGCAGAGAAGGACAGAAGCCAACACCAGCAGACATCCCCACCACGGTTTGTGCCATTGCAGGGACGCGGGAGGCAGCATTCGTCTATGCCATCTCTTCGGCAGGAGTGGCCTTCGCCGTGACCCGCGCCTGCAGCAGTGGCGAGCTGGACAAGTGTGGATGTGACCGCACAGTGCAGGGGGGCAGCCCGCAGGGTGAGTGTCTGAACAGCTGCAGCTGCATGGGAACACAATGTAGCCAAAATGCCTACAATTCAAAGCCGCTCTCTGAAGCCATCCAGAAAGGAGGGAGAAGTTAAAAAAAAAAAAAAAAACAAACCAAAACTCTGCTTAGTCCGCATGACTGCCTCAAAAAGGCAACTGGGTGCATCACTCACAGGACAGAAAGCATCTTGTCCATGTGTTCCCCAGGGCCACACTCCCTAGCTCCCCCTGTTCCCATGTGGTGCAGACCAGTAGGCAAGAAGACAGAGAGGGGGCAGGCCAGCTGGATTTTAGAAACACAGGGCTGGAGAGTGCAAGCACTACAGGGTGGCAGTACCTGTCTCATCTGTGCTCTCTGCCTCAGGCTTCCAGTGGTCGGGCTGCTCCGATAACATCGCCTATGGTGTGGCTTTCTCGCAGTCCTTCATCGACATCCGTGAGAGGAGTAAAGGGGCCTCTTCCAACAGAGCCTTAATGAACCTCCACAACAACGAGGCAGGGAGGAAGGTAATGGCACAGAGGAAACCTAGGCAGCTGGCACCACTCTGTAGCATCCTATCCTGGCCAGGCTCTGCAGCCATGGCTTCAGCCATTTGGGCTTCTTTTAATCCCATACCCACCCAGCAGTGTTTTCTGCACAGCCCTCCCAGGCCCCATCCATTGCACCCTCCCTGTTGTGTCCATAACTGCTCTGATCATCCCATCCTGTTCTTTGTGTCTGCTCCTCCAGGCAATCCTGAACAACATGCGGGTGGAGTGTAAGTGTCACGGTGTGTCAGGCTCGTGCGAGTTCAAGACGTGCTGGAAAGCCATGCCCCCCTTCCGCAAAGTGGGCAATGTCCTGAAGGAGAAATTCGATGGCGCCACAGAGGTGGAACAGAGCGAGATTGGATCCACCAAAGTGCTGGTGCCCAAAAACTCCCAGTTCAAGCCACACACGGACGAGGACCTCGTCTACCTAGACTCCAGTCCCGACTTCTGTGACCACGACCTCAAGAACGGGGTCCTGGGCACCAGTGGGCGGCAGTGCAACAAGACCTCCAAGGCCATCGACGGCTGCGAGCTGATGTGCTGCGGCCGTGGCTTTCACACGGACGAAGTGGAGGTTGTGGAAAGGTGCAGCTGCAAATTCCACTGGTGCTGCTCCGTCAAGTGCAAGCCCTGCCATCGGGTGGTGGAGATCCACACGTGCCGGTGATGCACGGGGGAGGGCACCGACCTGCACCCTCTTTAACTGACCCTGCTTCTCCCTTGCCCCACAGCCAGGACTGAGGAAGTGACCCAGATGCTGCAGGGAGAGCACAGCTCTTTACAGAGACAGAACCACAGAGAAAAACAGATTTTAAAGAAAAAAATATTTAAAGTTAAAAAAAAAATGATGATTGTTGGCTTTTTTTTATTTTGTTTTGTCTGCTTTGCTGTATTTATTGCTGAAGCCAGAGCCCCTTGGTGTCCTGTGCCAGCAGACACGTTTGCTTTCTGGCTGTCTGGAGACCTGTGTGATGCCAGCTCCCATCAGATGGGCTCCTGCTGCTTTTGGTGCTGCAGACAAGAAGTGTTTAAGGCAAGGGCAGTGCAGCATTTGAAATCTTCTACTGCAATTATTTTTGTTTGTTTAAACGCACCTGCTGAGCATCCTGGAGCACTGCTACCCTAGCTAAGCCTGAGGAAGGGAAGGAGCACAGCCAGATGCCTGGCAAGGGACAGGCAGGTGGTGACAGGGTGGCACTGTCCTCCAAGAGTTAAATTCTATGTGGAACCCAGCCAGGGTAATCAGTTTATGAGGGCAGTGTGAGACACTCCTGCACCTCCTTGCTGTGGGATGCTCGAATGCCTCCTGGGCAATGGATGGATTTTGGAGCAGCTCCAGTGATTGCTCCAACTTTTACAGAAGATCCTCAGTGGCTGCCTAGGGCTATTGGAGGACACAATGGTCCCACCATGCTCCCTTTCCCCCATTTCTTCTCTAGTACCTGATTCCTCTGGAGACATCAAAGGGCAGTGATACCTGCAATCCACTGACTCTTAATGGAGCTGGGAGCTGATGGGAGAAAAACCAAGTTGATTTCTTCTCCTGTGTCCCATAATTGCCCCCCATCTCGCATAAATCCCACAACAGGTCTCCTCTTTCTCCTCCACGTGCCTGTCCTCACTCAGGAAGGCACTGGGGAACAGTCCCTATCCTGCTGAATGCTGAGAAAAGCAGAAGTATAAAGTGAAGCAATTGTTGGGGGTGGAGGAATGCTGGTGCTCTGCCACTCTCGCTGTCTCACCTTTAGGAATGCACAAGAGAAGGACTCTGCCAGAGGGATGCTGCCATGTGTGCCCTGGTCACAGAGATTTAGTGCATCAGGGTTCCGGCTGTCCTGTCCTGCTCTCTGGGACTCTGCCATGAGGATAAGGTGCTGTCCTGCCTGCACTGGCTTCCCTCTACCTAGGACTGGGTTAGTGCAGAGTCCTTGCTGTTGGGCTGCAGTATGAAATATTTGGAGAACTAATAAGCTGAAGGGGCACTGCAAGGGAGGGTGGAAAGTGAACCAGTTCCTCTCTCCCTCGCCCACTGGTCTATGACTCAAGAAGTAAAAAGGGAGCAGAAAAAAACCTCAAAATGGCACCTCAAGACAACAGGTGAGGAGTCAGCATTGCCGAGCCCTTCTGTGTAGGAGGGAGCTCCCTGCATGGTCCAGGACAGCCCAGAACTGTGGCCATCACCCTCCCGGCTGAAGGAGGGGGTCCCTGCAAAACCTACAGTCTTCTTGTTCTTCCTTGAGAGGGGGAAAGGTTTAGGGAATGAACAGGCATATGTGAAATCCCATCTGTGCTATGGCAGTGATGGGCTGGGGGAGAGCCTGTGGTCACTGGAAGGTCTCCAGACACCATCTGCTGACAACTGACTTGAAGCAGTGCAGAGCAAGGGAGGTTTGCATTAGGGCAAACCCCAGCTGCCTCTCTCCTGCCTGCTCAGCACCAGTTCCAATAAACCTCCAGCAAAATGTGCCAGATGGTGGGGAGGGACACCCTAGGTGGGTCCGGAGGTGGAGCACTGTGGGTTGATCCATTTCAGTGCAAACCAAAGATCTCCTCACCAGAGCAAGGTCTGCCCCTCTCAGTTGACACAGTTGGCCAAGGGTGCAGCATTAAATCCCTGGGCGGGGGGGGAGGAATCTAAGCTTTGCCTCCCCTGGTTCCATCTCTTCAGCCCCCAAAGGCTGCAAATCCTCAAATACCTTAGAGACAGTTCTTCCCTTCCCAGCTCATGCAGAGGAGGTCACAGACCTCAGGCCATTGGCCAAGTCTTCTGGTCCTTGTCCATCTAGGATGAGGGCCAAAGCTGAACAAGACAATCCAAATCAGCATGAAGATAATCTCTGCACATGGGATTTTTTTCAGGCTGCAGTGAAAGCTAAGCCCTGCAAATGCCACCCAGGGATAGTTTGGCTCTGCAGCACTCTGGCTCTTCTCATAACTGTAAGTTTCAACACCAGAGGG
>VWYO01016666.1:18637-48917 GCA_013400275.1 Rhadina sibilatrix
GGGGGTGGGTTAGAAATGCATTTTCATATTTACTTTGTCTATTAAATAATGAGTTTGTGCTGAATAAGCCATGGGGTTTTCCTGTCCTGAAATCAGCTCCACAGGGCTGTGTAAAACCATAACGTGCTGCAAATACCTCATGGTTGCTGGTCTCCCAAGAGTCTTTAGCTGGGAAGAGAGGTTCCCACATGGTGCCCTCCTGACAATGCAAAGAGAACACTAAAGCTCTCTTTGTCCCTCCTCCAGTCTCCTCCAGGAGACGTTTGGACCACAGGTGGCATCCCTGCTTTCCCATCAGTGGAAGCACAGCTTGCTTCTGCCTTAACCAGTTGACACACCACTAGCTTAAGAGATTTCTTATTTTAGATTTCAGTAAGTCTGTGACTTCCTCCTGTGGAGAGGGCATCAATATCCATCTGCTTAGAACAGAGCTCCCTTGCCCTGCCCACAGCCAAAGAGCCACAGCTACCTTGTGTGCTGCTGAAAGCATCCTGCCAGTGGGCTTGAGGTGCATTTGGGCTGGGAGGGGGCAAGAATTGCCCATAGATGCCAAGGCAGGGACCTGCTGCCTTTTGCCTCCATCCTTGTGCTGCAGTTTGCTGGATTTGGAGGGGATGCAGCGTCCAATACACAAGTAGCTCCAAGTTGCCCACAGGCAGTGCATTTTCTTTGTCCCTTGCCCTTCCCCCAAGCCAGGAGCATCCTTTGGCTGGATCCTTTTTGTACTGTTCCCTACAGTCTGGAGCTTCTTCCTTCAGCAGGGGTTGCTGCTGGGTCCTGCCTTGTTTCCTTTCTTCAGCTGTTAGCTCTCCATCTGTGTGCTCTCAAAGCCACCTTTCCATAGGCTCATGGTAAAACCAATGTCTTCTCTCCCTTCAGCCTCTGTGGTGGCAGGGATTGAGGGATATTTTGTTAAGTTTAACCTGTTGCAGAAAGAGGACGGTAGGATGGGAGAAAATGATGCCTGAGCCTCCCAAAAACCCTTACTTCCAACAGCTCCTCTCTTCCACTGGTGGATCCCACTTCTTTTCCCCACTCTGGCTTCAGCCTCAGGTAAGGAATTGTCTCCAGTGAAAAAAAAAAAAAAGATGTGTCAGTCTTCTCCTGAAACAAGGTGTAGGGAGACACTGGCTTCTCTGTGACCATACTCAGAGCAAGATATTTATGTTCTCCTCTTCCAGTGCCCTCCACCTACTCTGCCTGGTCCCTGCATCCCATTCATCAGACCACATCACACTATGCCTCTCCCCACCACTGCATCCTGCCACATGCCTGGCCCCATTCCAGCCCACAGGCCCAGCACTAGGTCCTCATCTTCAGTCCAACACCTTCTCCTTAGTAAGCTCATCCCTCCTCTGAGAACTCACATACTGACATCTCCACCCAGCCTCTCCCCCTCATAAACCTTCCTGGATGTCCTACTGCCAACTCAAGATCATCATAGCAAAAATAAGACATCACCTCCAAGTCCTCTCCACCCTGCTCCAAAGGGTAAATTCATGATTTTTTTTCCCATTCCCCAAACTCCTCACTTCACCACCATGTTCTGCTTCTTCTGTTTTCTTCGCCTTTTCCACTGGAGAATCCACCTAGGTGTCAGGTATCTTCAGCCTCAGCTATTTCAAGCTCTGGGCTTCACATTTCCCAACTCCATCCCAGATCTGGCCCAGCACAGCCAAGCACATGGGCAGAGCTGGTATTTTTCTCCAGCTGTTTTGACCACATCACCCTCATGCCCTTTACTAGCCAAGGACACTTCCATCACTCCCAACTATCTCATTCTCCCTCCCTGGGCATGTTCAGCCTCACCCACTGCTCCTTGCAAAGCAATTAAATCACTGTGGGTGACATTAATGATGCTGACGGAGCATAAGTTTGCACTCACATCCTTTCCCTCCCTCACACCATCAGTGAACATTACAGCAAATCCCTTTGCATATTCCTTCAGCAATGAGCACAGTAATTCTCCTGCAACTCCTTCTCTCCCTTTATCCACATGACTTTACCAGCTGGCTGTAGGGAAGCAAAGCAATGAAGAGAGCAGGAAAGAAGTATCCAGGACCACCAAAGAGATACTTCAAGGACAGAATGGTGTCTCACTGCATGAGCAGGTAAAGAAGAGGATCAGTCCTCCTTAGAGTTGCCACACCACAGACGTCATGCCACCCATAACTGGCCATGATGGGCCTCACGTCAGTCTGGCACAGGAGAACCCACGCTGGGGTTACCATCACTTCCACCTGCACTTGCTGAAGATGTCAGTGGTGCCTTGGCCATGCAGTGTGTCCTTCAGCAGCACTAGGCTGCAGCACAAGGCCTTGCTGAAGGACAGACACCCAGCAGAAGCAGAGCCTTTGACAGCAGCATGATACCGTGACGGCAGGAGGGCACCCAGCCAACACTCCTCAGAGAGGCCTCCCGACCCTGACTGCCAAAACCCTGTTTTAAGCACAGAAAAATAAATTGTGCAACCTGCCTTGGACTGAATTGTAGCACTCAGTGTGGGTAGAGGGGAGAAAGGGGCAGGAGCTGGGCTGAGGATCAGGCCCTGTATCACAGTGTTTAGGCTGGACCACACTAACACCTAGAACTCGAGCAGCACCTGCACCAGGCTCTGCCCTTCTCATCCCTCACAGGTATGCCCAGGGTATTTCTGCAGCCACCGAGCCACAAAGCTCCTTACCAGGGATCCAGAGATGCAGCCACATGCAAGCTCCATCCTTGTCCCTGTGCACAGTCCTCAGGAGCAATGATCTCTCCTAGGCTGGCTTCCAGACCCATCAACACATTCCTTCTCCCATCCCAGAACTGACCATCAGCATTTCCTCAAGTGCATGTGCAAGGAGTGTTCCTGGGTGAGCTCCATACCACTGTGGATCCCCAAACTGCTCTGGCAGTGCCTTAACACCAGGTGTTTGATTCAAAGGAGCTAAATGATCCACCAGGATCCTCTCCTTCAGCTCTTCATCACCACACATGAAAGCACAAATTGCAACCCTTAATTACAGTCGTTTGCTCAGCAGTGCAAAAAAATAACCCACCCCAAACACCTCAGTGGCTGTTGAGCTACTTGTCCCTCTTGGCTCTGGTCTAGGATAGTTGTTGCATTATCACAGCTTTGCTCCCATAATTTACATGAGCAGACAGTGATGGGACCAGGGGAAACAATTTTAAACTGAAAGAGGAGAGATTAGATTGGATGTTAGGAAGAAATTTTTTACTCAGAGGGTTGTGAGGCTCTTACAGCAAGGCTTAATAAGAAGATATGGGAAAATGCAATGGCCTGTCTCTTCAGGTGTCTCAGCTTCCTGAGCTGAGGGTAGCCAAACTCAGTCCATGAGAAAGTCTCACCACCACCTCAAGCCCTTTCCAAAGGAACACTATCAAGCAGGGTGGCAAAGCAGGTAGGTAACCTGTCTTCACCAGTGACTATACTGTAGTATAGGAACTGAAACTATGATGGCTGGTCACCTCTCACCTATCTCATCATCCCCAGGTGCCCATAGGTGATCTCACAGAGGTACATAAACCACTGCCAGAACTGTGTACCTGCTGCTTGCTCACCAAGTCAGAGCTCAGTGGATTGTGACTTCTTCTCTATAGCATAATCTGAGAAGCCAACAGCTTCTCCAGCTCCCATACTTTGGTCTGCAAGATGATTTCAACTACCACATGTACATCATTGTTCTGAAGGTTTAGAAACAAGAGATGCATGACCCCACCACATGTCAAGGAACTGTCAGAAAAATTGCTGTGGCCAGGAAAGGATGTAGGAGCCAGAAGTGCTGCTGCATCTTCCCTCACATTTACAGCTTTCACCAAAGACACCCAGGAGAGCAGCACCTGACAGCATCAAATTTATAGCCTCAAAGTCTCCACTTTTCTGAAGGAGAGGGAGATGTGGCTGAGGAGGCAAACAGAGAATTCAGAGCTGTCCAGGCAGAAGGCTCCAGGCAGAGGCAATGGTGGAGATGTTGCCACTTCCCCAAGCATTCTCTGAGTTTCTCAGCCAGCATGAGCTGGAAATGTCCCAGAACCAAGCAAACAGCCCAGGAGAAGTTGGATCTCTGGGCTAGCAGGGATGGTGCTTGGAGAGCAGGTGAAGACAAGGTTGTAGAAGCCAGTTAAGAGTGAGGGCAATGGGATACAACTATTTTGAATCTTCTTGCATGGCTCTGCCACAGTTTAAGAGCAGTGCTTTGGAAGTGCTGAAGCTCTCCTAGCAAAGCAGTTTCTCAGCTGCATCCCATGCATATTCCCGTGGTGCCAAGACCCTTTCACCCACATGCTTCCCCATGAAGAAAACCTCCTAGTGCTATGGAGGCAAGAGCAGAAGCACCTGGTTGGGCAGACAGAGAGCAGTTGCTTCATCACTGCTGAGGAAGTGCTCAGCCCAACAGAGATTTGGGGGGAACCCAATTCTGCCATGGGGCTGAGCACTCACAGCACACTGAGGAGGAAGCAAAGGATGCAGCACTCAGTCAGGAACAGCACTGGGTGTTCCACAGGTCATCTGAGCACAAGGGCCACTCAGGGGCATTCTGAGCACAGGAATGGACTCTGTACATGTTTTCCCAGCCAAACCCAGCTCAGGAGGGTCTGTTCTGCATCCTGATACAGCAGAGGCCCTGAGCTTAACTCTGAGAGTATAATAAAAAGCCCCTCTAATAGACAAATTCACAATGGTCCTAATGATACCAACCCCCTTTTTTTCCATTCCAGTAACCAATGGGAAAGCCACCTCAAGCTGGTTTTGCCCCATCCTATTTCTGTTCTCCATCTCTCATTTCCTTCTATCCAATATTACCTTCCAAATTCCTACTCTGATCCTTGGATAATTCAAACATATTGCATTGCTTTATAAACTGTGTTATTTTATCCCTTTCACCTGCCACTTTTCTTTTAGATAAACACTCATAACTCCCAACATATCACTTTAACTCTTTGATTGTCACTGGAAATTGAACCAGCTGAGACTTTCACAGGGGAAATTCTTCCTTCTCCTTTTCTTCTCTGTTTTGTGTGTTAAGCCAAGCAAAATCTTCCCTGCTTTAGCACTGTCTTCAGATCATTTTACTTAAACTCTGCCAAATAGTTTTAACAACTTCTGGCCCTATTGTATCTGTCTAGGCTTCACTCGTGGTAAAGCTGTCTTAATCACAGCTCCTTGTTGAGACCTATTTATTTCTTGGCCCAACCATCACCTCTCAGGATGTGAAGACGCTGAGCTGTGCACAGCATACAAGATTCAGATACATGCACACCCCCAGCATATCTCACACTAGTTTCCCATCCCAATGCAGTGAGAATGGACAGTACCATGAGCAGGAGCTGACCAAAACACTCCCAAATGAGGAGCGTTTTCCTGATGCTCCTCCCACACCATTGCCACCACCCAAAGTCCAGGCCTGCCTCATCCTCACTGTTGGATCTGAGCTCAAAGGTGCTCCAGCATCACATCTTGCAAATCAGCAGAGTCTGGGCAAGCCAGAAACAAACCATGGAGGAGCTGGAGAACAACAAACACAGTAAGCAAAGGAAAAAAGTTGCAAGCTACAGTTCCCCTACAAACAAAAAACAGGAGCACTTCACTCCTCATCCTCACATCCATTACCCAGGGATCCCTGTTCAGTTCCTTGGGCTTAGTTGTGCCTGCACTCCTCAGGACCCAGACCCACCTCCTGTAACCATGGGATCAGCTAAATCATCTCAAATCCTTCAAAACACCTAATCCACTCAGTCTTCCCAACCTTAATCTGTTTTGTTTCCCCTAACTTCCTTCAGGACACAGGATCAAAGGGGATTTTTATTTTTGTTGGATTTCGCTAAAGCACGGTTTTGCTTTTGCTGCAAAACATCCTGCTGGATATCCTACTTTGGCCAAGTGCTCCTCACTGCTGCGCCACCACAGCCAGCAGCCTGGTCCTCTGCCTCCCATCCACTACCACCATGCCCTCAGTTTGGATGCTATCCCAGTCCCAAGGGGCTACAGAAATATGCCATGTACAAGGCAGGTGAGGTGGTATGGAGAGAAGGGACTTGAGCACAACTTTTCTGTTCCTGTGAGAAGACATCTCCCAACACCTATCAGTGGATGTTGTCACCTTCTTCCAGGGCTACCTTCACCAGTCTCTGGTCACCATTTTGAGGAAAAGGACCACAGCATGAAGATCCATGGACCTCCTGGCTTGAGCACCCTGCCATGAAGCCCACATATTACATCACCTTCTTACCAGCACTACTCCAAACCAGATCTCAAGAGCTAACAGTAGGATCAGATGGACTACAGTTGTGCCATGAGGGATGGTTGTTTGGAAAGAGCTCACAAATCAGGGGGGATCCCACAGTCCTCTGAAAACTGCTGCTGGCTGCTTTGCCATGAGCCTCAGAAGGCTGCCGGGAGGTGCCTAGGTTAACAGGGCTGCTCCACTGAGATCCTCTGGCTCAGCCAGGGTCACTGCTGATCTGTGTTGCAATGCCTCTCTGAGTCATCTGTTTCCTTCCAGTCACTGAAAACGGCCTCAGAGTTTGTACAGATGGTGCTTAATCCCCATTTGGACAATAGGTGTTTGGACTTTTAAAGGACAATTACTGAGGGAAAGCAGGGGCAGGGAGAGAAGGGTGGGAGAGGGCACAGGCAGGACAACAGGATGCAGGCCAGCAGGGCAGCAAGCCAGGCAGGGCTGAGCATGCAGCAGGGATGAAGCCACAGGCATCCTGGTTTAGCCCACAGAGGCTCAAAGCAACAGTCAATGCTAAACCTCAGAGGCATGAGGACCAAGGGACCACGTGCACCCCAGAGACCTGAGTCTGCCTGGGGTTTTCAATCCTTGACCTGGCAGAGAGCCCTCTCCCTGCACACTGCCCTGGGGTCAACATGCCTTGGGTCGGCAGCATGGTCATAGCTGCGTGAAAGATGGTGGTAGGGTTGGTGGCCTCTTCCCAAGCCCAGGATAGCAGCTGGTAGCACTTCCTTCTGCCCTAGATCCCATCCAGCTCTGGGTAAGGACATCTCCTCCCACCTGGATGGATCACTGAAGCTACAGGAAACAGTGGTGAAGCTGACCTGCTCAAAGGGGAATGATGGTGTGTCCAGCCTGCAAAGGTAAACGCTCAGCAGCCCCCAACGTGCATACAGGGTTTGGGAGCTAGCATGTTTGGAGGTCCCAGAAATGCTCTGAACAATACACAGGGTGGTGCTTTCCAGGCCTCTCCACTCCTGCTTGCCCTCAGCTGTGCTCATATCAAGGTGACTGAAATCTACCACCACCCCAGCCCTGAAGCTGTAGCAGGGACCAGGTACAGTGAAAGGACAGGAATGGAGGAGGTCAGCTCATGCTTGAGCAAGGAAGAAGCCCTTCTGTGGGGCAAAATCCTCCATTCCCACCAGTCAGAGCACTGTGGGACTTAAAACAAGCATGAGAGCAAACCTGGGAGAGCCAATGCAGGAAGAACCAGCAGGGCTTAGCATGGGGATTTGGGGCTGGGAAAGCCTCTTGCACATCAGCTCTCCCTCTCCACCCTAGAACAGATGATGTGCAGCAGTGCTGCTCTCTCTCCACCAGAAACAGAGTATTACATCTCCATATTGAGGCTCCTGAGAAACAGGGTCACAGCCAAAACACCTCTACTCTCTGCAGATTCACTGGGGCTGATGCAGTCAGAAGTGAGATACCAAAGTCCTGAGAGCACTGAGCAAAACAGCATGGGGCCAGCCTTCCTCCCTCAGCCATGCCTGCTGTCCCTCTCATGCACTCGTTTGACACAGCCCCACACTTCTGAAGCAATTAGCGGCTGAACTGAACGAATTCCCAGCACGGTGGGTCCAACACAAACAGCACAGGTTGGCCCATGCCCCACACCTCCATGCATTTTGAAGGGCCTGGGTGCCTCTGCCAAGAGCAACACAAATAACCCACTGCTTCTCCAGGTTAAGAAGCAGCCCTGGAGGACTGGAGTGCGATGGCTGAGGCTGAACTCTGCCGCCAGCTCCTGCACCAAGAGAAAAGCAGCCTCTGTTACCGGGTTGGTCGGGAGGGAGGCAAGCACAAGGGTCTGTGTATGCACTACCTGTCCTGGGGGCCTGGGGAAGAGGCGTGAGGGTGGGGGGTGGGCAGCAAGGGAACCCCGAGCCAGGGCACAGGGGTGTTTCATGGAGAAGGTACTTGCAAATGGCACCTGCAGGGTGTTTATCAGCCCTGCCAAGGCTCCAGCAGCTGAAATAACAACTTGGGGAAAGGGGGGAAATGCTGCTGGGCCCCCTTACCGCAGCCCTGCTTGGCTAGGTGCTGCTGGGATGCAGGCCAGTGTGTCACCACAAAGATAACCCATTCTCTCTGGCTGGGATGGGGCTGCTGCCATATCCCCAGGGTCTTATCCTCAGCAGGGGGGGACAGGAGGATGAAGGAAGCCATAAGTAAAAAACATGGCTGGAGATGGTCTATACAAATGCCACAGCAGTGGCAGCTTATTTTGGGAATGTTGTGCAGGCAGCTGAACTCCTACGACATCTACCTGTCAGATTCCCACCCTTTCCATGCAAGGTCTTCACAGACCAGGGACGCAGAGGAATAAACCTCCAAAAGCCATGACTGAACAGAGTCTGCCCCAAACTCCAGGGCAGCTGGGACTGACCCAGCACACCACAGCACTAGCCCTGCCAGAGAGCAGACTAACTCAGCATTGTCACAGTTGCAGACAGAATGATTCCCTTGGAATAAGAGACCTGCTGCAACCACTGCTAAGGCTTGTGAGAGCTTAGAAAAAACAATATTTCCATTTTGTCTTGGTTCCACAGATGCCAGCTCCTCCCCAAAACAGAGGAGAACTACCCAGCTAGAGATGCCAATATACAGCCAGCCAGCTGGGTGTCAACCTCTAGTGTTGGCTGTGTTGGGGGTGTCTGGTCCTTCAAGCTCTGACAGCATGGTCCTTGTCACTGCAGTGACACCAGGACAGATTCATTCTGCCCATGCCTTCCAACCAGCCCTCAGGAAGCATGCAAGGAGCCAGGGCTGGCAAGCTCAGCAAGCAGATTCAGGGGCTTTTTGGATGGGACAGTGTCAAAAGACTGACAGACCCAGCTGTATACTAGAGCTCTGGTTCCCTGAGCTGTTCCCAGGAATGAAAACACAGCACAGACCTTCCCAAATCAGCACCCTGGTCCCAAGACATGCCCATGGGTCATTGGAGTCAGCAGTAGCTCCTCCAGTGTCACTTGTTTTCATGTTCTCCCCTTATCCTCATTTTCCAAGACTCCAGCACCCAGTGTTGGTCTTTGGATACATGCATCACTGTCGCAAAGCTGCAGGATTGCTCAGGCACTGAGGAAAGAGCCTAGGTCCCCCCGGCTTTCTTGGTGTGCCTTGGGGGTTGGTGCTGAGAGACAAGGGCAATGAACATACAGCACATGGAGTCTCCCCTGCAGCTCCAGCTGTGGCAGGACCACAGGGTGCACCACACTTTCCAGCATGACAGTTCCTAACTCCATCCAAGACAGTAATAAAAGGCATCTGGCACATTGTCCTGCTTTAACCCCAGCCAGAAGCCAAACCCCTTGCAGCCACTCCCTCCCCCACCAGTGGGATCAGAGACAGAACTGGAAGGGTAAAAGCTGGAGAACTCATGAGATAAAGACAGTTCAACAGGGAAACCAAAAGCCACACACAAGGAAAGAAAAACAAAGAATTAATTCCCTGCTTCCTATGGGCAGGCAGGTATCCACACCTCCAGGAGTGCAGGGCCCCATCCCATGGAACAGCAGCTTGGGAAGACAAGTGCCATTACTCCAAATGTCCCCTCCTTCCTCCTTCTTCCCTCCAGCTTTATATACTGAGCATGATGTCATGTGGTCTGGAATACCCCTTTGGTCAGTTTGAGTCACCTGTCCTGGCTGTGCCTCATCCCAGCCTCCCATGCACCCCCAATTTCTTCCCAAGCATGGCCTTAGGAAAAGCAGAAAAGGCCTTGGCCCTGTGTAAGCCCCACTCAGCAATAACAAAAACATCTCTGTATTATCAACCCTGTGTTCAATACAAATTAAAAAACACAGCCCCACACCAGCCATTGTAAGGACAGTTAACTCCACCCCAGCCAAAACCAGCACACAAAGACAGGGAATAACATAGCTGTAACTCAGGGGCTCCATTATCAGCACACAGATAGATGTCCCTCCTCAGAAGCAGGAGACAGGCAAGAAATGAACTGGAAGTCTGGCTTCACTCATGACACCTACGCAGAGCACACCTGGAACAAAACCAGGGCAGTGGGGCTGGGCTGTGATTCTGCCAAGCAAGGCAAAGGTGGGAGCCAGACTAACCTCCACCTCCAACACAACCACCACTTTGGCATCGCTGCATCAGCAATGCACCTCTAAGTACACAAACAAGTCCTTCCACAGATTTAAAGCTGGGAAAGGGCACTGGGCATCACCCAGTAATGGCATCCTAGTTGGCTCAAAATGTTTTCAGCAGCTGCCATCACCCTGGAACTCCCCACAACAGAGATGATCAGTGCTCCATCCCCTTCCCACCATAAAATTCTGCCTCAGAGGCAGTGTCCTGAGTCTCTGTGCTTTGGGAAGGGAGGCCACAGCCTCAGCCAACCCTCAGTAACACAGCAGTGGGGTCTGCCATTCCCTGCTCTCCTCATCAGGTTGGCCCCACAGGGGACAAAAGCTGCAGGCTGACTAAGCAGCATCCTCAGCTCACAGTGTGCTGTGAGAAGTTTTAAACATCACAACAGTAAATTGCATCTTCTGCAGATCTGGAGCCCCCTATGCAAACTTGGTTATCTTTACAACCAAAGCTGCAATCTTCCTGAGAATGAAATCAGGTCTGTTAGACCAGGACTATTGTTTTCTAACCTAAATTGCTGTAGGTCAAGGAAGGGGAGAGGAGGCAGAGATCCATGATCATCCATTGTCTGGGTGAGTTTCTTAGAAACAGTTTGACAGATTAACCCATGTTGGAGCCAGGCTGAAGCCAAGGCAGGATGAAACTAGAGGGGAGCAGAGTAGGGGGAAGACAGTTGAATGAGGGGATGTTGAGCCAGGAATCAAACTGGAGAGGCAGAGCCTGCACCATGCAGTGGGCAGAGACCCCAGGAAGGACCAGGGCAAAATGGCTTTAAACTGGAAGAGAGTAGGTTTAGATTAGACATTGGGGAGAAATTCTTAACTTCTTCCCCATGAGGGTGGTGAGGCCTTGGCACAGGTTGCCCCGAGAAGCTGTGGCTGTCCCATCCCTGGAAATGCTCAAGGCCAGGTTGGACAGTGATTGGAGGACCTTGTCTAGTGGAAGGTGTCCCTACCTATGGCAGGGGAGTGGAATAAGATGAGCTTTAAGGCCCCTTCCAGTCCAAAGCAGTCTTCATTACTGTGAAAAAGCAGATGCCAATGGCACCAAGTGAAGGCTTTTCTGCATTCACTGTCAAGTTCATCACTGAAGGGTGGCGCAAGTACTACATGCACTCCACAGGTCCCACCAGCGCTGTGGACACATCAGACGGCCCAGACTCTTCCTCTTTCCTACCAGGGTTACAAGTCCATCTCAGCATACACCTCAGTCAGACCAGGTTGCCCCAGGCAAATCATGGCCTATTCTGTCTCTATAAATGGCTGAGGAACACGACAGGGCATGAGGTCAAAGCTCACACCTCTAAGTCTTTCAAGCAACATAATCCCATCTTCAAAGCAATACTGCTCTCTAGCCATGGCAGCTGAGCTCCAGCCAGACACCACAGCCAGGTTTTCAAAAGTATTTCAGTTCCTCATCATACAGGTTAAACTCTGAAGGGATTTTCAGAGGCACCTTAGTACATCCATCCATCAAGTTACTGAATTACTCAGGCATCTCCAGACTCTCCTGCTCTGTTGCAGCAACAGCCATGTCGCCATGCTTCCCAGCCAGTTTCTGTAACTGGTAGCTGCTCTTCCATGTCCCATGAAACCTTGGCAGACTCCAGCTTCATCACTCTCAGCAGACAGAAGATGTTCGTTGAACCTTGAGCCTGAAAACTCAAGCAGTACCTTCTGTTCATGCAAGAAAGGCAGAAGGCTCAGGAACCAAAGCTGGAAGCACTGGTCTGCTGGCAGTGTAGCCCCTCAGATAAGTTTGTCCCATCCAGCTTACAGCAGTTTCTTCGACCACAGGTCAAACCACCCCAAGTTCACCAGGGCTAAAGGCAACAGGGGACAGCACTGAAGAGATATTGACAAACAGGGTGTCTGGGCAGCATTCTACTCACCCTGGACCATGGGACATCCTAAGCAGGAAGGCATCCACAAGGATCATCGAGTTCAGCTCCTGGGTCTGCAGAGGACATCCCCAACAATCCCACCCTGTGCCTAAAACATTGGTCAAACACTCCTGGAGCTCTGGTAGCCTTGGGGCCGTGACCATTCCCTGAGGAGCTTGTTCAGTGCCCCACCACCCTATGGGGGAAGAATCTTTTCCTAACATCCAGCCTTACCTTCCCCTGACAGAGCTTCATTCCATTCCCTCAGGACCTGTCACTGGTCACCAGAGCGCAGAAATCAACACCTGCCCCTCCACTGCCCCTTGTGAGGAAGCTGTGGGCTGCAATAAGGTCTTGGATCAGGGTACCCAAGGGGGACTGTGCCCATAAAGCACTCCATGGGGACACAGGCACTGAGGCTTAGCAGCCAGGGAGACTCAGGGAAACCCAAACTGCTCAGCATAGTCAGTGGAACAAACTACCCCACTAAATCCCCAGCCTCTGTCCTCTTCCTTCTGGTCCTCTGTTAACCAAGGCTGGGTTCATCCAGAGGAAGCCAAAACCAACAGCAGCAGCAATGGGAGCACAGCTGGATATGGCTTGCCCAGCCGACACTGCAGCTCCAGCACAGCTGTAAACCGCTCAGCAGTTTGTGCACGCCCCAGTATTGATGTTATACAAAGGAGCTGGAAATGTAAATGATTGCACTGGACCCACAGCCGGTGGCTGCAGTAAAAAGAAATCCAATTCCTCCAGCCCTCTTCTTGGCACTGGAGCCAAGGACCAGGCTGGCCAGGAGCAAAGCCTTTACATGTTTGCCATCTAGTGGGCTGGAGACAACCTGACACGGGCTGTCCTGAGACAGCCAGCACTCACCTCTGCCGAGGGCATGGCAGTGTTCCCTTTCAGCCCCTGACGTTCTGCAGGGTAGGCAAGACAGCGAAGTGGATCAGCACCTTTCAAAGCATCCTGCTGATGAGAGCCCAGCTCTGGGAGAATATGGCTGGGGCAACATCCGTCAGGGCAAGGGGACTGTGCTTATGTGGCGAGAGCCCAAAAATCCAGCCCAGGCAGCTAGGGTGGTACCACCACAGCCAACACCACAAGCTGGGTGGGAGTGTGGATCTGCTGAAGGGCAGGAAGGCTCTGCAGAGTTTCCAGGACAGGCTGGATTGATGGGCTGAGGCCAACTGCACAAGGTTCAACAAGGCCAAGTACCGGGTCCTGAACTTGGGTCACACCAAACCCAGGCAGTGCTAGAAGCACATAAAAAGTCTGGAAAGCTGCTGGGCAGAAAAGAAGCTGGGGGTGCTGAACATGAGCCAGTGTGTGCCTAGGTGGGCAAGAGGCCAAAGGCAAAGCAGGAGCAGGCAGTTAGTCTGTGCTGGGCACTGCTGAGGCCCCACCTCAAATCCTGGGGTCAGGTCTGGGCTCTCATGACAGGAAAGACACTGAGGCGTGTCCACAGAAGGGAATGGAGCTTGGAAAGGGGCACCAGGAGCAGCTGAGGAAGCTGGGAAAGGGGCTCAGTCTGGAGAAAAGGAGCTCAGGGTGGCACAGTCATCCTGCATGTGACAGGAAAATGGAAAACTACCGACCCAAATGCTGGATTTGATCCCAGGTAAAGCCCCATGACCAGAGGAGGGGACCCCATGATGAGGCTGTCTGCAGAGGCCCCAGCGACATGCATGCAGAGCAGCAGTGAGAAATTCCAGATTATTTCCTGCAGCCAACTCCATCTCTGCCTGTTCCCCCACTGCACAAAAGTGACAAATTCCCATGTTATCCGAGTACATCCCAAATCAGTGATCAGTATGCCAAACAAGGAAAGAATATGCTGTGCAAAACATTTTCAGGTTTATTTTAAACAGGCTTTAGCTATCAGCCAGCTTTCGGTTTGTCCTCGTTTGTCATAGGACTTATTTTTCTTCTGTTTTCCCTTTTTCCTTTCATTATTTCAAAGGAAGTAAAAAAAGGCCTGCAGCCTCACAGCATCCCTGGAGCTTGGGTACCACTGCCAGAAACTGTGCAGAACTCCAGATTTATCTGCCTGAGGCAAAACATACAGCCAGCCAGCCTCACTAGGGCTTCATGGGCTCATTTCTTCATTCTGAAATCCAAAGAACACCCCAGCCCTGCAAATACCTTGACTCCAGCAATACCTACCTGAATTACAGCTGGAGCTTCACTCCTGATGCAGAAGATGAGCTGGAAAACACGGCTGTGACCTTGTGCTGCAGAGGCAGATCCCTGGAAAGCTGCAGTTACTGGTGCACACTTCTGTGAACTGGGCTGAACGGAGGCAACACAGGACAAGACTGTCCCACCCACAGCAAACCCCAACAGCGAGTAAAGGGTCCCATGTCACACCAGCTGGGTTCACAATCTCTGATTCGCTCTATAGGAGCCACTGAGCTCTAGTTCCTGTCACACAGTAATCCTGGAAAACTGAGCAGATCTCATCTTCCACCAGGATCCAACCCTAGACACAGTCATGGCTGAATCAACACTCGTTACCTCATCCTTTGCTGGCACAAGAGACTCCAGCTCTGAAGAAGGGCTAAATGCCTCCAGGAATCTGGAAAAGCTGTGGCCGCCCCACTCCTGGAAGTGTTCATGGCCAGGTTGGACAGGAGAAATCCAGTCTAGTGGAAGGCATTCCTGTCCATGGCAGGGGATTGGAACTAAATTATCTTTACGGTTTCTTCAAATCCAAACAATTTTAGTATTTTTTTATCTGCCATAACAACCCCCTCGGTTCCTGAGTATCCCCAGCCATGAACAGTAACTTCAGCAGCCACCTGCACATCCCAGCACTGTCACCACCAGGAATGAAGCCAGGGATGCTGTGCTCCAGAGTGGGCTGCCAATGTCTCTTAAAACCACATGCTGGATAAAAGCAGAGAACCATGCAGTCCCATCACAGCACCCCCAGCTCATCACCTACTGCTCTCCTGCCTCCGCCTGCTCTGTTTTCCAGAGAATGGAGTGGCTTCTCCTCTGCAGCAGAACCACTCAAACACAGCCAGATCTCAGAGCTCACCAGGCTCACAGGAACCAAGCCTCCTGGCTGCCAGGATGATGCCTCAGCAGTTTCTAAAAGTGGTGCTCAGTTCAGACTCTCGACATGAGAAGGGAAGAAGCTGGAACAGGTTTCCAGCACAAGCCTTTCTCATGCGGTAAGCTCCCACATATATCCAAGCATCTTCTGTGGATTCAGCATAGTCCTGCACCTCCACAGCACACACAGGCTGAAAGGAAGTTGTTGTGTTGTCAGGCCATTGCTGAGGGGGCTGAAACACTCCTTGAGGGCCAAAGCAGTCACTTACCTTGCCTGGAAGAATCAGGTCTTAACTCTTGTAAGACTCCAATCATTTGATGTTTGCAGTTTTGCCCCCACTAGCCTCAGCTGCATTTAAAGGGAATTGCTTCTCACCCTATGCTGACCCTGGGATATAAGGAAAGTCCACAGTCCAGAATGGCACAGGCAGGTGACAGACAGCCAACAACTCAGAAACCATCAAGGAGGAGCCCACCTTGCCATGAGCTCTGGGAAGCGTGCAGCATTGTGCTAGCGTCTCCAGCCCCGCTTGGATAGCCAACAGTGAAAGGAGAGAGGAGATTTGGGAAACACATGATCCAAGCCAGGACTAGCTGCAGATCAGCACAGGGCTTTTGGAAGGTTCCCACCTGATGGGAAGAGGAACACCATCAAACCAGCAGAGAATTATGGAGGGGGGCAAGACACCCATGGGCTTCACTGCTGCCACAGCATCTGGCAAGAGAACCTCTGCTCCAATCTGATCCTCCCAAAACATTCAGGAAGGGTCAAGAGGTGTATTTCTCCTGAGGTAAGCTCCCTCCAGCTGTAACTATGTGGTTGGGAGCACAGGGAGGTTGTCACAGCTATGCATGGGACAGCAGCCTAGACCTAGCTCCTATACTAAAGTCAAGGAAGACTATGCAGCACTCTGCTTCTGACACCCCCATCCTTTCAGAGCTCGGTGTTGGATAAAGTAACCAACCTTCTTCCCCCACTGTGGGAAGAAATCCTCTCTCCTCCCCATGCAATTACAGGTAGGCTTTGGTGAGCACCATCACCCCAAAATAAGAGATGCTAATGCTACCCCACATACTAAGCACTGGTAGGTCATGTCTTGCACTTGTGCAGAAACCACTTTTATCCAGAAAGAGAAAAGCTGGACTATCCAGCAGTGACATTTCCTGGGATGTCAGTGCAGCTCCTACAGCTGTCTTACGTTTTGGTACAGCTCACTTGCTGTAGCTGCTCCCAGGGAAACGACCACCCACCCATCAGATCCTTGGCACACAGGTCTGGGGTCACCCAGCAGGAGCCAGCACACAACACAGTATGTGTCCAACTTTGGATAGGGTTTCCAGGGACTGTACAGACAGGATCAGTATATCCCTTGTACTTTCACACACTGCAAACATCATTTATACTGCCACTTCAGGCTGAGAGCTGCAGCACGAAGAGATACAGGGGGGTGAGCAGATGCACATACACTTCCCATGTGTGCAGGTAGTCATCCCAGGCTGCCCTACACAACCTTCAGCAGGGTCCTGATTTCTTCAAAATCAAGGAAAAGTTGGAAATTCAAAATTAACAGAAGTATTTTCACACATGCATCAAGACTAAAGGTCAGGAACTCACTACATATCTAGTTTAATTTTATGTAGTTTATTCCTGCACTAATACTTATGGCAAGCGATTAAAGGTGATGGCAAACCTGTGCTTCAGAGCTCAAGGCCATTTCTCACCAGAGCCCATGAAGACATCTGCTGTAGAGACTTTAATCTGAATTTTCCTGCTTCAGAACTCCATCCCCTCACCTTGGAGCGTGAGGCCACCTCCCATGCAGGAACCAACCGGTATGACCCTTACAGTCGATTCGTTTAGCACCTCATCAGGCTTTATTAGCAGCACCACGACCCAGGCATCACTGCAGGTCACCCAGGAAGCCGGGAGGGCTGCTGGAGTCGAGCCTATCATGTCCCACCCTGCGGGCTCCTGCTCCAAGGGTCGCTCAGCTCCGGAAGGTGCCACTGGCCGCGGAAGCTCTCAGGAGCATGTGACGACAGGAACAGGGGCCAAACTCTAATCTCAGCCCTTCTGCCGCAAACCACCAGAGGGCAGATGGAAACGCACCGCGGACAGGCACACACGGGGTCAATGTTCCATTGCTGAGCACTCCCCTTGCCCAGCTACTGCACCACAGAACTGAAAAGCCAGCCCAGGCACACACTGCTCTCCAGGGGCTGGGAGATGCCCCCATCCTCTGCCTAAAGCCAAGGGCCAGGAACCTGACAGCACACATTGCACAGGGCCCGTGTCCAGCTGGTCCTTAGTTCACAGGGCTCATGTTGACAATTCAAGCCAAAAATCTCCCTGGCATAAATAAAAGAGTTTAGCAACTTCCAGGGACTACTGCATTAGGGAGTGATCAGATAAATGTACCCCTTGCTTACTCTGATCCTCTGCCAAAGCTCAGCAGTAGACAGAGGGTAGCAGCATCAGGATGGGTCTAAAAAAATATACAATCTACTTCCAAGAAAACCCAAAAAATCAGACAGAAGCCCAGATGCAGATCAGGATTTCCCGTCCCTCATCCAAGCTCCTCCATCTTTTCTACAGCCAATTTACTTTGCATTCAGTCTTTTTTAAGCCCATAACAAGCTGTATTTTCATCTCACCTTACTGTAGTGAGGAATTGGTTGGTCAGCACCAGCTTCCAAAGGAACAAGAGGGAGGAGCCCTGGACTTGCCTGTGTGTTTGTGGTAGGGCAGCAGGATATCTAGCTAAGATAACCTTGTTGTTGAGCTCCAGCCTGCACCAATGCTGCCAGGTTCTTGCACAATCCTGGACAAGTCATTTAGGGCAGAAGTTCACAGAGAGCTCCAGCCAACTCCCAGATCATGGTTGCTTTTTTCCCAGGCTCAATTTCAGGAACTGATTCAGCCCATGAAAGGGACAGATCACCAGTGTGACCAAGGTGACAAAACTAGTAGAAATTCACAAGTGCATTTCAGTAGCTAGAGCTTGTTTATTAATAGTTTAATCAGTTCAAGATTATTCTTTGCAGTTTTTGAAGCAGTAATTTCCTCTGTCATTCTTGATCTTTTTTAAGAAGAACAACAGTGAGGAGTGTTTTTCAGAGGAGGCAGAGTGTGGGCAGACAGGGGAAGCAAAGTAAGACACCTTCCAAGCACAGCACCCCAGAAGCATCCCATGGAAAAGAGCCAGACAGGGAGAGAGAGAGGCTGGTTCACAGAAGATAAGGCAGCAGGAAGGCTGGGTCAGGTCAGTGCTGACAATGCTCCTGTTGCAAGTACCACTCAGAGTCTGGTTCTAAAAGGAGGCAGCTGCTGCCCAGTACAAATCAAGACCTCAATGGTGGCCAAGTACCAGAGGACATTGCTATCTCTTGGGAACATGACAAAATCATTGGTCTGCTTTTAGCTGTCTGCAGCAGCAAGCAGCAGAGGCAGCAGGAGCAGATCCACCAAGCAAAACCAACCCAACAGCAACACAGATTTTAGGAGCCCTTCAAACTCCCTTGAGTTGGGCCTAGTGCCCCAAATTCCATTCTGTACTGGATGGCAATACCCATTTTACAGTTCACCAGTACAAATCCCACTAGCACACTCCCAAACCACTCTGGGATGTGAAATAGAGCACATAAAGGACAGAAAACTCAGGAGCTTTGTACATCAATTCAATAGAACACTAAAGGAGCTCCATAGTTGCATTCTGTCAAATCTTCTTTTTGAGAGCTCCTTAGGACAGGAAGGGCAGACACACATAATCCAGGCAGAGACAGTGAAGCACAAAGGGAACCATCCCAGGTCAGATGAACACAATCCTCAGAAAGCCCTTCAAGGTCACAGGCAACAGTTAACTGGGGGTGTATGACAGGTTTGTGTAATGCCATGAAACCAACTGCTCAGAAGCCTGGGTGACTCGGTTGTATTGGGAAAGATGTCATTGCTCTTGAAAGCTCTTCTCTCAGAGCTCCTATCAAATGTGCCCATCTCTCCTTACTTGATACCCTCCCCATATTTTAATTAGGGCCACACTATCTATAATGCCCAGCACATCACTGGGAAGGAGAGGCAGGAGTGGAGAACACAACTGACCAAAGAAGCTGTCTTCTAAGAAAGTTGCAGAGCTCAGCCTGTCTCACTGACCTTCCCAAACGCTTCACTAAAGATGACCCTCACTGCATCTGATGTTCAAGAGTACCATTTCTTCAACGGCATAACAGTTTCCCATTGCCCCACAAGAAAACCAGCAAGGGAGAACAAGAAAAGGCTCATGACTCGAACATGATAGCAGAGCACAGGAAAGCTTGGGGAAAAAAACCAGCCACCAGTTTAATACAATCTTAGCACCAGTCAGCATTACAGCAGCCATGCAGTCTATGCCTGCACCAAAAAGTACAGGAACAGCAGGATTAGCTGAATCAGCTTATATACAGTGGAAATCTTCCACATATCATCTAAATCAGCAAGGAAGGGACTGAGCTTAGGGTATGCTTAAAATTATCTTCTGCTCAGGAAAGCAACTGCTGCCCTGGAGCACTCCTTGCACCAGTACTCAACCTTGGAGTCTGGTGTTTTGGTTTGGATTTCAGGTGCAAGTATTTCCCCTACAAGAGGCAGGGCTTTTTTCCACATTAACTACTTCTCTATTTAGTCCTCAATTTTCATATATCAACTCCATGGACAACAGCACAGTGGGAAAACAAGCTGATTCATGTTACTTGTCACCAGAGCACACAGGAGTTTACCTGATACAGCTATAGTGGTCACACAGTGGGCGTGCTCCCACCTGCTCCCTAACCCCCTATAGCAGATCTGCTCTCCTATCTCTTCCCTTGCACTCTTTTTGATATCAGCTTGACCCTGAAAAACAGGGTATTGATATCAGGAAAATATCATACAAGATGTTTGTTACATTTTCATGCAATTTCTGAATGTAACTGTCTCCCTGTACAGCTTAATGGAGCTGATGCGAAGGACGTGTGGGAACACACAGCCCAGACAGGGAAAGTAGATCACCCCTGCTTCAGAGACAACAACCAGCTGATAAAGTGCCACTTGCTTTGAGCAGCCAACAGAAGCATGAACTCTGCTCACTACCTGATTAATATTAGGAACTAGAGGTTCACAATGAGAGCCAACCAAAACCTTCAAATCACAAACCCAATCCTTGTGCAGGAAGAAGTAGCTGTTTAGTAAAAGACTTACAAAAATGACCTTAAGATTTTAATAAGAAATTGCAGTGTCCCAGTCAGTAAAACACAAAGCTGCTCTTCAGCCTCCATGCAGCCCTCAGCCCAAGCTTGATACAATTCTCAGGCATCTTCCCATCAGAGATGTCTGGCCCTTTACACAGGACTCCATTAGCACCTGCAAGGCCAAGTTGTACAGGGCTTGGAGCCACCTAGTCTAGTGGAAGGTGTCTCTGCCCATGACAGGGGGTGGAACAAGATGGGCTTTCAGGTCTCTTCCAACCCAAACCAGTTTGGGATTTGGGGATTTTATGTAGCAGCTGGTTAAGCAGCCAGTCCAAACCTCACGTTCTATTTGTGCTCAGGAACTGCTGCAGGTACTTCAGCAGCCCTCACAGGTCAGAGGACAACAGCCCTGAGCCGTGAGTACAGCTGCAGATGCAAATCGTCTGTCAGTACATGAGGAAATCCCAGCTCACACCACAGACTGGTTTGCCATACCAGGATGAAAAAAGTGCCACATATTCCCACCTGCCTCCAAGCCCTGTGCTCTCAAAGCCACTAGCTTAAAGTGAGTGTTCCAGAAGGGGAAGCAAGTGATGGATTTGCCTGCTTTTGACAGTTTTTGAAACTTTCATACACGAAAGCAAGACAGTCACCACAGAGCTCATACGAGAACCTGGCAAGAGAGAGCACATCTCATACACCAGGCCTCAGACAAACCTCTACCACACTCCAGCAAAAACCAGGCATAGTGTGAAACAGCATGAGAGCTGTTTGAGCTTGTTTAACCAGTCACAGGCCTGGGACAGCAGATCCAGGGAGCTATCAGACTTCTGCAAAGCTAATCCAACACTAAGAAGAAGGAAACAGCACCACTCCTTGAAAAGTATGTTTTTCCGTCATCTAGGGTCTCCTGGATTCCCTCCAGAGCCACGTGTAACTTTGTGGCCCTGATTTAACAGAACAGACTTTATTGCTTAGTCGAAAGGACTGGCACAGATCACTGCCATGAAGATGAATGCACAGGGACTGCTTAAGGACATATCCAAGACAGAAAAGGCTTGACAGGGTAACCCTGAGGAAGTCATAGAGGGTTCTCCCTCCACTCCAAACGCAGTTTCTTGCAGGCACTCCCTTGGTCTTGCTGCTGGCTTTAGATATAGGAATTAGGATTAGCTGTTACAGGGTGAAGAAGCTGTTAGAACAGCCAGCAACACATACCAGCATAACATTCTCCAGGAAGCCTAGAGTCCCAGCCAAACCTCTCCATAGCAGGCAGCAATTAAAACTGAATTGCAAAGTGAACAGCAGCACTAATCACTATGAAAAGTGATAAACCACACATTTTACATTAAGATTTGGGATTGAGTACCCAAAAATCTGCTTCTTAAAGGAAAGTAAGGTTCTTTTTAATGTGTTTTAATAATAAATACAAGTTATTATCAACAGTGTAATACTTCACTATTCCTCTGGAGCATGAACAAAAAGGTGTGATGAAGTGTGTGCAGTTTTGGGATAGGTATGATGTTATTTGTCCCTTAGGCTTTCTGCTGTCTGTCCATGAGCAGGGAACAGGAAACTTCTTGACAAAAGAGGTGCAGGAGCCCAATAAGCCCCAAAAGCCAGCTTTTACTATTTGGGAGCATGCACACTGAGTATTTCTTTCGTTAAGAACTACCAAACCCTGTCTTCACAGGGGTCTGACAGCAAAGATGTTGCATCAAAGATCAGAGCAATTTTGACAGGACTGAGGCCAGAAGCAGTCTGACAAGGATTAAACATTAAGGAACGACCCAAGCCAGTTCACAAAGAGGAGAGGGGGCTCACAAGGGATAAAAGTCATATTTACAAGTCCTCCACACTCAGGAGAAAAGCAAAGGAAATAACTACCCTCAGGCAGGCTTGTGAAGATACTTTAATACATCTGAAAAGAATGCATATACAAAGAACTTAGACATGAAAAAGCATTGGTTCAACACTAATGAGTCTACAAGAAATTGAATTTTGGAAGATGGAGAAGATTCCCTAAATCTTAAAATTTTTGAATTTGCAAACCAAAATATATTTTTGGTAAAATCCTTATGATGCTGCAGATGGTCTTTGTAGAGACACTGCACATGATCCTCAGGAGCTGGAGGCCCTCTTACAGGTTCAACGTTACCCATAAGCAAAATGCAGAAAAAGGGGTTCCCTCAAGTGGTCCCGATATGGTGTCACAGCAAACACCAGAAGCCCCTCCCTGCACTTTCTTTCGACTGACACAGGTCTATCTTTCCACCCCTCCTCAAAGGATGCCATCCAGCAAGAGATGCACCATCAGAGCTAGCTCCAAAACCCATTGTAGCACATCCCAGGTCCCTTCAGGGTGTCCAAGCAGCAGCGTATGTGCTGGTCATTTTAAGTGTTTCTTTAATAATTAAGAATTGGCAGAAGGTAAATTCATTAAAACCCAACTGACCCAGCTAGGCGTGTTTCCAAAGGTGCAGTTATTTCTTCAACATGAGCCAAAAGATTATGATGGCAAAGATTAAGGAAGAGACCAGCAAGTTAGTTTCAAGTCTGATGGTGCATCCAGAGAAAATCATTCTCCTCTTCCTAAGGCTTCATAACTTAGAGAATGGGGCATAAATTTATGACCTGCAGTTAAAAAGCCAGGGGAAAAAGATACAAGGCAACTTCAGAGAAGATGTATTTTCTGCTATCCTTCTTAGAGGAGCACTAGCTTGGGACATTTTGCTTTCCTGACTAAGGTCTGCTCATACCCAGGCTGCTGGCTGGCTGCAGAATAGCCCTACAAAGTCTAGAAACCAGAACCAAGTCTTGCCACACTGGCATAAAGGGCAAGACTTCAGTTAAGCAGCCTAAAATTAATTAGTCTGTTATAGAGAAAGTCATTGAACATGCCTCAATGTTAAACAAAAAAAAATTAGAAACAATAAACAAAATAAAAAACTAGTAATGATCAGTGTCTTCAGGGAATAGATAATTACTCAAAATTAACTAGTTTAACTGAATTGAGGGGGCACTGGGGAATAAACACTAACATTCTCATCTCACACAGGGATCGTGTGGGGAGATGGGAGTGCAGGGCATTTGTCATTATTGCAAAAAACAAATTTTAAAATTTGTATCTTTAGTTTGATTTTAACATTGCTTTTAGTATGACATCAAACACCAGCTTTGCAGAAGGGGCTGTGGAGGGACGTTCATAGCAGCACACACCTGCGAGTCTTCTTCGGCTCCGGGGGCTCCAGGGCAGCCAATATCGCTTCGTCAAATACATTCTTTAGGCCTTTCTGAAAAGGGGCAAAGAGAGAAAGGGGCAGTCTCATTTTTGAGTTTGCACACAAACAAAACCCCAGAAAGCCAAGTGGCAGCCACACCCCTCTAAGGACACATGGAGATTTGCCATCCCCAAAGCCTGCCTGCCCAGCGAGGCTCTCAGCAGCTTCTGAGCACAACATCTCATTTTCAGAAGAAGAAAACTACTCCTCAGAGAGCAGACCAGTGTCCACAAAAAGCAAAACATGGGCACCAAAGTAATTTCCTTAAGGCAACTTTTATGAGTAACCAGCTACTCACGTATTTCACATGCTAATGACAAAGTAGAAAGTGCTGCATTCAGATGGAAGAGCTCAACCCCGAGCACACCTGGGACAACACACACCTGTGTGTCAGTGGAGGAGAGACAAGGCAAGCATGCAATGATAACCTGGTCCAAGTACATGCTCTGGTCGGGCTTCCAGCCCCAACCACCCCAGGGTTAGAAGCAGCCAGGCAGAGCCCAGAAGCTGCCATGGTAACAGAAAAGTCAAGCTGGGAGGAGTACAGAGGGGTATCATACACTGTTAAGGATTAAACTGGAGCCAGGAAATGCAACTTGAATAAAGCTTCATCAGTCATTTATACAAACAACTGCAATTTTTAATTTCAAAATTTAAAGACAGGCTACAATTGATGTTTTTCCTTAAAACAATAAAAATCAGAAGCATGACAGTAAGCAGCAGCTTTACATCTTACAGTAACAGGCTTTATGGATCTATTATTGAAATGAAGAGCTCTACCATGTTAGTGAAAGCAAGAATTTTAACAGTTCATAAAGCAGTAGCAAGTACATCAATATTTCCTTCCCCCCAAGGACTGACAGATACTCCACTATAGCACAGACAGCCAAAGCAACAGCAACAGAAAACATCTCACTGCACACAGGAGAACCAGAAAACCCTTCACGTTACAGTTTCATTTGCAGATCACCAGTTCAGCTACTTTTGTCATGCAAATACAGTTAAGAGTCACAAGTAGAAATGGAAAACACACACATTGTTTCTTCCAGTTGGATTCAGGAAGATCAAACATCATCTCTTATTTTTTTGGTTGTTCTTAAGTAACGATGTAACCAAATCCTTTCCCCCCAACAGCCTGAATTATAAAGCTAGCCACACCTGGCAACCCAAGCAGCAGGGAGTTAAGCGAGTCCAGTTCATGTTCCACAGTCACAATGTTTTACTAAAGATCTCAAGTACTGTTTTCAGTCCAAGAGCTAATACAGAGGTTGCTCTAAGATGGCAAGGAGGCACAACAGCTTTCAATCAAGGTGGTCTGATTCATTTTTAACCAGGTTTCTACAGTAGTGGGACAGAGGAAGCAGCAGCAAGAGGGGAAGAAGAAAGTTTAGAATATACAGCACTTCCTTTTGGGCTGAGTTTCCGGAGGCTCGAGGGCAGCTAGGATAGCCTCATCAAACACATTCTTCAGACCTCTCTACAAGACAGAGGGGAGGAGAAAAAACAGCAGCCAGGTTAGAGGATTAGAGAAAAACAAGCAGATACAAAGAGCATTCAGGAGCAGGCTGAATTCACAGAGGCAGTAAACAGATTTACTTTGCAAAAAACAAAGTAGATCCCAGGAGAAAATCTCATTTCGATGACCCAGAAGTCAATGACAGAGACAGACAGAATATGTCACAAGCCAAGTGGGACAAAATCAATACTCAGAAGGGCAGAGGCACAAACACAGCAAGAATGTGGGGGCAGGGGCCACACAAAGGGTGATGGTTTCCACTCCACTGCTGTACGTACATTGAGGGAGTTTACAGGGGAATAAATCAAGTACACAGCAGTTTGCCCCACCACAGGGACCCAAAAGGTCAGTTAAACCTTTTGTCATCACCCACTGTGGGTAAGTGAACACCTTGGATGCACAGACTACTGCTCCCAACTCCCCAGGTGACAACGGTCCAGAACAAAGACTCCAAAGAACTCCTTTGCTTTGTGAATTCAGCCCCTGAATAACTGAAGGTCTCCAAATGGCTGGGAACACACAATCTGGGATGGAAGCAGGACCACCCTGGTAAGCCATCATCACTGGCAGTCACTAACTCTGTCTTTAGAAGTGATGCAATACCTTACCAGTGCTACTCTGACACTGGGGAGCCACCATGGAAATGATGCATTTCAGTTATTCAGTTTAGTTGCCAAAGCAAGTGTAACCACAGAAAGACAGGAACAGCGTTAGGAATGCAACAACTGGGATCCAACACCAGACAAGCAGTCACAGAACTGCAGGACTCTGCAGGGGTGGCACCGGAGCACGGAGTACGCACTGAGTTTGCTGTAAGCACAACAGGAACAGTGCAGGGCGTTACCACTCCCACCCAACTCTGCCAAGTTACACACCACACCAGAAGTGAAACCTGGCTCAGTTTAGGCTAACTGGACTCGCCTAAATCTACTGTCATGAGTGCACCCTTCAAAAATTCAGGAGAACTGCTTTATGACAACTGAAGGCAAACAGAAGTTTCAATTACATCCTGTAAACAATCGCAGTCTGTGCAAAACTTGGACTTCTTTTAAGATCATTCAAACGTAACTGGTTTCCCCCTTACAGGTTATACTGGATAGATCCCTTTTAGAAGCTCTTTAATCTTGTTTTACTGAAGCACATACATGGGAGACCTCTAAGGCAGTGCCATCTGGAAGCATGCAAGGCCACCACATTACATGCAAGATTATACTTGAAAGAACAGTAGTTTTAGGAAACTACAACGTACATTCTGTGCATTCTGTAAATCCTCCCCAGCAATTTTTTTCTTTAAATGAGTTGCAACTCAGGCTCACAAAAGAGCTAAACAATTCAGATAAGTAATGCCTCTGAAGTCTAAATAGTAATTAGATTTCCTTTCTCTGTGGAAATAAGGCTGTAGCATAAAATCAATTATGTACTATCAGACAGATTAAAAACTCAGGCAGGGCAAGAGTCAAAAAAACAATTTTATTTAAATTCTCCTATTCAGGGACTCCTCTTATTTTTGTATCGCCTGGGAGAAATTTGTTCAGGAGTGCAGAATTTGGAATTTGTTTTGAACAACCCAGCAAAAAAGGGAAGAGGATAAAAAAAAAAAAAGGACTGAGACAAAACTGTTGTGAAAATGGACCAGGGTTAAAAGCCTGAGTAAACCAAGAGTAACAACATGAAGGAAGAAATTGTGTTCAATACCACAGGCACACAGACCTGTTAAAATCATGACTTTTGTGTTACACTGGGAACAGGCTGAGATCGGCTTCCTTTACTCCCTCTGTTTATGGACAGCTTAAGGCACTTTACAAATCTGTGTCAAAACTGGGAACTCACCATCAGGAGGGAAAAGAAACCAAATTCAGCATTCTCTCTGGTGTTAGGTGGTGGGATTGAGCTTCAGAAAGTTCAGACATTTGCACCCAAGAGTAACAGAAGTAACAATTACTGTAGTTGCAATCTGTCAGTCACTCTTTCCTACCAGCAAAGCCTTACATACTTGTCACAGTGGCACTGGACCCTATTTTGTAGAGAAGATGGACACTGAAAATGCCTTTATCACAAAAAGGGATTCCACAATCTGAGGAAAGAACTGGCTCTCCAATAGAGATGTCATCCAAACTTGCAGAGAAGATAGTCTGTCTTTACAGAAAAAACTCAGGAACTCAGCCTCTCATGACTCACATAGTACAAAAAATAATGCCAGCTCCATGATTCTATGAGTATTTGCTACTGTGGTGTCAAAGTAATTTTTAAATTAGTTGGGAAGAAAAAAAACACCCTGGACTGCTGAGGTGAACTGCACAGACAGCATCCAAGACAAAGAGACTGACTATCCAGCTGAGTCTCACTTCAGCTGAAATCAGCTACTACAGCATTGCCCTACAGGTAGGAAAACAACTCCCCCGGCCAGGGAAGCAGCTGGCTTCCGTGTTCAGCAAGCTGCCAATGAGATCACTGCAGGAGCTCCACACAACCCTTCCCAGATCAGCTACACTGCTGTTCACCAGCTACTGGTGTCAGACCCAGGAAAAAAGGTGTTTTGTAAGTTAATAACAAACGAAGGGAGAAGAATGGAATAGAAGCAAACCAACTAGTTGTCCAGGTGAGAAGGCTTCTGAACCCTCCTCCCAGGTCACTCCTGACTGCTAAAATCATCACTTGGTATACAAGCACTAATGCTCTGGAAGAAAACTCAGGCTGAGCTTCCAAGTGCATAAAGTTGTTCACTGCAACAGATGCAGATTAGTCTATCTGGAAATAGAAGGAATGGATAAACACCAAGATTTTTTGTCATATCAACTCTTGCTCTGGTAATTCTAAGAGATTCCATGCAATTTGAGCAGACTAAAGCTCAAGTCCAAAGCAAGTCCAAAGCTACAGAGGAAAGGGTCTCAGAGAGCAATACAGGACAAAGGCCTTGGCAGGTATTTACCCAACTAGCAGGTTTTACAGCCTTGTTAGCAGCAGCATTCAGGTGGCAGACACCATCTAAAACGGTATTTTGAGGCTCAACAGATCCAAGAAAATTCCAGCTCAAGCATCAGTAGCCCTCAGCTTGCCTGTGGGCAGCTAGGAAGCATGGCCAAGACCACTTTTTGATCAGGGATTCCCCAGATGAACAGCAGCATGCCTCATCCCACCACCTCCAGTGCCAGTGTCCTGCATAACTCCAGCAAAGCCACCTCCTTCACAGGAGACACCCAGGCAAATCTTTGTTAAAAAAAAAAAAAAAGCCTGAGGATTTTATATAGAAGAGTCAACATGCAATCTGGGCAGAAGGAGCAAGATAAGTAGAACTTAAGGCTTTGTGAAGTTTGGTAATAAAGTTTTGTGCTCAAGGAGATGAATGCACAACGTAACTGGAAAGAGTGAGGGGCTTGATACAGTGCACCCCTGGTTCCATGCACATGAGAAAGGAACAAATGCTTACAGACCAACATTAAGAAAGTTGTTAAGAGTTATAGTCAATTCTGCAAGAGTAAGAACCTAGGATTAAGTTCCCAGAGCATCCAAAGTCAAGGCAATAGGTCAGCTAGCCAGAAAATAGCTCCCACTCTAGTATTCCTGACTGAAAGGGAAAAGATATTTGAGTTTCTTGGCTCTCAAATCAGCTACTTTAGTTGGCTTTTGACTCACAATTCACAAGTTAAAAACATGAACTACTTAAATGTTATTCTCTGTTTCAACAGAACTTCTATCTGAAGGAAGGACATAGGAAACAGCTCACCACCAGCTGCACAGGAAGAGAAGGCAGCTCTCAACTATGAAGGTTTCCGGTCTTAAAAGTACCAGAATTAACTTTAATGGGAGGCATTTTTTTTGCCTTTGCCTGCTTGTTTCAGCAGTGAGGTGCACTGTGTCCCAACCCAATTATTGTCCATAATGTACCTTTTAAGTTTCAACAGTTACTTTTCCCCAGCACAGAAGCAAACACAGTAAGCACATCCTCCTCCATCACCCCTCTACACTAGGCCTAATCCACACAGGCTGATTTTCTTTGTACCAGTGCCAGCTCTCTGTGCCTTAGAACAACAGGACAAAGAGAAAGCTACAATGTAAATAGCAGAAACAGAGCTTACACCCCTTCACATCCACATAGAGTTGTTTTTTCCCTGGAACTGAAAAAAGCATGGAATAAAAGCAAGCAAAAAAGGTCAAAGACCAACCCTTACCTGCGTAAGTGCAGAGCATTCCACATATTTTACAGCCTTCAGGTCCCGGGCCAGCTTTTCAGCAGTCTCTGGAGTTATGGGCTTCTGCTTGTTCTTGGCAAGTTTCTCAATTGTTGAGGGATCATCTCTTAAATCAATCTGGGTCCCAACAAGCAGAAAAGGAGTCTTTGGACAGTGGTGAGTAATTTCAGGTACCCACTAAATACAGAAGAGACACAGCATTTGTTATTAACCACCTAAGATAACTCCCGACATACTTCAGCAGCTCCATTTTCAAGCACAGTTCAACCAACCTTTTCTTTCACATTTTCAAATGAAGAAGGAGAGACCACCGAAAAACAGACCAGAAATACATCTGTCTGTGGATAGCTGAGGGGTCGTAATCTATCATAGTCTTCCTGACCTGGAGAGGAGGAAATTAACACTGTATTAGACCCAGACAACAAAATCCTGCCCTCTACAGGGAGTCAGAATGCACATTTCATCATGGTAACGCTGTTGTGATTAATCCTAACTCCTAAACAAAGAGCCGAGCATATGGTGCACACAAACATTTGAAAAATCTACTATTCAAATGCAGAATTCATTCAGTTGCTACATAACAGTGAGCTGCTGAAAGTCACAGGAAAGCTGGAAATCTCCAATACATTTTGAGATCAAACACCCTCAGACTGCATAACATTCTCTTCAATTATAAAGGAAAGTTGCAGAAAGTGGATCCAATTATAGATCAGGTCCTCTGCATCTAAGTCCATTCGTTCCAAGTATTATGCCATCAAATTTCATTACCCTGCAAAAAAAAAAAAAAAAAAAAA
>VWYO01016666.1:48928-64994 GCA_013400275.1 Rhadina sibilatrix
AAAAAAAAAAAAAAAAAAAACCCCAAAAAAAAAAAAAACAACAACCAAAAAAAAAACAAACACAAAAAAAAACCAAAACCCACAACACCACACCCTTCTCTTTGGAGGGAAGAAAATAAAAACTTTTATTCACAAGAACATTCTGATTTATGCTGTGAGCACTCAGTGAAGTGTCTCCAGGCATGAGGAGGAGAATGTTGCTGGTACACATGACTGTGACCAGGCCACTCAGCAGCACTCCCCTAAAACCAAAGTCCCAGCATGGGCTGTGTCTTGGAAGAAGCCAGCCTCTTCCCTTTGAGTCC
This sequence comes from Rhadina sibilatrix, assembly GCA_013400275.1. Classification (NCBI taxonomy): domain Eukaryota; kingdom Metazoa; phylum Chordata; class Aves; order Passeriformes; family Phylloscopidae; genus Rhadina; species Rhadina sibilatrix. Next base: position 49,234 of record VWYO01016666.1, read on the forward strand.
GTGTGGGTGGGCAGTCTCTGCAAGGCACCATTAGCACTGATCCACCAGCCTGACTGTCCAATCTCATTCTTAAACCTCCTCCTGCCCAATTCAACAGCATTGCTTTCAGAAAGCCAATTTGGCCCTGAAGCTGCTGTACTTACTGGCAACCAAATCCAAAACACTTGTTTAAAATGTCTCAGATGTCCCAAACATCTATGGGAAACCTGAGGCTGAGGCAGTAAGGAGATCTTGTCTGACTATGAAGTGTGGTGCACGCTGAGAATCAAGCGAGGCGTCACTGGAGCTGCCGCTATGAACAGGCTTCAGCCCCAGCTCAGGTGGCCAAGTGTGACTGGGTGGCCAAACAGGAAAGTTTCTTTAACAGCTAGAGGGCGCAACTGGAAACCTAAGATTGCTTCATTCATCAGACTAGACACTAATGATGCATGTCAGAACACAGCTGGAAACAGATTAAATTATATCAGATAATTTTAGATGAAAGCTTATGAACTGAGCTCTCTAGAAGGGCTCTTTTGAAGAGTTTACAAGACCAGTTGCTGCCACATCGCTTCAGTATTATTGGGTGGTAGGGACTGGGTATCCAGCAGCTGAACCAGTTTCTACCCTTTCTTGGTAACTTTTCACACATGCAAAGCAATGTTTAGCTGTTTCACCACTGCACATTTCTCCAGGCTAAAACTGAGATGCAGCTTAAACAAGAGACCAGCAAATTTTTAATTCTTAAAAGCACACAGTGAGAGGGCTTATAAAATCCACACCCTGACTTCATCCACATTAAGGATGCAGAGATGTACACAAATTTACAAGGTTCTAATATTGGTCATTCTGTCATTTGTCTCAACAAAAAAAAAAAAAATCCCAGCTGTATGTCTTCACATTCAACATCACCTCAGGTAAATCTTGGTCAACTACAATGACACAGGTTTCTCACCTGCAGTATCAAAGAGGCCAAGGGTGTATGGCTCTCCTCCAATCATCACTGTTACAGCATAGTTATCGAAAACCTGGCAAGAAAAGAGACACATGTTTAAAGGAGACATGAATAAGCCATTTGTCAAACCATCATCCTACTCACCTTACCAGAGGACCTCTGATTTGAACAAGAGACGCCTCTACAGGAAAACAGAACCATCAGGCTTACAGTGCTATGACCACAAATACCATTAACAGAACAATTCCATATGGAATGGGGTACTCCAGCAGTTTCCATGACATACTAAAGCAAAGGCCTATGAGGTACACCACTGAATAAAACATGATAAAAACCACTGAGCAAAACACCTAAGACAGTGTTTGTCTGTTACTGCAAGAAGATTTCCCATGCTGCCACAGAAATTCCAAACTTCAGCCTTAGTGTGACACAGTAGACACATCCTCACAAGGACAGCACAGATAATGTCAGCCCTGCACTTCTAGGGCACACAGTGATGGGGGCTGCATCTCACAGTACCAAAATTCTCTGAAGTCCATATTTCTGAATATCTAGAGAACTCTATAACAGAATCCATCCTTTCAAGACGGATTTATCCTCCATCTTTGAAGGATGCAGTACCTGGTAAAAATCAGTCTGTGTCAAATTCAATCTAAAAGGAGAGTGTGGCCTCTGGCACAACAGCACTGCCCTCCAGGACATTGCACAGATTAAAACCACCACTACCCAGTGTTTCTCCCACTAAGTGGTTTACAGAACAACTGAGCACAAGGGCCTACCCAAAATCTCACCTCCAACAGCCACTCACTCAGCAGAGCTGAGGTCAGCATCCCTCATTCCAATAACCATGTTGTCTTCAGAACCACAACAGAAAGTATTGAAGAAACTACCTTTGGCAAAAGATCCTTCCCACTACAGAAAAACCAAAACCCACCACCTGTCCCCGCAAGCTGCTGCATGGTCACTTGGTGCCAGTCAGGATCTCCAAATGATGATGGGGAAGTTCTGCTTCCTCACAGAACTGCAGCCTGAGCAGCTCTCACAGCTGAAGCAAACCCAACAGGAAAAAGATCGGCAGTCACCTCAAAGGCTTTTCATGGAAGTGAGCAGGGAGGGATGTGGAAAATAAGCATTCACGTGCATCTGTTGTTAATATAGTAAGAGCTTAGGTCCTTGAAAAAAAAACAAAAAACCAACAGAATTTGAGGTAAGAGCAGTGAGACTGCACTTCAAAGCTGTACTCCCCAAAGTTCAGATGTCTCCTCCCACCTGACTGCCCTGGTTAAAGACAGACCTGACATTACCCTAATTTTTTCACCTTTTCACAACTTACAATGACTGAGAAAGCAGCTATGGCCACTACACACTGCATATCCCCAGAACATCATCCAGAAGCAGAAATCCACTTCTCATACTATTTTGAATTAGCACATTCAAGATTTTAAGGCACTGCAAGAGACTTCACCACTCATCCCCACTACCTGCAGCCCAATCCATCACACACTGCACTGGGTTTGCCTTACTGAACATGCAAGAAAGTATCCAGCTCCAAATCACATCTGGAGGTTGAGGGAGGATGGAAAGTATTTCACAGGGCACATTCAACATGCCATGACTGCACTGCTTCAAGACCTCAAAAGACAGATCAGGATGAAGACTACTCTATTCCTAGGAACAGAACAAGGAACCAGAATGATGAAGGTCAGAGCATTTGCTCTTCCACATGTCAGAAGACAGTCAGCAGCTCAATTCCCCAGCAATATCCCCCCATTTTTGTTCAGCTACCACCTGTAGCTGCCCTTTTAGGGCAGTCTCCTTTCTCATCCTTTTTTTGTTTTTAAAGCTCCCTATCTGCCAAACGGATTTTTTTCAATTTCAATGTTTTTGTTAAGGTACAGCTTCTATTGAAATGTTTGAGGTAGAGCCTTAACTGAGGCTGGCCTTCACAGAAACCAGGCAACTATAGTCTCATAGCACAATTCACCGATGATTTCATCCTCAGTTGTGCCAAAATGGCTAAAAACCAGAGCCCAAAGAAGTTTCAGTTCCTGCCAGTGCCAGACAGCCCATTGCAGCAGCTGGCATGAGCTCTCATGGGACAGGACTCACACTTGAGCTGCCACAACCCAAACATTGCCAGTGCCTTTCCAAAGATGTGCCCCTCACTGCCTTGATTTTTGAGAATGGCAACAACATCAAAAACACACAGATAACAAACCATGTGCAGTACCACCATGAAACCCATCTTCCACTGGGAAACATCCTCCATGAAGAGAAAGGACTGCAAAACACAGAGCCAACTGAATAGATCTATTGATCTGAAATGGTGTGCTCTCCATCCATACTGTGGCCAGGCCACTGCACAAGTACAGCAGTCTCTGTTCTATTTCTCTGACCATTTATTACTAGAAGCATTAGCTGGAGTATCAGAGGTTACATACCAATTATGTATCAGTTTCCAGAGTCTGAAGTATGCCTCTAGGCTGTTCACAGAATTAGGAATGGGCAGCTGGTATCTCCAGAACAGGAAGTTCCTCAAGCCATGAAATTCAGAGGTAAATAACATTTTGGAAACATGAGGCAGATTTAAAAGGCACTATAGAGAAGCCTTAGCATACCTTGAACACATTTCACTGGCAACTAACTTTTTAGCAAATTTTCCACATTCCTTGCTGGCAGATATTTACAGCAAGTACTACTACAGTACTACCGTGTGCACAGGACAGAAGACAAACTTGAAGGCTTTCAAAACATATGTTTTAAGATTATAACATTTTTCAACTTAATCACTTCCTTTAAGGGATAAGTATATAAACACTCACTGCTGAACTCACTGATCAATTTAATTTTGCCTTGACTATAAAAAATAGCTTAAATAGGACAAGCAGCCTTTCAAAGGTTCAGCACAGAGTGTGGCTGCCCTACAAGCATCACATCATGATACCTGATACCTTAAAAACTTTAAAATGGCAAAACAGTTTCAAATGCCACTTCTCCACCAATCCATACCACAGCCCATGAGAGAGGCTGATCCCAGGTCTCTGAGCTTACAAAGCAATTCACAAGTTCCTAACTGTTGCCACTGCATTTACCCAGAACACTACAAGGTTTGGGAGCCCTTTCACCTTTACCTCCTGATCTACAGCTAAAGACAAACACTTTTATTTTGTGGAGGTCTGTCCTACCCAGGACAAACCTCATATTTGGCAAGTTGAAGAATTCTGGATAGCATACAAAACCAGTATCTCAAAAAGATGTGATGATGTTTACTGCAACTTCTTTCCCACAAAGAGAGGACATTTTTGTAAAGTTCAATTCTGAAAGACCTATCAGGCAGAGTACCTGCGATCTCTGAGGAGCTATCTGGTGTTCTGAGTTACTTGGTAACACAGAGAATATTATCAACCCTTTCACTGGCAGATATTCTCTGTGATGCATTTCCAGGTCCAAATTTGTTTGGGATACACAGATAAACTCTTCAACTTGTATATTAATAGAAGATAGGTTTTTCAGGTCCATAACAGAGGAAATTAGTATAAAGAGCATCCAGCTGTCAGTCTCCTTCAGCAATCTCACCAAAAACTGACCCACCTCAGTGGCAGTACACTGATCTTGCATAGATAATATTAAGCAGAAAAGCACTTTTCTAACAGGAAGACTGTGCACGTGCCTCAACTGCTCTCAACTTGAACTTTGGATAAGTCAAGGGATTCAGCATGTCAGAAAACTGAGCCTGTGAAACTCAAAAAGGTGATTTCTACATAGTTAAGGACCAGGCGTATATTTTAAGTACAAAACAATATGACTGCATCCAAACACACTCCTCATACTTAGCTGAAGTTGTCCAGTCACCCTCCACAGGTGCGTCAGGATCTTTCAGAGTTACAAAAGAAAATGAGCCTCAGAAAATATTAACTGTAGTCACTGACTATCCTAGCAACGTGAAATACTCCCTTTCCTAAAAACAAAGATGTAGAAGTAAGTGAGAGCACGACTGGGAGAGCAGGTGCTCCTACTGCTTGCTCTCCACTGCTCTGCAGTTGTTTGCACTGCTTAGCTTGCTCACAGAATCCATCCACTAAGAAAATGCACATTCTGCATAGCAGTCAAGTATCAAGAACTAACCAGATAACAGGCGAACTGACCAGTACTACCAAGTGACATGGAAGGCAGCAGCAGGGTATCAGACTGACTAGCCCTTTCCCATGCTGTTATTAGTCAGTCTCCAAGAGGAAAGGAGTCTGTAAGAACACGTATTAGGGCATGCATGCCATCAAGGTTAGTTCAAAAGGGAGCTCATGCTACCCCACCCCATCATGCCCAAAGAACAACTGGAGCCATTCTCACACTTACCGTTGGTACGTATTCCGATGGGAATTTATTTGTTGTATAAGAAATTAAGAGACAGGTTTTACCAACAGCACCATCACCCACTACTACACACTTGATCGTCTGCATAGCTGAAATCTACTAGAATACCAACTCCAGAGAGAACCTAGAAGGGAAAAAAAAAAAAAAAGATACATGTATTTAGATGTTTCCCATATGCATTAGATAGCCATGCACACCACCTTTGACTGGAGCCCAAACCACTAACAGCACATGTGATACATGAGTTTCCCAGAGACGTCCAGCAGGATGCACTGTGCAGACGTATCAACAGGCCCTTGGTTAATACAACAAAAAGCTCTGCAATCTGGTCCTGAAGCAAACACATATTTAGTCAGAAGGACAAAGCAACTATTTACATTTCAAAAGACATCTTCTGTGTTCAGGCCAGTTCAACTGTTCATATCCAAGTACTATTATTCAATACTGCCTCAGTTGCAAAGTGCTGCCACAGCTCTGCCTCGCCATGCTGTCAGCACTGATTGATCCCAGAGAAAGCTCCATTTCAGAAAAAAAAAAAAAAAGGCAACCAGACAGAAAGAAGGCAGTGGAACAGCACACCTTAGGCCCATATTAAGAAAGTCTTCATGCTCAGAGCGAAGGTGCAGAGGGATGAGCCACTCATTAAGGTGACTTCAAAAGGAAAACATGCCAAAACTCAGGCAGAGCAAACAAACCCAAGGGCATTCCAGCTAACCCCAGCCACAGTCACCAGTACGCCCCATTCACATGGCCAAGACAATTCTATCATCTGCCTTTTGGTTTGGGCAAAGCCCAAAGCATTCAGCTGTATCACTGCTCAGTGCAGGTAATTTGCTGCCTTCAGGAATTCCCCTCGGAGTTAGTAAATGAAGTACAAAACAAATCTCCACACTAGGTTTCCCAGCCACTTCTCATATGTTTTTCCAATTTCCACTCCAATTTGTTACACTGCCCAGCCAGTCCCTGGAACCCCTGCTCCAGCTGTCCCTGCTCACCCTAGGGCTGGCACAAATGGAAGAACATGCCTCACATGCAACAGCACTTACAGTCAACCCTTTAGAGAAGCACTCTCCACCCAGCTCTCCCCTGAGCAGATCAGAACTGCTCCATGCTGTAATCCTTCCTTCCTGTTCTACCTCTCTCTTCTACCCACTTCCCCAGTTATTTGCATTTCCTTATTTACCTGTAATTTGCAGATTACACATCTGTCTAGAGCCCAGAAAGCACACCAGAGATAAAATCCTGACTCGGAAGCACTCCCTGTGCTTACTGCAACAGACCAACCCAGGACTCTCTATAAACCCAAATTTTGTATTTTACCAGAAAAACTCATATACACCTCTGTAAAAAGAAAAAAACATGGGTTCAGTATTACTCTTTAAAGCTCTTTACTCCAGGGAGCACCAAGCAAGCCACAGTACTACAGTGTCTTCAGTCACAGAGTGTGCTGCAAGCCTTTGCTTCCTCCCTGTCCTTGGACACAGCCAAGTCTCCACACTGGCACTGGGAGAGAAGCTGCTGTTCTCTGGCAAGGGCTCAGGTCAGAGACTGAGGCAGCCAGTACCAGCTGCGCACACACACACCTTGCACACAGCTCACATTATGCCTGCCACAGCTCTGACCCTGGCAGTGAGCTGTCAGCCCTATCCACTCAATTTCTCTCAGAGAACACCAGCACTGCAAATCAAGAGCATCTACAAGAGCACTGCTCACTCCCTCTGCACCTCCAATTCCCTCCTGAAGTGAAGCACTGTTGTGGTGCAGATCGATGACTCAAACACACACACCACTGCACTGGGTGAAGCAGCACGCACTACCTTTTTCTACCAGGTGAACTGATCCTTTTGGTTTTCTGGCAGTAGGAACAAAACAGAGAGCAAATAGCCCAAAGCCTTGCTCTGGAGCCTAAAGAATTCAGAATCTGAATGGCACAAGAGGGATCTGGACAAGCCCAGGCAGGGTTGTTTTCTTTCCTTTTTTTCCTTCCTTTCTAAAACACAAAACTAACAGCATTTACCATCAAAACAACTGAACTGGACTACTGGAAGTTCTCTATGAAACCAGCAAGTACCACTGCTCTCACACAAGTTGTTCAACTGTGGTCCCCCCGCCACAATTAGGCACTTCAAGATTACACATTAAAAGGAACAAAACAAATTTGAGTACATCTCTTGGGTAAAAAGATCTCCCACTTTTTAAAAATAGATGTATAACTTTATGTAATAAATACTAAAATAAGATGGTGTAAGTTTGAAACAGATTTAGAGTGTTCAGCATAGGTCTCCAAAGTCTTAGCAGTGACAAAGTGGAGTTGTTGAATATATTATTTTCCTAGGATTAGTAGAATTTCTAGATTAGCTGGTTGAGCTACTTCATGTTTTGTACTTCTTAGAAGTCCACTGATCACAGCTGAAAACAAGCTCATTTTTAAGTAGCTTAGATTCACTATCCTGGGACCTCCTCTTCCATAGGAATAACTTTAAGGATACATACATCATTGACTTGTGGTTTAAAAGTAATTCCATCCAATTTGAGATTAACCACAGAATAACTCGTCCCCAGAGTGCAACAACAAGGGAAACAGAAACAAAGAAGTTATAGAGGCTTTGGGCTTGCTTTCCCCCAGAAGTCACCATCCAATAAAAGGAAGTCTGTATGTACAACACCCAGCAGAGAGAGCACTCCAAGCAGTTTCAAATATCTGGGGAAATTGAAACAGACTGGAAAGCACTGAAGTCATCCCAGCCAGAGTGCAGTGAGTGGATTTTGAGCCATGTAATTTTGAACCATCTGGCCAAACCCAGACAGGAGAGCTGATAAAGACTGGGAATGCAATGCAGGTCAATACGACTTGGTTCTCTTCAAGGAGTTCTGAAGAATTCTTAAAAATATAAATAAAAATTACAAAAAGAGAAACAGAGCATTGCACTCATTTCATCTCTCAAGCCTCTCTGTAGTGTAACCAAAAACTTCAGCAGTTCAGTGAAGTACACGTTAACTAATGATACTTACAATATTTGCTGAATTTTAACCTGCTCAACCTGTGATCACAACAGCAGGATTTCAGAGAACTCAACATTGTCCTAGAGAACTGAGATATGGCATCTGGAAACTTGGTTATACAGCCATGTAAACTCTGTCAAATTCATAGGCCCATTTTAGAGAATTTTGCTTTAAAGCTCAATTACACTTTTGTGGAAGACAGCTGATCTGCATTTAGGATTAATTCCAAAAGTGTTAACAGAGATGCCAGTAATACAACAAACAAGGAACTGAAGTCTCCAGTGAGACATTCTGGAGCTCAGTAATCTTTCCTGGTGCAAAGAAAATTCTGGAGTGATGCACTTTGGTCACACAGGCCTGTTCAAGCACCAAGACACTGACTGATCACAAGAGACCAAAGAAATCTATGGTACCTATGGCAGGTTCCCATTGACTAAGCATAAGCCATACCATCCCAAACACACCTGCACCTCCTGTGCAAGTCTGACTTTCCCATCCTAATGGCAAGGCAAGTATATGAAACATGGCAGTACTATGGGAGCACTTTGTTTTCACAAACTTTTTGTAACTTAAGAGTAGCTGCAATCTGTTTCAGAACCTATGTGCACTACTAACTGGAGAATTAAGTGAAATTTTGCAGGGTTTTGTACATAACCAGTGTTCCCTACTACACTCAGAGTTAAGAATCTGCACAATCTCACCTTCACTCTTGCTGTACACACAATCTGAAGGAGAAACCACAAGTCTTCAAGCTTGTTAAAATTTCTCCAACTGCTAAGCTACTGAAGTTTTTTTTCAGGTTAAAATGTGCATACTCTCCCAACCAAAGGAAACTGTGCTGTCAGATCTGTCTGCATGTCCCAAACTCACTTCCTGCCTCTGCAGCACACCACTTCCTCTATCAGGCAGGACTGAAACTGCTGCCATTTCATTACTAGGACTGGCTACCTTGGCTCACTGCAAGGTACTGCCCATCAAGAACCAATCTGTGGTGCTCTTTGGGATACACCATTAGCATATGGGTTGAACCTTGACTTAGTCCATCACAGCTTCCAGATCCTGTTTTGGGCACCTGTTCCACATTCCAAGAAAACAAACAGCCATTTCTGAAAACTAAGATTTTTTTTTTTTCCCCATCCAATGTCATTTTACACTTAACAATTTATTCATCCAACTCAAAGTACTCAGGGGTCCACACTGAAAGGAACAATATTCACAGGATTTTACTCATGATCTCTGGTAACTACTTTTGCCCTTCCACAGTACTTTCATTTCATATCCTGTAAAACCACACAGTTCTAAATGAAGTCTTCCTTTGTACATGATAATTTCTTTCCAAATTAATCCAATCCATTTCAAGGCCCTTGCCCTCAGCCACCTCTTCTAGCCCTGTAACAAACTAACACTTTTGCTTTTCAAGGTGACAAATCTCTCCAGTCACAGGGGGCACCAAGGACAGGTACTTGGCTGCTACAACACCAGCAACCTGATTTGCCTCACCAGAGATACCTACCAGGATTACATGGAGGAGTTACTCTATGCCTGTATTACAAACACTAAATGACAAAGGTCACCACGTACAATAGACTTTTTCTCTGCAGAGATCCCAAGCCACTAACGAAGGGACCACATGAGCTCAGCTGCCAACCACAAAAGGAGAAGACCTTGGACTTCTGGGTACAGTCACAACCCTGTGATGCCAAACACAAACAGAAGCCACTCTCTGATTAAGAGCTAAACTCCAGAAAAACTAACTGGCACAGAAGGCAAAACTGTTTTTAAGAGCAGTATCATCACAGCCAGAATGCGGTGATACACATTCTACAGACCATCTACAGACACTATGAAAATCCTCCAGCCCAAAACCCACCTTCCAGCTTGCTAGGAATCATCTTCTTCATGAAGATCTCACTCCAGAACGAAACACATCTGCCACTTCTATGCTAGTAAGGTGGTAAATGACACGTAAAAGAATATATTAGGTTCTAAACCACCTGGTGCCCAAGCTCAACTGCCCATCCCACCCACAGCATAGACTGCTGCAGACACTTCAGCTCTATACACAAATACACTTGTTCCCAGAGGTTCCAAGTCAAGCTTATGGCCTGGGTCTTTAGTTTCTTAGGTGAGGCTTAAACTGGCTGAACTACAAACCAGCACAGCACTGGAGTTCCACTCCTCTAGAGCAAGGCAAATCATGAAGTCCAAGCTAAAACCCGCAAAACCACAAGGGGCAGACTTGAGACACAATCTTGTACTCCATCAGTTCAGGATCTTGAAAAGGATATCCTGCTTTAAGCATTGTTTTGGGGTTAACTGTCACTAATAGATCAGACACAATCATTTAAATACTACCAGTTCCCCCTGCAGAGTACAAATTCTGTCTCCAAAAACCAGTGTTGCTGTTCACTTTATAAGTGTCTGATTATGAGACAGAGCCACAAAAGTTCAGTTGCAGTAGAACCTGTGTCAAGATAAACATGAGAATTCAGGTAAAGACCTGGATCTGCAGTGGGTGGGTTTTTATCTGAGGTTGAAGAGACTGACAGCAGCAGAGCCTACTGCTGGGCTCCATCCCACATACCTGCTCACACCAACAGTCTCAACCTGGTGTTGGATGTCAGCATCAGAAATCTGTGGATAGGCACACAAAAACAAGCAGTGGGAAGAGCCATAGGATCACCATCACCAACAGAGCTGGATCAATATCCTTTCAGCCCTGATTTAGCTCACAAGCTCCTGTTGTTCTTGAAACCCTCAAAGTTTGCTATTATTATGGGAATCCCTGTTGGGAGATAAAGCATGTGTCTGAGGTCCTCAAACATCCCTTAATCTGCCACTCAACAGAGCCTGTACATCCCAACATCTCTGCAGGTTTGAAGCACCCATTTCTGGACAAGTTACTATGAATTGCCAAAGAAGCAGCAGAAGATCTCTTCTCAAAATGCAACTATCATAGAATAGAATATGCTGAGTTGGAGGGGATCCCACTGTTTGATGTCAATGGATACTTCCTATACTTAATGCTTTTCTTTTTCTAATTCTGTAAGATTTGAGAGCTACTCTGCACATCTTTCTAAAGATTCCTCACAATCACCAGCTGCAGGTGCTCCGTCCACACAACTGGAAAGTTCCTGGGAAGATGTGCTGTGTTCAGGGGTAATAGCTCAGGCTATGTACCAACATGATGTTTGAAGACTCCAAAGATAAAGCTTAGTTTAAAAAACACTGCAAAGGCAACTTTCCCCAGGTACTGAGCTAACCTGGATCGCTGTTAAAGTAGTTGGAAGGCTCACCAACACCATGAAAGCAGCAGGGGAGCTGTCCTTCATTCACCCAAGCAGCTGGAACAGAAGAAGGAACCAGAGCAGCTGGAACCACGCCATTCTGCCCAGACCAAGATGAGCCCCAGCAGCCCTCTCCTCGGGACCAAGAGCCTGCTGGGCAATTGGCAGTTATTCAGCCATTGGCACAAGAGACTCACAAAGAAGTAACAGCACTCCAGGACAGGGGAGACCCAGCAACACTTCACATGCACCAAAGCCTGAAGTACCACTGAACTCAAGGTAACTCACACTGCTGCCGTCACCTCCAGGCCCCACACAAACCCCTCTGCATTCAGCTGCTCCCCAGCCACTCTTTGGTGCACACAGTCATCCAGCTCATGGACTGGCAGAGGCCTTCCTGACTTGCATCCAAAGCTGCAGAAGCATTTTTGTCATTATTCCCCCAACCAGAACACTCATCATTGGCCAGAAGCACAGCACAGCATCCTTCAACTTGAGAGAGCTGAGCAATTCAAACTAGCTTGTTCCAAAGCAAGATAATTCTGGCAGCCTCAGCTACTGCCATGAGTCTAGCACCGCATGCAACAACAATCCCATGCAGCTCTACCATGCAGGGTCTCTACCAATCCCAATCCACAGCAGCCTAAGGCTTGGTGAAAACCTTCACCTGCCAGAGTTTGGTCTGTGCTGAAAACACACGCTGATCCCACACAATCTCATTATAGGCATGGACAACTTGGCAAAAGTGACCCAGTACCTACACACCCTCTCCATACAAAGGCCCCACAGAAGCCCCCATGTTACTTTATTAAAAAAGGTTCTGTATTGGTTTTTCATGAGACAAGAAACTAGTGCATGGACCAACTCTCCTGGCAGGAATTATGCCACAACACTCTAAAGTAATGGGGTGAATTGGCAGCACAAGAGCTTAAAACAGAAAAACAGCTTCTAAAAGCTTTCAAAAACAAATTCCTTGTTTTCTCTTTATAAAATATCATCCAAATATCAAATTGTTTGGAAGAAAAATCAACACATCTCAAGGAAAGAACAACTGCTCTACTGAAAACAGGCCAATTAGTATTTTGAAGTTTTATGTCTCTTTAGGTCAGAGTCATTCTCTCAAACTCCAAGGGAAGATTACAAAGACAATTACACAAACTTTGCTTATTGCTCTGTTTGCAGTTTTCTGCACGGCCAGGTAAACAAACCCAGTTTCTCCACTCAAAAACAACCTAAAGGTTCCCCTACCAGAAGCTGGGAATTACCTGTCTTAATGCCATTCCTGTCATTCACCTCAGGTATTGATTGACATACACACCATGGGCTGCAAGAGGCAGCTATGTTAGGGTGGCCAGACATCCTCAGGGAGGGAGAACTTTTGTGCCAGGCTCCAGCCCTTACAAAAACTCTGGAGAAAGGGCTTTCCTGACCTATCATTCCTAATGGCAGTCCTTCCTGATGGATATATCCTTAGCTTGTATAGTGTAAAATTAAATGGTGACAAGCTACAGAAATTTAAAGATATTTTAAATTTCTTTTAAAATTTTGCATAAAGGCTTACCTGGTCAATAAGTTGTTTTATTTGTCATATATTAGTTACTGAAAACAGGGTGCTTTTACGTGCATTTAATGTAAGAGAGTGAAAGCAGCCAAGGAAGAAGACTAAGTGGTTAAAGAAAGCTTCTTGCTACCTGAAGCACCAGAAAACATTCACTTCCATTTGATTTGACAGCACCTTCATTTTCTAATGACATCTAAAAAGATGTCATTCTTTACTCAGGAAAGAATCTTTTCCTAAAGGGCAAGGATAATTACACCCCCTATAATTCCTCCTAACTGTCTCCTGCTCTAGAAACTCATATCATAAATTCATAATGGAGTCAAAGGACAGCAGGAAAGCTCGGGTGACCACAAAGAGCAGGTAGAGAAATGAGCAGGATAAAACACACAGGCCCACAGACAACTTTTAAAAGCTGTGAGCACTCACATGGGCATCAGGTAGATTACAAACACCTCACCTGCAACACGTTACACACACTTCAGCTGCAGCGCTGCATGTTCATTTATCATCCAAGTCTTCCAGAGCTAGCACAGAGCTGGAACCTAGCTACACCAACCAACCACGGTAACAAGAAAGCTGCTGAAAAGGCTGTAATTGAAAGGTCCAGCTATCTATGCTCATAAGACTTGGAAATTTATTTTAGTACTAAATCTGCATTATAACCAAAAGGAAACTTTACATCAAGATTAGTAGCCAGCTTCATATTGCACTTCCCATCAGGCTCACACATGGTTTACAGCAAGGAAAGCCAACTGCACACTTATAAGAGAAGTCCCTGGGAGTTTCACAGGGCTCCAGTTCTCTTTTCTGTTGGTTTTTAGCAGAACTACAGTTTCCACTTTTAGATACTTCACACTCCAGAGCTAACAGAGCTTTTCTACTTAAACAGTAAAAACATCATGAACTCCTCAGCCCAGCCATCAGTTTCAGTCAAACAAACAACCCTAAAGCAGAGCACTTAATGAATTCAGAGCATCAGTTGCAGGTCATGAATAACCAAGTTCAAAGTATGCAAATCTAGTGATTAAAATTTCTGCCTAGGATATGTTACCAAAGTGAAAACATGTTTTATCTTGCACCACAGTAATTTTCTACTCCTGGCCAAGACTTAAAAATCTTTTTTTTTGTTGCTACTGAAGCATAAATGAGAACACTTTAAACATCAAACCATTTTTACGATCAGCAATATTCTGATTTACACCTTACATGCATGTCTAAGACCTGACTCAAACATACACTTGCCTATACTATCTTCCTCAGAACCTTATACTGACAACAAGAGTCTACAAAGCACAGGTTTACAACAGAAGGGAAGTTTACAACAGCTTCCCCACATACAGCCAGCTGAATATAATTTGCTTACCCAAAAAAGAGAAGCTATAATGCTTTACTGAGTTATGTGAATCAGCAATACAAAGAGCTTGATCCAGGTTTTAAATGCCCCTTTCAAAAAGTGTTTGGGGCACTGCAACTCAATACTTTGAACAGCCCACACCTCCTCCCCTGGGAGAGAAGCACAGATAAATATGAGACAAAGACAATCACAGATGGCCAGACCAAGCCATTTCTGATCACCCAGTTGCCATCTAACATGGCCTCCTCGCCAGAGCTTGTCCTCCTCATGCTGCTGTCAAGAGGGGAGCTCTGGCTGCCCTGGTCACAGCATCCACACAGAAAGGACACCAGGAATCCTGACCATTCTTTGCTAAGCACAGGTTTCCAATGCTGACTGTTATGTTCACAGCTACCTGCCTCTGCAACTGTCTCCTACTGCTGTCACCAGCTGCAAGTTCTTTCTACTTACAGATACACAACCGAAGTCCAGATCACTAAAACAGACCTTTAAAACACAGACAGGTGTTATGCTGCTGCAGGATATACGTTTTTATGAGATTTTTAAGGAGAATGAGAAACACATGTCAACACCAACCCTCGATGCTATGCTGGCATCACGCTGTAATGAGAGCTATGGGACAGCTCTGGGTAACCCATAGCCTTGCAGTTCGTGAGGTGAATGTCCAGAAGAGTCTGCGACTCCTCGACTGAGCGCTCTCTGTGCAAGGAACATAGCTGGAGCTCAACCCCACGCCATGCCCTCACCCCACTGCGGTTCAGGGCTCCTGTGGCACGACCCAGCCCGGCCCGCAGCCCCTCGGGGCTTCTCCCACAGCCCCGGGCGCAGCCAGGCTGCTACCGAGCGCGGAGGGCCGCGGCGGGGGCCGGGACGGGCAGGGCGGGGCCGGGCCGGGCCAAGGGAGTGCGGCCGGGCCCCGCCATGGCCGCGGGAACGCTTCCTGCGCCGCTCCGAAGGTCCAGCCCGCCCGCCCGCCGCCCGGAAGGCGGGGAACGGTGGAGAGGAGAAGCGGCGGCCATGCCCACCGTCTCAACAGACCAGCCCCACAAAAGAAGCGCCAGCCGGCAGCCGCCGGGACCCGCCGGGAGGAGGCCGCCCTTCCCCCCGGGAAGCGGCTGCTGGGGAGGCCCCGCATACACAGCAGGCCCGGCAGGGCGGCTCCCGCACAGCGGGTGCTCCGTCCGAGGTGAAGGCCGGGGGTCTGTCGGTGGGTGCCGGGCGGAGATCGAGGCCAGTCGGTGGTCCCGAGGG
>VWYO01016666.1:67530-92214 GCA_013400275.1 Rhadina sibilatrix
AAAAAAAAAAAAAAAAAAAAAAAGTTCTGGGCTGCTATGGAGCTGCCCCAAACCTCCCAATCCTCTGTAACACCAGCAGGAAACAGCTCTTCCCATGAGGAACTGTCACTGCCAGCAGCCTTGAGCATCTCCCAAGGCAACCCCCAGTGTGTGGGGATGAGGACAGAGGGACATTAGAGACAGAGGTGAGGCTGTGTCCTGAAAAGGGGGAATAAACTCCAGCAATGGCAAAACACAGTGACAATGCTGGTCCCCAAGGGTCTTGTTTTTGCAGATGTCCTCACAGTCAGGCTCCACCAAGAAGCACCAACTCCATCCATAGCGGGCCCAGACCCCAGGGTCAGAATTCAGCTCCTACAAGTGGTCCCCAACCCTCCCACATTGCCCGTGGAGTTGGCAAGGCCATTGTGTACATGCAATGCCTGGAGCAGCACATCAGATCACCTTGTCACGTCAGGAAAGTGAGGAAGTCATGGGAAGATCCAACCAGATCCAATGTTACATGCCAGGATCCAACCTGGACATCCTTTCTGTGAATGAATTCCAACTTTGGCTCCTCACAGAAGAGCAGGCAAGTTCCTGAAGAAGCCCTGTGTGGCTGGGCAGAGGGAGGATATCTCCTCAGCAACTCTGATCTTTATTTTTCCTTAGTTTTCCTAGGTGGAAAAAAATGCTGGAGGTGTCCTACCAGCTCCAAGTGCCACTAAGTCTCCCTGGCAAAGCTAAAGGTATTTTTGCCATGCAGGAAGAAAACAGGGCCTGTCTTGGTGGTATATGTGAGATCAAGGTTAATTTATTTTACTCTCCCCACCGCTCTGGCATAAAATCATCCAATATCCTGTCTTTACCTGCCAGCTCATGCACTCAAATCCAAGGGGGAATGCATGAGGATGTGAAACACACACCATCTGAAGAGCACCTGAAGCCTGCATGGCACTTTCCAGAGAAGAGAGCTTTAGGTCACCCCATGTTCCCAGCTCAGGGATTCAGACCAGCTAGGACAGAGACCAGAAGATCCATCACAGCAGACCCTTTGCACCGGCTTTTGACCACTCATCCCAGGCCACAGAGCTCTCTAAACAAGTGCATTTTAACAAGGGGCAAAATGCAGCCCTGAGATCCTTACCTGACACAAACATTCACAGTGAGGTACACCAGAGCCAAGCAGATAGGAGATATTATTTCACAGCATTATCACATCTGCCCCAAGCATTTCTGCTTTTTGCTCCAAGTGCTCTTGGAACTCACACCTCCTGGTATCACCTGCCTCTTGCTACAGCTTGGCATAGGTCAATTAAGTAAATTATTAAATTACTAGAAAATCCAGTAAGACTGAATGCAGAATTAGTCTCCTTAAAGCAGAAAACAATTAGCATTTTTGTTGTTTGGTCTCTTTCCTTGCCCTGCCTTTGGCAGCGTACAGGCACAGCATCCCCTCCCTCAGGGACTCTGCTCAGGGGGTCCCGTGTGGTCATTTGTGTAACGTGCTCAGGCTCTGAAAGTTGGGCTCCGTGCACAGGGGCAGTGCTGCCTGCCGGCTCAGCAGCTTCTCCAGGGCAGTTATTTCAGCATCTCGTCTCTCTATGTCCTCAAACGGAGTCCAGGACATGTCATGCTGGAGCTTATAGGCACCAAGAAATTCATGGGGAGTGGTACCCCATTCCTGGTGGAGAAAAGAGAAATTCCATCAGTGCTCACTTTCCCTTAGAGCTGGCTTGTGCTGTCCCTCAGCCCTACTACCTTCAAAGCAGCCCCAGCTATATGACCATCCCATTTCCTAACCTAAAAATAGGCTTAGCTACCCCAAGATCAGGTTGATCTCCCACGCTGCTGACACCGGAAGGCTTGTGAACACAAAATCTCCCTGATCTGCCCAGAGCTTTGCCCTGAAGCCTACGTGCAAGTAAGAAAATGGGTAGTCTGGAAGGAGGACACCTCCAAGACCATCCCCTCAGCTGCAGGCAAACTCAGTCTCTGGGCTGAAGTACCCAAAGAGACCGTCCTGCCTGTTGCCACCAGGGAAGGCTCAGGGCACATTGAGAGCTCTTTACTTCCAGACAAAGAACCGCAGGTACTAAAAGACAAAATTCAGGTCCATGCCCTAAAGGGTTTCTTGCCATTCTCCACCAAGAGACAGAGAACTCCGTAAGATGGCTCTGGCCCCAGCAGACTAACCCAGAGCAAGGGCAAACACCAAACCTGAGTAAGGACCAACAAATGCCCCCATCAAACTGGTGCTTTTGCCTGAGCTCCATATGTTCCCAAGCACCAGAAACATTATTTCTTTCCCCCCCCTGCTTCTTCATGGGCTATAACCACCTTAGGAGACAGGATGGAGAAGTATCGCTGCCCACTCTCCCGCCTGTACATGTAGTAAATATTTCCTGGCTTCTTCACAAGGTTGCAGGCCACATGGTTCAGATCAGCATCCCTGTTAGCTTCATCCAAGACCTGGAATACACAAAACATCTTTACATTTCAAATAAAATGACAACATGCTATTGCCTCTCAGCCATAGCCCAGGACACATCACTTGACCTATGGGTCACGAGGCCCTGATCTCTCTGGCACACAGGAAGGAGATGCTGTCTAAAGAGTTTTTTCCAATTCTTCCCTGTCAGTAGGACTTCAGAGAACCTCTCCATAGAGGTGGAGATACCTCTGCATCTCACCCCAGATTCACCTCTACGCTTGACGCCATCACATGTTGGGCTTATTCCTCATCTCCTCACATAGCTGCTGGACTCTGGGGCCTTCCTGCTGTGCCCCGCAAGGGAAGGGGCAGGAAACAAAGGAGAATTCATCTCCTCAGCTCCACCACCTGACTGCTCCAGCTCCACCAGTTAATGATCACATGATGTAATGGCCTCAATGGCAGCGGGCCAGTTGCAGTGACTGGCAGATCCTTCCCCACTCTGGCTCCAGATTTCACCCCTAAGGGTGAAGGCTGGATTGATGAGCACAGCTAAGCCCTGCCGTGTGCTGCTGGGACCACCTACTCCAGCAAGTGAGCTAGAATAAACAGGAAAGCCAAGCTTATTATCAGATAAGAGCCCATCTCTCCCAGGGCCTCAGATCCAGCTAGGGCCACATCGTCACTTCACCAGCTCCTTCCAGGAGCACAGTGCGCACACAAGTCACCTGCCCCAAAACCAGAGTCATCTCTCTCTGTCCTGACACCCAAACTCTTTTGGACCAGCAGCTCTTGCTCCCCTACTTTAGTCAAAGTCCTTTCTGGTGTGCTCAGGATGCAAGGAAAGCACCAAAATCAACCCTCCCCCATCCCTCTTGACACTGGACAATAAGCCTCCTTGTTTTTCCATTGAATCTTCTCTGCTCGGCACCTGGCCCCAGCTCACATATAGGCCACAGCTTTCCCCAAATGCTTAGCAGTGGCAGCAGATACTCACCTCCCCAGGCCAGGCAATGAGCCTTCCGCCCATCCTCACTCACCTTCCGTGCCTGTTCCTGCAGATGCCGGATCTGCTCAGCAATGACTGTCAGTTTGCTGCAGGCATTTGCTCGGACAAAGTCATCAGCCTGGGAGAGAAAATCAGGGCTGGTCAGGACAGGAAGCACCACAGCCCTCTCGACTGTGCAGAGCCAGCTATGGTCGAGCTCAAGGCATCAACAGAGCTGGGGGGTCCTGGAGCTGTCCTGGCACCCCCGAGCATAAGAAAGGACCAGGAGCTGTCTGGACAGGCTAAGGGGCAGTGAGAGGGAGCAGCAGGACATACTGAGGAGCAGTGGGTTGGACTGGAAGGTAGTGGGATGCACAGGGAGGAGGCAGTAGGACATACTCCAAAGCATTTAGGTGAACTGAGAAGCTCTGGGGGACATCAGTGGAATACAGGATATACTGGAGGGCACTGGTAGGACCAGTAGGACATATCAGGAAAAATTGGGGCGGACTGAGAGCAGGATGGACTGGGAATCACTGAAGCAGCCATTGTGTCCAGTAGGACATATCAGGGGTCCTAGGATGGACTGGGAGTGTGGTAGTGAGATGCATCTGTACACGCTGCTATGAACTAAAGATAGTGGGATATACTGGGAGGCAGCAGGGCATACTGGGATGGGACTTCAGTGGAACGCTCTAGGAGTCACTGGGGCAGCAGGACACAGTGGGAAGCACTAAAGTGCAATAGGAGATTCTGGAGACACCAACAGCGTGGCAGATCGGGAAGATACCGGCGGGGTACTGCAAAATACTAGGAAGGGACAGTGGGAGATGGTGAGAAACATCACAGGACACACCAGGAGGTCGCCGGGGCCACCGGAGAACAGCAGGACGTGCCGGGAGGTACCAAGGCCGCCGCCGGCTGAGAAGGCCCCGGAGACGGCTGGGAGACAGTGGGACTGCGAGCTCCCCGCAGCCGCGCCGCTGGGACCCGGCCCTCACCTGCTGCACCTGCCGGGCCAGGGCCACTAGGTCCCCGGGGTCCCCGACACGACCGGCGCGACCGGCGCTGCCCTCGACCAGGGTCAGCTCGGAACCGGGGCCAGGGCCGTCGTCCCGCGGCTCCGCGCCGCCCTCCGCCATTGCCCGCCGCGCTCCCGCTTCCGCCCAGCGGGGGGAATTCCGCTGAGGCGTCAGCACGCACGGCGGGGGGAGGGGCCTCGGCGGGGCTCTGCTGTCGCTGATTGGCCAGGGGGCGGGGCTAGCGTCGCTCCGGTTCCCGCGGCGGGCGGTGCCGCGGCTCGGCCGGCGCTCCGACATGGCGTTGCCGCCGCTGTTTCTTCTGCTGCTGCGGCTGCCGCTGTTGCTGCTGGCGCGGGCGGCCACGCCACCGGAACCGGTCCCGGTGCCGACCCTGGCACAGGGTGACCCACCGTTGCCTGCCCAGTCCCCAGACGCGCTGTTCGCCGCCGGTGCCGAGGCGTACTCGCGCGGGGACTGGCCCACTGTTGTGCTGCAGATGGAGCGGGCGCTGCGGGCGCGGGCCGCCGTGCGCTCCCGCCTGGTGCGGTGCCGCCTGCGCTGCGCCAACGCCACAGCGGGGCCGGCGGAGGGGACCGAGTCCCAAGCCGATCCGGTGCTCCGGGACTTGTGGTTCTTTCGGGCGCTGCTTCGCCGCGCCGCCTGCCTGCGGGACTGCGGGCCCCCCGCGCCCTCCCGTTACCGCCTGGGCGAGGAGCTGGACCGGGAGTTCGGCCGGCGCAGCCCCTACAACTATCTCCAGGTCGCTTATTTCAAGGTGCGGCACCGGCGGCGGGATCGGCAGCGACGAATGGGAAGGGAAGGGAAAGGAAAGGGAACCGCGAAGGAAAAGAAAGGGAAAGGACGAGAAGGGGGTGGTGTCCCGTCACGACAGGATTTGGGACGGGCGGGATGCACCGAGGATCCCGGAATCAGGCGGGAGGATAGAAGGGTGGGTCCGGGTGAATCGGCCGGTGGCGATCCCGGTCTCGGGACGCCGGGAGGGTTCGGTGTCTGTCCTGGCGGAGTGGGGTTGCCGGCCGGCAGCCCCAGCCTTGCCCCCGCTCCCCCGTTGCACCCCCCTCCACCAGTGCCACGTCGGAGCTCGCCGGAGCCGCCCCTGTCACCGCCCCCCGCCCCGGCCGCCGGGGTGCCCCGGGGACGGGTGCCCCTCCGCTCCGCGTGGCATCCGCGCTATCTCGTCCCCGTCCCACCCAGATGAACCGGCCGGCGCAGGCGGCGGCGGCCGCTCACACCTTCTTCATGGCCAACCCCGCGCACCAGGAGATGAAGCAAAACTTGGAGTACTACCAGGCCATGGTGGGAGTCCACGAGGATGACTTCACTGACCTGGAGGCCAAACCCCACCTGGTGAGATCCTCCCCTCCCAAAGCCCCTGTCCGCTGTGGAACCCAGGGCAATCACACCACAGCTGCTGGCTCAGAGAGCTCGTGAGATGCCATTGTGGTGAAGATGAGGTGATCAGTCATGGGGAGTGGAGCAGTAAGATCCCCTCATCGTTTCTCATCCCTCCACAGCGTGAGTTTCAGCTGGGAGTCCGGTTTTACACAGAGGAGCAGCCAGCCGCCGCCATCCTGCACCTGGAGAAGGCACTGGAGGAGTATTTTGTGGCAGACGCTGAGTGCCGTGCTCTCTGTGAGGGACCATACGACTATGAGGGCTACAACTACCTGGAATACAACGCAGACCTTTTCCAGGCCATTACAGGTGGGAGCCATGCCTTCTGTATCCTGGCACAAGAGTTGAGTACAATTCTTGGGGGTGTTGGTCCACAGAGACCTGGGATGGGGCTAGGGGTCCCTGAATAGTGGAAACCCCATCCTAGCTTTCACTAGGGAAGGTGTGGCCAGTAAGTGGCAGGAGGCGTTTGCCTGCACTTAGCACTAGGCTGATGCCCAGGAATCCTCCAGATTCCAGAGGAATATGGAAAAACAGAAGAGGGACCAGTAGAGGGTCACCAGGATGCAATGGGAGGCTGAAGATGGCTACTGTGTCCTGAGAGAGCACCACAGCCCCGCCACTGATCAACTCAGAGGTGGACAACCCACACCCCTGAGGGTTTTCCACTACCAAAAAACTTGCAATAGCCTCAGTATGAGCAGGAGGTTGGACACCCCTCAGGGTCCTGCCCACCAGCCCGTGGGTGACTGTGAGCAATGACATGGGGTTTTTTTCTCTGCCAGATCACTCCATGCAGGTGCTAAGCTGCAAGCAGGGCTGCATCACAGAACTGGCCTCACAGCCCGGCCAGGAGAAGCCTCTGGAGGATTTCCTGCCCTCGCACTTCAACTACCTGCAGTTTGCCTACTACAACAGTAAGCAGCTCCTCACCCCATCCTCTGTGGTTGTCAGCACTGAGCACTCAACTTTGCATGGGCTGATTGTGTGATTCTGTGAAAGGCCATATGAAAGGGGGGTAGGATGCTTCAGTGGCTGGAAAGTGCAAGTTTGCCAGTAGATGGCTGGGACTGTAAATAGGCTTTGTAATGTCTTCCAAGTGAGAAAAGTATCCAAGCTATACAAGTACCCCTGATTTCTGTTGTAATGGTTTCTGGAGACAGGAAAGCACTACAGAGTAAGGATTTTGCCTTTGTGGTAGCAGTTATCCCTGCTCAAGGGGATTTGCCCTACTCATGACACCGCTTGGAACACAAGGACTGTGTCTCTCGTGTCTCCTCCATAGCTGTCTTTGTTCTGCCTCCCATGTCCCTGGTCATGTCATTAATGACCCCATTTCTCATTGCAGGTGGGAATTATGAAAAAGCCATTGAATGTGCCAAAACCTATTTGCTCTTCTTCCCACATGACGAGGTGATGAACCAAAATTTGGCCTATTACACCGCCGTCTTGGGGGAAAACCTGGCCAGACCCATCCAACCGCGAGAGGTGAGCAATCAGATGGGACGAATGATTGCAGGGACATCTTCTGTCATCTCTGGGGACCTTTGCAGAAGTTGTAGGGTCTCCTCCATGCCAGCTACTGAAGGTGGACAGGAATGAGTGGATTTAAGGTTGGCCAAGCTGGAAAATAACTGAAAAGCTGAAAAATACCACTGGCAAAATGTCTTAGGCCAAGTGAATCTGGATGAGTGGCACACGTGGACCCATTTCTGAGAGAGGGGGCTGTGAGAGGCAGGTGGACAATCTTTTTAGGAGGATCTGAGGCCACTTCTGTTGCACTCTTCCACAACTGAAGTGAAATTGCTTAAGAAAGAGAGGATTTGGCTTCAAAATAGCCAGATCTGGATGGCCAGGTCCTGCCTGGGATGTGATAGGCATGGATGGGAGTCTCTGCCCCACACCAGTTGGAGTAGGGACAGGAAGCTGCACCTAAAGCACCTCCTGCAGAAGGAACACACATGTGCCTCTGCTCAACTGTCATCTCCCCAGGTCTTGTCCATAGGGAAGTTCAGACAGGATAGGAAAAGCCACTTCCTTCCCAGCTGCCAGATGTAGCATGAAACCAGGCTGTGGATGTGGAGCAAGGACCACAGAAATGGTGTAAACCTGCACCTTCCTGCCCACACTCAAGGTCTTTCAGAAGCCTCCTGCTGTACCTCACCCCATCCCTCTGCCCCTTGCCACAGGAGATCCAGGTATATCACCGGCAGAGCCTGATGGAGAAGGAGCTGCTCTTCTTCAGCTACGACGTCTTTGGCATCCCTTTTGTGGACCCGGTGGGTGGAGTGAGACAAGGGGGATGCAGTGGCCAGATGGAATGCAGATGAGGGGTCTGTGTCCTGGCCAGATCCTTGTCCAGCTCCTGATGTTGTTCTTCTGGCTGCAGGACACATGGACACCTGAAGAGGTGATACCAAAAAGACTGCGAGAGAAACAGAAGTGAGTGCTGTCCCCAGCTGAGCTCACCCAATGGGGGTCTAACATGACAAACCCTTCTTCCTCTGTGGGCCAAAAGCCGTGGCACAGAGCTGCTCCCAGGGGAAGTTTTGATGTTGGGACTGGAAGAGGCTGCTGGAGGGCAGAACTTTACTTCCCATCAGCCTATGGGATGATGGGCACGTGTAGGTCACCCCAAGCACCTCAGAGTGAGGGATGCATTGAGGTGACTCTCTCCAGTCTAGGTGCCAGCTTTCTTACTGGCACCAGAGACAGCTTGTCCTGCCGTTGTCTTAGTGGCCCTCATTTCTGATGTGGGGACAGTGGGGTGGTGGTGCTGATGGCTGCTGCATGCCCAGGGTGGAGCGGGAGACAGCAGCACGCATCTCGGAGGAAATCGGCAACCTCATGAAGGAGATCGAGACACTGGTGGAGGAGAAGGCCAAAGAATCTGCTGACATGACCAAGTTCATCCGAGAAGGTGGAGAAGGCCAGGAGGGGAGGTGGGATGGGGACCTTTGTGACCCCTGCTGCCAGCTCACGGACCCTCCACACATGAGTTGGCAGCAGGAGCAGGTGGCAGGACCACAGCTTCCCCCACCACTCCAGAGTTGGTGTCATCTATCCCCACATCCACCAATCCTGTTTGTGCCACAGGTGGCCCTTTGGTATACGAAGGAGCCAGTGTCACCATGAACTCCAAAGCCCTGAATGGCTCCCAGCGTGTCGTGGTGGATGGAGTCCTTTCTGCTGAGGAGTGCCGAACACTGCAGAGACTCACTAACGTGAGTGCAAGGATGGGTGGAACAGGCAGGGATGGGTAGAGGATGCTGAGGGGTCCCATCCTGCAGCTCAGATATCAGACCAGTAACACCAATCGGGTTTTGCAGGCGGCTGCCTCAGCTGGTGATGGCTATCGGGGGAAGACCTCTCCTCACACTCCCAGTGAGACCTTCTATGGCGTGACTGTCCTCAAGGCCCTGAAGGTTGGGATGGCTGTGTGGATAAACAGGCTGTGGGGACAAAGGGAGGGTAGTTTTGGGGCAGGTGGTTGCCCATGCCCAGCTGGGACTGAGCCCCTGTCCTGTGTGTCCTCCACAGCTGGGCCAGGAGGGCAAGGTGCCCCTGCACAGTGCCTACTTGTACTACAATGTGACAGAGAAGGTGCGGCACATGATGGAGTCCTACTTTCGCCTGGAGGTCCCACTCCACTTCTCCTACTCCCACCTAGTGTGCCGCACAGCCATTGATGGTGAGCGTGGCCCCAAGGAGCAAGTCTTGTCCTATCTGGATCTCCTCTTAACAGCTGGAGTGGACTGGTCTTGGACCTTTCTTTGGAGACCTCCTTGCTGCTCCCCAACCCACTCCTCTTCCCAGAAAGGTGTAGGAAGCTTGTCCCTAAGCCCAGTTTGGGAAGATGAGCTGGTTGCCTCTAAGAGGACAGATGACTTCATGCCATATGGGATTTCATCACTCTGAGGCATTCTGGGATGGGTGCTGAGAGAGGCTGTGCATGGAGGGCCATGGAAATGCCATGGGACAAGTCAACAGCATTTTATGCCACCCAAATGGCCTTGCATGATCCACACTCCAGCAGGTGGAAAGTGCTTTAGGCTACACGTGACTTACTTGTCACTTGGGGATGGGCCCTGTTCTTGCACAGAGGGATCCTGACATGCCCTGTTCTACCCTAGAGAAGCAAGAAGGTCGGAGTGACAACAGCCATGAGGTGCATGTGGACAACTGCATTCTCAATGCAGAGGCACTGGTGTGTGTGAAGGAGCCCCCAGCCTATACTTTCCGGGATTACAGGTACTGGTGATGGCTGTCAGCTGCAGCTTCCCCACCTAAGGATACCATGAGTTGGTGGCACCTGGGTTGGGAGGGCACCAAACCTGGGCTCTCCTGCCTCTGGCTCTGGGAGTGTTGGGGAGCTCTGGATTCACCGGCTTGCTGGAGCTCTGGTGATGGTTGCTTGTCACCTCCACTTGTCCCCTGCTGTCTTTAGTGCAATCCTCTACCTCAATGGGGACTTTGAAGGAGGAGCTTTCTACTTCACGGAGCTGGATGCCAAGACTGAGACCGTGAGTAGATCAGCTTCAAGGATCCATGTGCAGCACCAAATCCAGCTCCTGCCTGTTGGCCCTGTCCCCTGGGAACCTCCCCCGAGCCACTGCAAAAGGTGAGCTTGGGTTGAGTTGAACCAACTCACCCCTGACTGGAGTCTCCCACCCTTGACAGGCGGAGGTCCAGCCACAGTGTGGCCGTGCCGTGGGCTTCTCCTCTGGCTCAGAGAACCCCCATGGGGTGAAGGCTGTGACCAAGGGTCAGCGCTGTGCCATTGCCCTCTGGTTCACCCTGGACCCTCGGCACAGCGAGCGGGTAAGCTCCCTCCCGGCAGCATGTAGAGTTTTTGGGTGGGACAGTGGCTGTGCTTACCACTATGGGTCTGCCCACAGGAGCGTGTGCAGGCAGATGACCTGGTGAAGATGCTTTTTGGCACAGAAGAGGGGGATTTGGAGCCAGAGCCAGAGAAGGAATCACCAGCTGCCACTGTGGTGGGGAAGGATGAGCTGTGACATCCTGTGAGGACCAGGACATATCTGCTGAGACTATGTCAGCATAGTGGCTTTGGGCTGCACAGTCGTAAGGTTGACATATGGGACCCCCACTGCCCCCAACCCAGTTGGAATGGGGCTTTGGGGAACGTTGTGTACTCCCCTGCAGCATCCAGCATCCCCCTGCAGAGCTGACCTGGGGTGTGTGATGGAGGCTCAGGGGTGGGTGACATGGGGACAAGGGAGGGATGCTGTGTTAGGGGTGAGGTCCTGGTGCCAACGGGTGCAGATGCATGCCTTTCCTGAACTTGCAGCTATTTAAGTGCCTTCTGCAGAAAATGGGTGAATAAAGGTTTTTGTTGTTTTTTTTTTCCTAAGCTATCACTTTCTGAGTGGGGACTGAAGGCTGGTGCCACCTTTTGGCTGTCATCAGTGTTGGGATGCAACCTTCCCTCCTGGGAAAGTTTACCCAAGAGTATTGTAGCCCTATAGCCTCACAGAGGTGTTGGGGGGACAAGGTGCCCCAGGGGCAGTAGGGGCAATGCAATCTCCAGCTAAGCATCCTCTAGACCCTGCTCCCATAGCGTGGGAAGGAACCCACAATTCCAGGGAGGAGAGAACCTTCCTTGTACAAGAAGGACATTGAGCACCCTGACACCCCCAGACAGGGCACTGAATTGTTCCTGCAGATGTCTGGCCATTACCATAACCATGCCAGGAATGTGGGCAAATAAATCCTGCCCCACATGCAGCCACCCAGCACCCTCATCACACTTGGAGGGCCATTCAGCATGGGGGTGGGCAAGGGGGGTCTGGAGGATGATTTCTGCAGGATGAACATACGGTCGCAGTGGAGGCTGCCCACCATGCCAGCATCCACCCCCAGCTGCCCGAGCGCGTGAGCAGACTGCTGATGAGCCCATGGCGGTTAACGATTGCCAGGTCCTGGGGCTGCAATGGGCTTGGTGTCACCAGGGTGGTGACACGTGTTCCCCGCACCCCAGTCCCTCTCCTGCAGGCGTACACCACTGACAATGGCTTCTTTTGTTGGTACCATGGTGTCATGGTGTGCCTGAATTCCCCCCACTGAATGAACAGCTTCCCTGCTCCCTGTTGAATTCCTGGGGTGACCCCTGGGGCCTCTGAGGGGCTCCCAGCCCACGCCAGGGGGTCCAGGATGGTGACTGTCTACACACCCCAGCCCCTTCCACCTCCTGGGAAGCCCCATTTTCCCATATCCCTCCACTGCCGTCTGAGGGGTCCCCATCTCCCTCAAGACCCAAATCTCTCCTGTAGGACCTGAATACCCTTCATGCCCCAAATCTTTCCCTTAAGACCACATTCTTACCTCTAGAATTCAAATCTCTACCCTCCAACCCCAAATCATTCTCCTCAGACTCAAATCTCTCCCCCTCAGATATAACACTCTTCCCTGGACCCCAGCGCCCCCACTCTAAGCCCCTAATTCCCAATTCCCCCTAAACTCTGCGTCACTCAACCCCCTTGGCCCCAACTTTACCAACTCAAGACTCAAATTCCCCCCGGGACCTAAATCTCCCCCGCAAGAACCTTTATTTCTCCCTTCACCTCAAATCCTCCCTCAGACATTGCCAGCCGCCACCCCCTTCCCCCTCAGAGCCCCCCCTCGGGCCTGTTCCCTCCTCCCAGGGCCGCTCTCCCTCAGGCGGGGCGGGCCGGGGCGCGGCGCGGCGCGGAGCGGAGCGGCGGCTGCGATGGGCGGCGGGGCTCGGGAGCTGGCCGGGTACCTGGCGGCTCTGGCCGGCTGGATGGCGGCGCTGGCGGCCGCCGTGCTGCCGCACTGGCGGCAGAGCTCGTACGCCGGGGACGCCATCATCACTGCCGTGGGGCTCCACGAGGGGCTGTGGATGAGCTGCGCCGCCCAGAGCACCGGGCAGGTCCAGTGCCGCCTGCACAACTCGCTGCTCTCCCTCGAAGGTGGGTATGGGGGACCGTGGGGTGAGCCCCGCTTCCTTTCCTGGGTGCAGTCCCCCCTCTTCGTCTCTGCCTTGGGTCTGAGCTCCCCTGGGATCCTGAGCTGCCCTTGCCCCCCTCTAAGTCTGAGCCCTGCTGTGTGCTTGACTCTCCCTGATGTGGTTCTGAGCTCTTCTCTGAGTTTGAACCCACCTGTATGGGTTTGAACACACATCCCCAACAGGTCTGTGCCCTCTTCACATGTCTGGATCCCCCTTCCCCTGTGGATCTGATCTCCCCTGGCCTCTCCTGGAGCCTGAGTCACCTTCAGGTCCAAGTCCTTCTTGCCACCATCCCTTTTGTAGGTCTGACCCACCTCAGAATGGGCTGAGGCCACTCATCCACTGAGCTGAGCCTCGATGTGTGTCTAAGTTTCCCTCTCCCTCTGTGAATCTTGGGTCCCAACCTCCTCATCCCAGGACTGAGCATCTCTTAGCCCTGTGGGTTTGAGCCCCTTTGTGTCTCTGGGACACTCCTGGCCCCAGCAGGTTTGAGCTCCAATGTGGGCATCACATTTAGATACCAAGAGTGCCCCATGGGGACATCAAAAACATCCATGACTGTGCATCACCCTTTTGGCATTTGGTGACTATGGTGCCGCCCCAGGCAAGGTGTTGCCTGGTCCAACCCAGTCATGAGCAAGATGAGGGTGGCAGGGAGGAAGGTCAGGTTGGGCACTGGGAGCAGTGCCCTGAGCTGAGCTGAGGTCTCTATATCTGCCAAGTGGGAAGGATATGACATGGGAGCTACACAGCAAGGATAGGGTTAAGGACAGGTCTATCAACAGCATGCAACTTGGTGACCTTGCTTCCAGTGCCTGGCTGTGGCCAAAGGCACCTGCTGGGAGCAGCTTTTCTTCCCTCCTTGCAGTTCACATCCAGACATCCCGGGCTCTCATGGTCATTTCTCTCCTCCTGGGCTTCTTTGGCATCATCGTGAGCATGGTGGGCATGAAATGCACGAAAGTTGGAGAGGAGGATCCTTTCACCAAGAGCCGCATAGCTGTTGCTGGAGGTGTCCTCTTCATTCTCTCTGGTAAGGCAGCTGTAGCCTTCGTTCATCGCTGGTGCAGGAATCCTCAAGCACCTTTCAACACCGATAAAGGAAGGGGAGCAGCTTGGTGAGGGCTGGATGTCACTTACAGTCCGTGTTTGATGTCTAGTGGAACAGACAACCCTCTCACCACAGGAGCTTTGGGCTAGGTGGTCTTTAAAGGTCCCTTCCAACCCAAAACATTCTGTGATTCCATGATTCTGTGCCCAGGTCTGTGCACACTGGCTGCCGTGTCGTTGTATGCAACACAGGTGACCTATGAGTTCTTCAGAGAGAGCACCATCCCCATCAACGCTAGGTAAGAGCCTGGCTCAGGGGTGCCCTTCTTAATCCTGACTTGTCCCTGCACTTCCCATTGTACCTTCCCTTGCTGGTTTTGGTGGGGCACAGCATTGTGGGCCCATATGCCCCACAGGTGGGACCTCTGCCAGCCCTCACTGCCACCCTGCAGAAGATATCCCTGATGCTAAAGCTTTAGTTGATACCAGCTGGGGCAGGGTAGTGGTGGACATGTGGAATTTCAGCCCAGGGGAGGATTAAAACATGGGGACACATGGGAGCTGGATACAGCCAACAGGAAAGATGGGGATGGAGAGGGAAGAACCAAAATCTGCCTTGGCATCATTGGTTACCTCATCAGGGCTTCGAGCATCCTATTGCCCACCTCAGTTTGCACTTCTGCCTCTCTGCCCCTTCCTGATGATCCCTCGCCCCTTTCACCACAGGTATGAATTTGGCTCTGCTCTCTTCGTGGGCTGGGGGGCCGCCAGCCTCTCCATGTTGGGGGGGTCCCTCCTGTGCTGCTCCTGGCCTGCCAAGGAGCACCAAGGACAGCAGTACCATCGGCAGTCACAGCTCTCCACGACCCGGGAGTATGTCTGAGCCCTGACCCTGCCCTCCTGCTGCCCAGTGCCTCCCTTCACTCCCAAAAACAGGCAAGACCCTGGTGCTCCCACACTACCTGGACCCTGAATGCCCCATGAGACCTTTCTTCTCCTTATCGTCCAGGTTTCAGCACCATTTTCAGTGCCAGCCTCTAAAACAGAGATTTTAAGTGTCCCACCTCCCATGCCATCATTGCCATGTTCTCCTCAGCTGGATGGGGTGGCACCCTCAGCCCTGCACTGGGGCCAGGCCGTGTCTGTCTGTCTGTCACAGGGATGCTGTGGGGGTGATGCAGGGAGGCTGGTACTGGTGCCACAGGGGCACAGAGCCAATCCCATGGGGGTATGCTGCGCAGAAGTGCTTTGTACCATGGCCACCCCTCTCCCACATCCTGTTTTCAGGAGCAAGTGGGGAGGAAAGCCAGTGCTTGGTTTTCCTGGGATGGGGTTTTCATTTCTAACAGCACCAGCCTGGTTCAGGGTTCAGGCATCTCCACACCCTGCTCTTGGCAGAGGGATGCCTTCAGGGTGCAGCCTCATTGCTACTGAAAAGCAACACTTCTGAAATTATTATTAATTATTATTGATTCCTACCTGGAGGCCAGTTGCTCCAGCTGAGCTCTGCTAGCCCAAAACCTGCCTTGTTTCTGTCCAGGACCAGGCTGTGCCTTGTTAAACAAGAATAAATGAGTTTGGGCAAATTAAAGCAGCAAAAAGGGGCTCTGAACACAAAGGATTTGTTTTTAGTTTTGGTGCCCAAGACAACTATTTTGAGTGGCAGATTGACAGAGCCCTGAATTTTGGTGCCTCCCTGCTGGGTCCAAATCCCTCTTCCCCGCCAGAATCCCCTGGAGCAGACAATGAAGGTTCCAAACACAACCTGCTAATTGCCTCCACCTCTTTGTACCTCTATTCTACTGCTACTAATTGTTGTGCAACTGCCAAAATGTCAATTTCATCTGTAAATCCTCCAAACTCCCTCTGCTCCATCCCTCCAGCCCTGCTGCAGGTGTTGCACCAGCAACCCACAGTGAAGGACACTGGAAATTATCCAAACAGCTTCATTATCTATTTTTTAAATTATTTTATTTTTAAACCCAAATATGAAGAGAGAGCTGATTTTTAAATTTTTGTTTTGCTCTATTTTATTTTACTCTATTTTATTTTACTTTATTTTGTTTTCTATTCTCTGTTTTATTTTGCTCTATTTTATTTTACTCTATTTTATTTTACTTTATTTTGTTTTCTATTCTCTGTTTTATTTTGCTCTATTTTATTTTACTCTGTTTTTTTCCATTTTATTTTTCCATTTCCATTTTCTCCATTTTCTTTCTCTCTATTTTATTTCCCTTCCCTGTATTTGATGTCATGCCCATGCCCAGTTCTGGGTTCCTGGCTGTGCTGGAGGAGAAGCAATGCTATTTTTTTCCCCAGGGAGGTGATTTCTCTCTTTCTCCCTTTCTCCCTGGCATTAATAGCCTTTTTTAAATTGCAGTGCCCCTGTAAAACTGTGTCCTGCACCCCTCAGGGGAGCAGTGCTTGTAGGCTGGTATCACCCATCAGGTGCTGAACCCAGATTTTGGGGGTTCCCCTTGAGAAACACCAACCAAAAGTCACTGCAGTGAGGATTGAAAAAAACCTTGTGCTTTAAAACAAAGAAAACCAAAGAGGCTTTTTTATACTTCGGTGTAAAGAACAGGGTTTTTCTATATAAATTCCATTAACTTTTCCATGGGATACATGGCCTTGGGAAATGGGATGTGTGGGGATTTTTAAATGCCTTTTTTTTTTTTTTTCTTCTTCTTTTTTTTTTCCCCAGCTAAATCTAAATCAGCAATATATTGCTGTCTATAACCTTAGTTTTTTCNTACTAAAAATTGTGACTGGGTGGTATTAAAATATTTTCAGTGATGGCATCTTTCTGGAACTGTCTCTTTGATCTCCCCTCCCACCTCATCTGGACCAGTCCCCTCCAGTGACTCCAGTGCTGGTTCAGAGCCACTTCTGCAGGAGTCTTTCCCCCATCCTCAGCAGTTCTTGCCCTCCTGGTTAAAGATGTTGTGTCTTTTGCTATGTGTTGCTCTCAAAGGTGGGGATGTGGCCCTACAAATTTCTTAATTTGAGGTTAAATCCCTAGGAATCTAGCTTGGCTCCTCCACAAGTCTCTTTCCAAGGCTGAAATGCCACCAGCATCTTCCACTTACAGACCCTCTTATGGACTCTCATAGCTGAAGTCTCCCTATTTTCTCCCATTTCCCTTGAATTCAGAGCTGACTTGTGCCTAATTGGGTATTTGCTGATTTAAGCTGATTTTTACTCCCCTGTGCAGGGATGTGACCCCTGCTGTGCACGTTTTTCTTCAGGGATCATGTTTTCCTCCCAGGTTTTTACATGGCTGCTGTGTCAACTTAGCATCCTCATCCTGCCCCCTGCACCTGGTCCAGAAATAAATCCCATCCCACCTCAAACCCAGGGATTTCCTGTCCTTGGTGGTTGCTGTGACATCTGTAAGAGTCACCTGAAGGCTCCCTGGGGATGGACATCCAGGCTGGAAGCATATCAAAGAGGGGGATCTGCCTTTGTTCACAGCACAGGCAGGCTAAAACAGAGTTTCCCCCCCTCCAACATACATCTTTTGGTCACTACACCAGTTTAATGAGCAGTATTGAAGTTTTGGGTCATACCTCTTGCTTTCAGCCAGACCTCTGGGAAATAATAGTTATTTTTAAATAGGTAGAAATTAGGGAAAAGGGAAAATGACCCCCACACAAAGGCATGCAGAAGGGCTTTTCTCAAACCTCTGAGACATGGCTGTTTGAATTTGATGGTGTTTTTAATAATTCTTATTATTAAAAGCATCTACCAAGTCCTCTCTAGTTCTCTGAGATGATCCCATCTAAGAAAACATCTTTTGTTTTTTCCCCTTCCAGCCACAGCAGGTTTTTTAGTACAATATTTGCTAAAGTTCAGGGTTTGGGTCTTGTCGGCACTTTTTTACCACATGGATGACAAACCTCATGGTACCCATGATCTGATTTTCACTGTCATTAACCCGGTAAAGGAGCTTAATCATTTGACTACTGCTAGTTCTGCTCTTCTACCTGCCTCTTTTCACCCCCAAAAGGTTGGGGATTGACAAGGCAGATTAGTTTGATATATCATAAACTGAGTGTTTAGATGAGCAGAAAATATAAATACAGCCATTTTATATGTGTTGCCAAGACCATGGAGGTACAGTTTTGTATCACTTAGGGCCACACAGTATTTCATGTGTCACAGATGTCCAATAACCATAAATTCCTGAGATGTCAAGGTTGGAAAAAGAAGGTTCACAAACCCTTCTGAACATTTTTGGCCCTAATTCACTGCTACATGCCAAAGCATTAGACCTGCCATGTGCCAGAATTCTGGGAAAACAGGATAACTCAAAGCCCCAGGAATCACACATCAGGCACCCGGGTGTCCCTGCAGGGCTGAAGGATTTGCCAAGATTAGTATTTTGCCAAAATGCCCACAGCAAAATGCTGCAGAAGATTATCTAGAGAAAAAAAAAAAAAAAAAAAAAAAAAAAAAAAAAACCAAAAAAACCCCACCAAAACAACAACCACCACAACAAAAACCAAACCCACCCTAAAAACCCAAATGCAGTTCAACTATGACCTACAATATGGAAATAGGAGTAGTTTCCATGGGTCTGAGAGACGAGGGTGAGTGGCGGCAGAGCCATGAGGCACAGCTGAGCCTAGGGATGCTCGGAGGATGCTGTAACACAGATCCTGTGTAATCCCCAAATAGCAGGGGATTAGAGAATAAACCTGAAGTTTTTAGAGGAGCTCCAAGTGCCAGGCAGCTGGGGTGCTGCTACCCAGGGTCACAGGCACCTCCCTGGGGGCTGACCAGACATGGTACCTGAGCCATCACCACTGCAGTGATTTTCACTTTTTTCTGTTTACTGGGCAAAAAAGAAAGGTCTTTCTGTTTACTGGGGGAAAAAGAAAGGCTCATTATCACCCTGGCATTCCAGCTCCTTTCTTTGGCCTCTTCCAACCCTCTGAACTCTGGTACCACTCCTGGATCTTGGGCCACTCCAGTGTCTTAGGCCACTCATTCCTAGGCAGTAATTGAAAGGTCTAATTAAAAAACAGGGGGTATTTGTCCAGGACACAGAGTTCCCCACCTGGGGAGAGCTCCCAGCAGGTTTCCACTGGTTTCCCCATGGGACATTTTTGGAGAGGTTCCACTCCCAGCCTAACTGCAGGGATGCCCACCATGTCTCAGAGCACAAAGCCCAGCTGATGTACCTTGGACAAATCTTAAAATAGCCCAGCACAAGCTCCAAGCTGGTGCTGCATATCCCTGATTCCATTAGATGAGTCAGGATCCTATCCCATCAGCACTTAAAATCCTTCCAGACTGTGATGGTTTAAGCAAATTTGGGAGGAGAACTCCTAGGGAAACCCTCCCTCTCCTCCCCCAACAGGTCCGGGAGAAAACCTCCTCAGTGAGAAAGTGGAAAGAAACCTGTTTATTAAACTGGCAAAACACTCCCCAGCGCAATAAATTGATCGACACCAGATGACAAATTAAGGAAAACAAAGTCCCTCTTGTAGATGATTTCTGCTCTCAGTTCCTCCTCACTGGGAAAAGTCGCGGCGCCACTGAGATCTTGGTTTGTCCCAGCGCAAACTCCCTCGGAGCTCCCCCCAGGTCCTCAGGCTGGGGAGGTTTGAACAGTTCCAAAGAGAGTCGGAAAAAAGGGGAAAAAAAAGAAAAAAGGGAAAAAAAAAAAGAAATCTGAAGCTGTTCAGCCCTAACTAAGCTAGGCTAACTAGCTACAAAGCAAAGCAAAAGCAAAAATGAGTGCCAAAAAAGAAACCTCGCCGTCTGTGTGCCAGTGACTCCCACTCTTCAAGGTCAGTCTGAGAGGTTTCTGAAAACAAACTGTGCACTTTTCTCCCCATTTTACTCTCAGATCCAAATTAAAGGTACAGAGTGTAATATCCAACATAAACCCAACAGATGGGATACATCGTAACATCATCCCAGGACACAGACCTACATCCCTATCCCAAATCATCAGCAACAAAGAAATACTGTCATCATCCCACTGCAACAAGAAGGAGCCTGCAGTGAAGGTAATGCTCCCCATGAACCCCTTTTATTTTTAACAAGGTTTAGAGCTGATTTTTTCCCAGCATTAAGAATTTCTTTCTCTTCCTTTTTTTTTTTTTTTTTTTTTTTTTTTTTTTTCCTTGCTCATATAACTGAAGTGGCTAAACAGATTTTCTTCAAAGGCTCCAAAACAGCTGGGGTCTAGCAGAAACAAATAAGGTTCTGGGGAGTTAGCTCAGAAGGGATCCTGGGGAATTTAAAAAAATTATGGTAAATTGGGGTCTAAGAGGCTGCCCACTTGGAGTGAAGCTGATGGAAGTGCTCAGAGATGATGGGAGAGTGATGCCTCTACTGCCAATGACATCCCAAGAGGGGAGATGGGGGGAGATGGGGCACATTGGGTGTAGGGATCATGATCCTCCCTCCCACCTCTGCCCCACAGGGAGCCTGTGTCATGCCAGCGTGGCAGCCTCTGGCTGGACCTACTAAACCTGGTGATGATGAGTTGTCTTCTCCTGCTAATTAACCCATGCAGCTCAGAAACTCATCTGGTGTTGCTAAATAATGTATTTGTATGAACCCCTCTCCAAAGGGCTGTTGCACTAATTGCAACTTAAGGCAGGAAAATTGCATTTTGGGTTGTAACACATGAAAAAAAAAGAGTATTCCTGCCCAGAGTTTCCAGACAAAATGTTCCCTGCTCATGCTTTGGGCACAACTCCTGTCTCTGCAGAGTCCTTTTATCTGGAAATGGGAAATATCCATCTAGGATGGAAAACAAATAATGCCATCCCAGCTGCTCTGTGGAAAGCCTTGGCAACTCCTCAGGGCTCACACATCACACCCCAGCAGTCTTTTTCCCCCTTGAAATGGGAAATATGTTTTTGGGCTTGTTAATCTTGCTTGAGATAAGGACACCTCCATGGCACATTTGCTTGTGCTCCAACCTGGACTTTCAACACCTCACAACTGTTCTTGGAGTAAAAAACAAAAACAAAAAACGTAGAGGATGTACTAACCAAGACATATGGCAGGGATGGAGGACTCTAGATGTTCTCTGGAGATATGATTAGGTAACAAGTTTTTGTAGCAACAGTTATTTGACACTGGTTTCACAGCAGAGTCAGCAGCCAGCGCATCTGATGGTTTCTGCCTGAGGCTCCCCGCAAACACCTTCTCGCACGAAGCTTGTCTTGCCTTCCACGTTCTTCCCCAGCTCCCTTTAGCTTCTCGGCACATGCTGAGGCTTCCCCGAGTACTCTGGATTCTCAGGGCAATGCGCTGCTTTCTCGGCAAAAGGCAGCTTCTCGTTCTTGACAGCACTGCTTTGGAAAAGCAGCACAGAGCCAGCAGAGCTTCTGCTTGAGCTGCTGCAAGCAGATGTAATTACAACTCACCTCAAATATGATCCTGTGCTGGAAAAACAGGACTCTTGCTTCACAAGCATCTTGGCTTACTGGGAACAGAATCAAGCACGAAAGCTTGTCTCCACACCGCAAACACAAAGCACAAACACACACACGGCGAGAGGAGACTGCCTGATGTCACAGTTGATATGTGACAGTCGACATAAGACACTGCACTCGAGGTGCTTCATTAGACTCATCAGAAGGCTTCAAGCATCAGCACCTTGCCATTAAAAAAGTGACCGGTACCTTTTCTCTGTATCTCCCAAGAGCAGCTCCACACAGCTCTAGCTCTGTCTCTCCTTCACTTCTGGCTCGCTACTTCCTGTCCCTGGCACAGCTGCCTAATCCTGTCCATCCTTTGTACAGTATCTTACCTTTTCTGGCCCTTACACGACCTCCTGTCCCTAGGTTGTCACACCACGGCGAGCAGACTCCAACAGAACTGCCTACCTATTAACTCACTCGTTATCATGCCCATGGCTGTGAGGGCAAGGCTGTTTCTACTCCGGGATAATTAACACAAGTGTAAGATATCAGACAGGACACTGCCTTCAGCAGCATCTCCTTTTGTCTTCCCACAGTCTGACACCTCCTGCATTCAGTACAGCTCTCGGCAACAGGCAGGGCATGTTTGGCAGAGAACTAGCTTTGCTGGCTGTGAACTGTGCTGAGGGAGTTCCTCTAAGTCCACCTGAAGCTCCCTCAGCAGCCAGCAGCTCTGCCGACTTCTGCCTGAAGCTCCCCGCAAACACCTGCTTGCACGAAGCTTATCTTGCCTTCCACATTCTTCCCTGGCTCCCTTTAGCTTCTCGGCACACGCTGAGGCTTCCCCAAGTACGCTGGCTTCTCAGGGCAATGCGCTGCTTTCTCGGCAAAAGGCGTCTTCTCGTTCTTGCCAGCTCTGCTCTGGAAAAGCAGCACAGGGCCAGCAGAGCTTCTGCTTGAGCTGCTGCAAGCAGGGGCAATTGCAACTCGCCTAGAATATGATCCTGTGCTGGAAAAACAGGACTCTTGCTTTACAAGCATCTTGGCTTGCTGGGAACAGAATCAAGCATGAGCACTTGTCTCTACACAGCAAACACAAAGCACAAGCACGCAACACGGCGAGAGGAGACTGCCTGACACCTCCTGCACTCAGTACAGCTCTCGGCTGCAGTCAGGGCACGAACTAGCCATGGAGACTGTGCACTGTACTGGGGGAGTTTTTACAAGTCTGCCTGAAGCTTTCATAGAAGACAATAGCTCTGCCGGCCTGTGCCGGAACCTCCCCGCAAACACCTGCTCGCAACGACCTTGTCTTGCCTTCCACTTTCTTCAACGGCTCCCTTTCACTTCTCAGCACATCCTGCAGCTGCCCCGAGTATGCTGGCATCTCAGGGCAATGCACTGTTTTTCGGGCAAAAGGCAGCTTCTCATTCTTGCCACCTCTGCTCTGGAAAAGCAGCAAAGAGCCAGCCGAGCTTCTGCTTCAGCTGCTGAAAGCAGAGGAACCTCCAACATAAGTCGAAAGTGATCCTGTGCTGGAAAAGGCAACACTCTTGCTGCCCAAGGGTCTTGGCTTGCTGGAAACAGAAGCAAGCACGATTGCTTCTCTGCACCCTGCAAAAACAAAGCACATATGCACCTCCTGCACTCTGGTACAGCTGTCGGCTACTATCAGGGCACATTAGACAAGGAACTAGCCATGGGGACTCTGCACTGTGCTGAGGGAGTTTCTACGAGCCTACCTGAAGCTCCCTGCCAGCACCTGCTCGCAGAGGCATTGTCTTGCCTTCCACATTCTTTCACAGCTCCCTTTCGCTTCTCCGCACACCCTGTGGCTGCCCCGAGGACCAGGGCTTGGCTGGTCTCTCGGCAAAAGGCAGCTTCTCGTTCTTGACAGCTCTGCAATGCAAAAGCAGCAGAGAGCCAACAGAGCTTCAGCTGCTGCAAGCAGGGGTAACTCCAACTCGACTCGAAAGTGATCCTGTGTTGGAAAAGGCAGGACTCTTGCTGCAAAAGCATCTTGGCTTGCTGGAAAAGGAAGCAAGCACGATCGCTTCTCTGCACCCTGCAAAAACAAAGCACATGTGCGCACACGGAAAGGGGAGGCTGCCTGATACCTCCTGCACTCTGGCACAGCTCTTGGCTGCAACCGAGGCACATTAGGAAAGGGATTAGCCACGGGGACTATGCACTGTGCTAGGGGAATATCTTCAAGTTTGTCTGAAGCTCCCCGCAAACACCTGCTCGCTGCGACCTTGTCGTGCATTCCAGTTTCTTCCCTGGCTCTCTTTAGCTTCTCCCCACACGCTGCGGCAGCCCCGAGGACTGCCAGCTTCTGCCTGAGACTCTGCGTAATCACCGAGCTTTTACTGTCTCCCACATCCTTCCCCAGGTCATTTTTGGTTCTCAACACATTTTGCAGCTGCCCCGAGCACGCTGGCTTCTCTGCAGCAAAGCACCGTGCTCTCGGCAAAAGGCGGCTTCTCGTTCTTGACAGCTCTGCTATGCAAAAGAGAAGTGAGCCAGCAGAGCTGGCTCTTGAGCTGCAGCAAGCAGGGGAAGCTCCAAATCGATTATAAAGTGATCCTGTGCAAGAAAGTTGCAGCACAGGTGTCTTGGCTTGATGGAAACAGAAGAAAGTAAGAGGACATTTCTGCACACAGCAATCATAGAGCACAAACAAGCACACGGTGAGAGGAGACTGCCTGACGCCTCCTGCACTCAGTACAGTCCTCGGCAGCTGCCGGGGCATGTTTGGCAGGTAACGAGGCACGGGGGCTGTGCATTGTGCTGGGGGAATTGATACAAGTCTGCCTGAAATTCTCCAAGAAGCAAGGAGCACTGCCCGCTTCTGCCTGAGACTCCATGCAGGCACTGGGCTTTTACTGTCTCACACATCCTTCCCCGGCTCCCTTTTGGTTCTCGACAACCTTTGCAGCTGCCCCGAGCACGCTGGCTTCTCTGCAGCAAAGCACTGTGCTCTCGGCAAAAGGCAGCTTCTCGCTCTAGAGAGCTCTACTACGGAAAAGAGCAGCGAGCCAGCAGCACTGGCTCTTGAGCTGCTGGTTGTTTGGTAAGCTCCAAGTCGATTTGAAAGTGATCCTGTGCTGGTGTAGGCAGGACACTGACTGCAGAAGCATCTTAGCTTCCTGGAAAGAGAAGAAAGCAAGAGCACTTCACTGCACACAGCAATCATAAAGCACAGAAACGCACAAAGCGAGGGGACACTGTCTGGTACCTCCTGCACTCAATACAGGCCTCGGCAGCTGTCAGAGCATGTTTGGCAGGAAACGAGACACGGGTGCTGTGCATTCTGATGAGGCAATTACTACAAGACTGCCTGAAGTTCCCCGAACAGCCGGGAGCGCTGCTGGCTTCTACCTAACACTCCGCCAAATCAGCGGGATTTTTCT